>JAKSZT010054032.1:425043-578842 GCA_026826555.1 Tolypeutes matacus
CCCACAGAAATAAAGAGTATCATAAGAGGATACTTTGAAAAATTATATGCCAACAAGAATGACAATTTAGAGGAAATGGACAAGTTTCTAGAAACCCACAAACAGCCGACATTGATGAAAGAAGAAATAGATGAACTCAACAGCCCAATTACAAGTAAAGAGATAGACTCAGTCATTAAAAACCTCCCAACTAAGAAGAGTCCAGGACCAGATGGCTTCACAGCTGAATTCTACCAAACATTCCGGAAAGAGCTAACACCAATTCTACTTAAGCTCTTCCAAAAAATAGAAGTAGAAGGAATACTACCTAACTCATTCTATGATGCCAACATTACCCTAATACCAAAACCAAATAAAGATACCACAAGAAAGGAAAATTACAGACCAATTTCTCTAATGAACCTAGATGCTAAAATCCTTAACAAAATACTTGCTAATCGCATTCAACAACATATCAAAAGGATTATACACCATGACCAAGTGGGTTTCATCCCAGGTATGCAAGGATGGTTCAGTATAAGAAAATCAATCAATGTAATACACCACATAAACAAACTGAAAGAAAAAAATCACATGATCATCTCTATAGATGCAGAAAAAGCATTCGACAAAATATAGCACTCTTTCCTCATAAAAACACTACAAAAGATAGGAATAGATGGAAACTTTCTGAAAATGATAAAGGGTATATATGAAAAACCCAAAGCTAACATCATTTTCAACGGTGAAATCCTAAAAGCCTTCCCTCTGAGATCGGGAACAAGACAAGGATGCCCACTATCACCACTCCTATTTAACACACTTTCACTTTCAACCAGATTGTGTCCTTATGTTTGAGGTGAGTCTCTTGTAGATAGCATATAGATAGCTCATATTTTTTTTTATCCATTCTGTCAGTCTATGTCTTTTGATCAGGAGTTCAATCCATTAACAGTCAATGTTATTACTTTAAGGGCATTACTTACCTCATCCATTTTATCCTTTGACTGTCCTTTGTCATATATTTCTATTGTCTGTCTGTTTAGCATTTAAGTTACCTTACTAATAATCTTCATTTCTACACTCTTCTCTAAGTTTCTCACACTTTTCTTTTCCTTTCCAGGTGTAGCATTCCCTTTAGTATCTCTTATAAATCTGGTCTTTTGGTAACATATTATCTCAGTTTTTTTCTCTGAAGATTTTGAACTCACCCTCATTCTTGAATACAGTTTTAGCAGATACATAATTTTCTTGCAGCTTTTGTCTTTCAGTACCTTAAAATACATCATACCACTTTCTGCTCTCCTCCATGGTTTCTGATGAGAGGTCCACACTTATTCTTACTGAGGTTCCCTTTTACGTTATGCATTGCCGTTCTCCTGCTGCTCTCAGTATCCTCTCTTTATCTCTGGTATTTGTCATTCTGAATATTAGGTGTCTAGGAGTAGGTTTATTCAGATTAAGTTTGTTCAGGGTGTATTGTGCTTCTTGGATATTGATATTTGTCTTTCATAAAGGTTGGGAAGTTTTTGGACATTATTTCCACAAATATTCTTCTGCAACTTTTCCATTCTCTTCTCCTGGGGCACCAATAACGCATATGTTTGTCCATTTTGCATTGTCATTCAATTCCCTGAGACCCAGTTCAATTTTTTTTTTATTCTTTATTCTGCCTCTTCTCCAGTCTGTTCAAGTTCAGGTGCTTGATCCCCCAGTTAACCAATTCTCTTTACCATCAGTTCAAATCTGCTGTTATATGACTCTTGTGTATTTTTTAGGAAGTACTGGGGATTTAACCCAGGACCTCGTAATGGAAAGCAGGTGCTCAAATTCTCATCCATTCTGTCTTTCCTTTCCATTAGTTCTATTATTTTTATTTTCAGACTTTCAAATTATTCGTTATGCTCACCCAGTGTCTTCTTAATGCCCTTTTTCTCCTTAATCATAACTTCTTTCAAGTCCTTTAATTGATTTTGGAGATTTGTGTGATTATAATTGATTAGTTGTCTTAAATCCTGTGTCTCATCAGGTTTTTTGGTTTGTTCCTTTGGCTGTGCTATTTTTTTCCTGTTTCCTAGTATGGCTTTTAATATTTTGCTGATATCTAAGACATCTGAATATGCTGGTGAATTTACTCTGACAGGCAATATCTCTCTTTCCTAGTGGTTTTCTTTCATGGCTCTTCTTTGATTTTTTTAGTTCAACTTATTCTATGTCTTTAAAATTATGAGGCATAAATTATCAAATTAGGTCCAGGGACTCACTAATGGGGAGCAGATCTGATCCAAGGAGTTTAGGATGAGAGACTCCAAAAATGTTTTTTCTCCTTACAATTTCCTGGCTGGCCAAATGATGACACTCATTGGCAAATCTTTTCACAGGGGTTTCTCTTTCAACCTCTACTTGCCCATGATTCTGGTCTGGACAGAGCTGAGATTGAAAGCGGGCTCTTCTGTTGGGATTCATTGAACAGAAACAATTCTATGCCCTCTGAGCAACTTCCTTCTGCCCAGGGAGGTAGATGTCTTCCCCTCAGATGGCTGCATTTGAGCCATGGGTTTTATCAAGGATAGTTGCACTTGCTGGCCATGGAGACTAGTAACTCATGGTGTTTTTTTTTTTTTTTTTTTTTTTTGAATCAAACTTCATCTCACTGTTTCTTACCCTCCTGGAGGAAGCACAGCACTCTCCTGTTCTGAAGTTCCCCAAAGCAGCTCCCTCTGACAGCTTTTTGCCCTTCCTCCATTGTGAGAAAGTTGAGCTCTCCCTACCTACTCCTATGCCATCTCCCCAGAAGTTCCTCAAATATTTTTCTGCCCCTTTTCTGTTTTCTTTTCCTTCCAGGCCACCCATGATGTGTATGTTTGTGAGTTTTGCACTGTCATCTCTTTCCCTGAGACTCTGTTCAATTTTTTGCATTCTTTTCTCTGTGTGTTCTTCTGTCTTTCCAAGTTCAAATGCCCTGACCTTTAATTCTCTGATCCTTTATTCTGCCAGTTCAAATCTTCTTTTGTATGCCTCTAATGTATTTTTAATCTCATCCATTGTGTCTTTCATTCCCATTAGCTCTGGTACTTTTCTTTGCAAGCTTTCAAATTCTTCTTTTATGCTCATCAGTGTCTTCCTAATATCTTCTCTCTCTTTAGACTTATTTTCCTTCATATCCTTGAATTGATTTAGGATATTTGTGTGAGCATCATTGATAAGTTGTTTCAAATCCTGTGTCTCACCTGGATTTTTTTAACATATCAATTTTATTGATACCTATTAATAAAGCATAAATTCATCCAAGGTGTACAATCAGTGGTATTCAGTGTAATCACATATTTGTGCATTCATCACTTCAGTCATTCTTACAGCATTTTCATTATTCCAATAATAATAATAATAAACAAAAAACAAACAAAACTCACCACCTCTCAATCTCCCTATGCTTCCCCTGCCATACATAGCTGCTATTCTTTTTCCTTCTCTCTAGTATATTTGTATTTATATTTTTGAAAAACAGTCTTATATATGCAATATCACACATTTTTATTCTACATGAGATTTCACTGTTATACAGTCCGATGTTAGTTTTAGCTTTCCTTCTATTAATACAAATGACCTTAGACTTTCCCTTTCAACCACTGTCATACCCTTATATATAATAGCTCTGGTAGTGACAAATACCATGATATGCTTTCACCATTTCTATTCATTTCCAAAGACTTACAAACAACCTTTTAACCAATACTGCACTGATTTAACCCTCAGCTTTTTATTCTCTACGGTCCTTCTATTTTCTGGTGACCTCTATTCTAATTATTAACTCCATGGGTTTACACAATGTATTTACTTCATAATAGTACAATTTACAGTATTTGTCCTTTTGTGTCTGGCTTGCTTCACTCAACATAATATCCTCCAGGTTCATCCATGTTGTCTTATGCTTTACAACTTCATTTCTTCTTACCACAGCATAATATTCCATCATGTGTATGCACCACAGTTTATTCATCCACTCATCAGTAGATGGACACCTGGGTTGTTTCCAACTTTTGGCTATCATGAATAACACTGCTATGAACATTGGTATGCACATGCTTATTTGTGTCTGTGTTCTCAGTTCTTCTGAACTGAAGCTAGTAATGGTATTGCTGGGTCATGTGGCAAGTCTATATTCAACTTCCTTTGGAATTGTAAAACAGTCCTCCACAGTGTCTGCCCCATGCACACTTGACTCTTTCATATGCCTTATAGGTATGCCCCAGGTGAACCTCCTCCCATGCATCCCCCATGACTGACACCCTGCACCAATAATCCTCCCCTGCCACAGTTGTAACCCTTCTGTCCTCCAAAACATCTTCACAAATGAAGCAAACAAAATAACTGAATAAAATTAATAAGAAATGAAATAACAATGATAGCTTTACAAGTGACAAATAAAATACAAAAATTAAAAGAGAATTTGAAGTAATAAAGTAAATTAAATAAAATTTTAAAAATAAATTTTTGCATTATGTCTTTCAGCACTGTAAGATCTATTGTCTTATATGTACAGTGACATTTTCTTCTATTTATTCCCCCAGTGGCTTATTTTTTTTCATCTTACCTTCACAGAAGCTTTGGGTTACAGAAAATTCACATACAGGCTGTAGGGGATTCGCATATACCCAACATCCTTCCCCTTTTCCCATATTAAGATTTTACATGTGGGTGGTACATTTGTTATAATTGAATGTACAAATATTGAAGCATTGCTGCTAACCATGCTTAATGATTTACATTAGTCTTTACATTTTGGAACATTCACTTTTATAAATGTCAAAATTTAAGCTGGCCTGTATCCATCTTTGCAAGCTCATGTAGAACAATTCCAATACCCCAAAATTGCTCCATGTTCCATTTGTTCTATTCCTCCCTCCCACCCTCCCTTCAGGACCCACGGCAACCACCAAGCTTCACTCCTTGAAGAACAAGACTCATAGTTACTTGCAACACTATTGAGGGTTTGACGTACTGATCTGTTTCCCCCTATTTGGCACTGCCTATGCTCTCGAGAGACTCCCGCCCCTCTATTTAAGAACATAGCAGGTGGGCAACATGGGAATCCCACTGGGTTCCGTGTAATATTTTAGGTAATCTAAGCACCTCTTAAAATATATGTATATATATATATATAAATAACATTTTGGTAAGCAAATACACATATATGCATATATATTTATATATCATTTTACAAATGTTTGTATGTATTGTGAGAATTTTGATTTTTACCCATAATAATAAAAAAAAAAAAAAAAAAAAAAAAAAAAAAAAAAAAAAAAAAAAAAAAGAACATAGCAGGATTCCTCAGGATGGGAGTCCAACCCCTTCCCGTTCATTCTGTGGGTCTTCATCCACGGATACAGGACACTATGACAGGATGAACACTCACATATTCACTGGATGCCTGCCCCATGTGCACGCTGTCCTGCATAACCCTCCACATCCAACACCGTAAAACTTCCCCTGCCGTATTTGCCAAAAAAACATTCCAAATGTTGTAGTTTCAACCACATACCTGCAAATTCCCAGAGTACATCTGATCCCTCCCCTAACCCTCCCTCCAATTCCATGGACAGTGCAACCCCCACACACCCTACCCCCCTCACAGGCCAGCACCGCAGAACCCAATAGCATCACTGCCACACTCTTTTATGTTGTTGTTTTTATATTTAGATCCTTGATCCATTTTGAGTGAATGTTTGTGTAAGGTGTGAGATACAGTTCTGCTTTCTTTCCTTTTGATTTGGTTATCCAGTTCTCCCTGCATCATATGTTGAAGAAACTGTTCTGACCCAGCTGGGAGGGCCTGAATGCCATGTCAAAAATCACTTGACTGTAGATGTGAGGGTCTATTTTTGAGTTCTCAATTCAGTTCCATTGGTCAATGTGTTTGTCTTTATGCCAGTACCATACTGTTTTTACCACTGCAGCTAAAAAATATGCTTTAAAGTCATGAAGTGAGAGTACTCTAACCTCGTTCTTCTTTTTAAAGGTCTTTTTAGCTATTCGGGGCCTCTTACCCTTCCAAATAAATTTGATAATTGGTTTTTCCATTTCTGTAAAAAAAAGGATGTTGGGATTTTTATTGGGACTGCATTGAGTCTGTAAATCAGTTTGGGTAGAATTGACATCTTAATGATATATTGTCTTCTAATCTATGAACATGGAATATCCTCCCATTTATTTAAGACTTCTTCAGTTTCTTTAACAATATTTTGTAGTTTTTAAAATATAGGTCCTTTATGTCCTTGGTTAAGTTTATTCTTAAATATTTGATTGTTTTATTTGATATTTTAAATGGATTTTTTCTGATATCCTCCTCAGACTGCACATTAGTAGTATATAGAAACACTATTGATTTTTGCAAAATCTTGTATCCCACAACTTTGCTGAACTTGTCTATTAGCTCTAATAGCTTTATTGTGGATTATTCAGGAAATTCTAGATAAAGGATGATATCATCAGCGAATAGTGAAAGTTTTACTTCTTCCTTTCCTATATGGGTCCCTTTTGTTTCTTTGTCAAGCTTAATTGCACTAGCTAGAACCTCTAGCACCATGCTGAATAACAATGTTGACAGTGGGCATCCTTGTCTTGTTCCTGATCCTAGCATGAAAGCTTTCGGGCTTTCACCATTAATTACAATGTTAGCTATAGGTTTTTCATATATGCACTTTACCATATTGAGAAAGCTTCCTTCTCTTCCTATCTTTTGGAGTGTTTTTTATCAAGAAAGGGTGCTGTATTTTGTCAAATGCATTTTCAGCATCAATCGAGATGTTCATCTGATTTTTCTTTTTCAATTTATCAATGTGTTGTATTGCACTAATTAATTTACTTGTGTTGAACCACCCTTGTATACCTGGGATAAAACCCAATTGATCATGGTGTATAATTCTTTTAATGTGATTTTGGATTCTGTTTTCAAGTATTTTGTATCTGTATTCATTAGAGCTATTAATCTGTAATTTTCTTTTTTATAGTATCTTTATCTGATTTTGGTATTAGGTATTTTTTTAGTATCTTTATCTGGTTTTGGTAATATAAATACTTGCATCTATATTCATTAGATATATGGTTCTGTAATTTTCTTTTTTTGTAGTATCTTTATTTGGTTTTGGTATTAGAGTGATGTTGGCTTCAGAGAATGAGTTGGGTAACGTTCTTTCTTGGTCAATATTTCGGAAGAGCTTGAGCAAGTTTGGTATTAGATCACTTTGAATAATTGAATAATTGGTGTAATTCACATGTGAAGCAATCTGGTCCCGGGATTTTCATCTTTGGGAAGTTTTTGATGACTGTTTCAATCTCTTCACTTGTGATTTATTTGTTGAGGTCTTCTAATTCTTCTAGCGTCAGTGTACATGGTTCGTGTGTTTCTAGGAATTTGTCCATCTCCTCTGGATTGTCTAGTTTTTTGGCATACAGTTGTTCATAGTATCCTCTTATGATCTCTCATTTCTATGGGGTCAGTGGTAATGTCTCCCCTCTAATTTGTGATTTCATCCATTTGTGTCTTCTCTCTTTTTTTATTTGTCTGTCTAGCTTAGGGTTTGTCGATTTTTTTTATTTTCTCAAAGAACCAACTTTTGTTTTTGTTGATTCTCCCTGTTGTTTTTTTGTTCTCAATTTCATTTATTTCTGCTCTGACCTTTTACTATTTCTTTCCTTCAGCTTGGTTTGGGATTAATTTGCTGCTCTTTTTCTAGTTGTTCCAGGGGTGCAGTTAGATCAATTTTAGCTCTTTCTTCTTTTGTAATGTAAGCATTGGGGGCTATAAATTTCCCTGTGAGCACTGCCTTTCAGTGTCCCATAGGTTTTGATATGTTGTGTTCTCATTTTCATTTGTCTCAAGATATTTGCTGAATTCTCTTGTAATTTCTTCTCTGACCCACTGATTATTAGAGTATGTTATTTAGTCTCCATAGATATATGAATTTTTCTGCTTTCTGTCCATTATGTATTTCCAGCTTCATTCCATTATCATGCAAGAAAGTGTTTTGTATAATTTCAATCTTTTTAAATTTATTGAGACTTGTCTTTTGACCAATATGTGGTCTATCTTGGAGAATGATCCATGAACACTTGAAACAAATGTATATCCTGCTCCTCTGAAGTGCAGTGCTCTATAGATGTCTATTAGGTCTAGTTCATTCATTCAAGTTCTGTTTCTTTATCCTCTGTTCAGATGTTCTATCCAATACTGAGAGTGGTGTATTGAAGTCTCCAACTATTATTGTAGAGACATCTATTTCTCCCTACAATTTTGCCAGTGTTTGCCTCATGTATCTTGGGGAACTCAGGTTAGGTGCATAAATATTTAGTATAGTTTTTTCTTCTTGGTTAATTGCCCATTTTATTAATATATAATGATGTTCCTCATCCCTTACAATAGTTTTGCTTTTGAAATCTATTTTGTCCGATATTAGTATCGCTACTCTAGCTCTGTTATGGTTACTATTTGCATGGAATATCTTTTTCTAGACTTTCACTTTTAACCTGGTTGTGTCCAGGTTAAATGACTTTCTTCATCCAATTTTGCTTTTGAAATCTATTTTGCCCAATATTAGTATCACAACTTCAGCTCTTTTATGGTTACTATTTGCATGGAATATATTTTTCCAACCTTTCACTTTTAACTTGGTTTTGTCCTTACGTCTGAGGTGGGTGTCCTGTAGACAACATATAGATGGCTCATTTTTTTAATCCATTTTATCAATCTATGTCTTTTGCTTGGCTAGTTCAAGCCATTAACATTCATTGTTATTACTGTAAAGGCATTACTTACTTCATCCATTTTGTCTTTCAGCTCGTTCTGTTGTCTGTCTTCTTGCCTTTAGTTTACCCTTCTTAATAATCTTCATTTCTACACTCTTCTACAAATCTTTTGTCCTTATTTTTTCCTTTCAGGCTGCAGCACTCCCTTTAGTATCTCTTGTAATTCTGGTCTTTTGGTAACATATTCTATCAGTTTTTGTTTTTCTGTGATAACTTTGATCTCACACTCCTTTTTGAAAGAAAGTTTTGCCAGATACAGAATTCTGGGTGACTAGTTTTTCTCTTTCAGTACTTTAAATACATCATAGCACTTTCTTTTCACCTCCATGGTTTCTTATGAGAAGTTGGAACTTAATCTTATTGAGTTTCCCTTGTGTGTGATGCTTTGCTTTTCTCTTGCTTTTTTCAGAATCTTCTCTGTATCTTTGATATTTGTCATTCTGAATAGTAGGTACCTCAGGGTATGTCTATTTGGATTTATTCTGTTTGTGGTGTGTTTCCTTCTTGGATATTTATATTTATGTCTTTCATAAAGGTTGGGAAGTTTTCAGTCATTATTTCCCCAAATATTTTTCTGCTCCTTTTCCATTCTCTTTTACTTCTGGGACACCGATAATGTTAATGTTTGTGCATTTTATGTTGTCATTCAATTCCCTGAGACTCTGTTCCATTTTTTCCATTCTCTTCTCTTTGTATTCTCCTGTCTTTTCCAGTTTAGATGTTCTGTCTTCAAAATCACTAATTCTGTGTTCAAGCTATTCAAATCTGCTCTTATGTGCATCTAATGTATTTTTAATCTCATCCATCATTTCTTTCATTCCTATAAGTTCTTTTACTTTTCTTTGTAGGCTTTCATATTGTTCTTTATGCTCACCCAGTGTCTTCTTAATAGCCTTTATTTCTTCAGTCATATTTTCTTTAAATTCTTTGAATTGATTTAGGAGAGTTTTGTGATTATCACTGATTGATTATCTTAAATCCTATATCTCTTTAGGATATTTGATTTGTTCCTTTGGCTGGGCCTGTTTCCTAGTATGGCTTGTAATTTTTTGCTGATGTGTAGGCATCTGAATATGTTCTCTTCCTGTTTCCTAGTATGGCTTGTAATTTTTTGCTGATGTGTAGGCATCTGAATATGTTGGTGAATTTACTCTGATGTCCAATTTCTCTCTTGCTATTGTTTTTTTCCACAGCTCTTCTTTGATATTTAGTTCTACTTATTTTAAGTCTTTAAAATTGCCCAACTTAAGTTATCAAAATCAGGCCAGGAACTCCCTAATGGGGCACAGATTTTCTCCCAGGGGTTAGTATACAGAACCGTTTTTGCCCATGCAATTTCCAGACCGGTCAGCAGATGTCACTAGTCAGTGCACCTTTCCACGGAGGTGTTGCAACTCGGCTTTCCTTTGTTCCTGTGTTGAATCTACAGAACGGAGATTCAGAGCGGAGATTCAGAGTGGATTCTGCTAGCCGAATTCACAGAAGAAAAGCCCCTGGACTCCTCTTCCCTTTTCCCTTGAAACATTTGACAGGGAGGAAAATGTCTGTTTCCCTCTCAGGCAGCTGCAGTGAGCCAGGGATTTTACCCCAGTTTAATATCTTGAGTGTGGCAAAGGGAGCCCTTCCCAGCTGCCACAGGGGCTTGGTAACTCAAGTTTGTTATTTCCAGTTCTTCGATTCTCTGTCCCTTACCTCCTGGGAGTTGTGTAGCTCTGTCTTGGTCTTCTGACCCCCAAAGCAGGTCTCTCAGACAGCTCTTGACTCTTTCTTCATTGTTTTTGAGAGCATTGAGCCCTGCCTATTAGTCTGACACCATCTTACCACAATCCTTTGGATTTTTAATTTGTTTCTTTGACTGGTCCATATCTTCCTGTTTCTTAGTATGGTTTGTAATATTTGGCTGATGTCTAGGCATCTGATTATGGAGGTGAATTTTCTCTAATGGTCATTTTATCTCACTTGCCCAGGGTTTTATTGTTGATTGTATTTGTTTTATGAGTCTTCTTTGATTTTTCATTTAACTTAGTCTAGATCTTAAAAATTGCCCATGTTTAAGTGATCAGTCCTGGCCCTTGGACCAGGGCACAGACCAAGTCCAAGGGGCTCTAGAGATAGGGACAGGGGAGACTCCGAAAAGAATTTTTTCCCTTCACTTCCCTGGCAATCTTTGGCAATCCTTTCCATGGAAGTGTCTCTTCCAACCTCCACTTGCTGGTGTTTCTAAGTCAGGTAGAATTGGCATTCAGTGTCAAGCCCTGCTGCTTAAATTCTCTGAAAAGAAACTACACTCAGCCCTCTGCCACACTCTCCCTCTTCCCAGGGAGATAAACATCTGCTCCCCTCTCATTCAGCAGCAATCAGCCACAGGATTTTCCACCTAGCCAGGTCACCTTGAGGATGGGGGTTGGGCACAATTCCCTGCCATAGGGGAGATTAACTCACAGTTTTCATTTCAGACTCTATCTCTCTGTACCACTCCCTTCTCTATGGTGTATGGTACTCCCCTGGTCTGCAGATCCCCACAGCAACTGTTTGGTCTGCTTCTGCCTTTCCTCCACTGTTTTTGTAAGAGATGTGAGCCCTGCCAACCTACTCCAGTGCCATCTTCCTGGAACTCCCGAAAGCCGTTTTTGAGACACACACTCCAGCATCCAATTTTGGACTCCATGCTCACAGGCACTTAAATACTGTGTGTTGAAAATAATCCATCTGTGGCACCCAAGATCTATAAATTAATCCTTTTTTTCATCCACATGTGCTGCTGAGATGTGCCAAGATGTGCTCAAATGTGAACTTGCTATCATTTCTCTCTTCTGAGACTTTAGAGCTGTCAGGGATAATTTATTCCCACTTTTTCCCATCTTGCATTTTACATATGGGTCACAAGAGGCCTAGAGAGGACTAAACTCATGCCCAGAGCTAGAAAATCACTCTAATTCTAGGTCTGGCACTCCATTTACAGGGGCTCCCTGATTAAAGGCTCTCTGAATGCCTGAAGAATTTAATTCAGTCTTGTTCTACTTGGCTGGAAACTACTCAAAGAAGAAAGTTACCTCATTCTTGTTCTTTTACCTATTTCTACAGCTCTGGGTGAACCAGGAGGATGGGGTGGAGGAAGGGCCCAGTGATGTGCAGAATGGGCACCTGGACTCCAACTCAGACTGCCTCTGTATGGGCCGGCCACTTCAGAACCGGGACCAGATGCGGGCCAACGTCATCAATGAGATCATGAGTACTGAGCGTCACTACATCAAGCACCTCAAAGACATCTGTGAGGTAGGCCCAGCCGTGATGATACATGTGGGGGGCATACAGGTCCATGAAGAACTGACAATCTTCCTGGGCCCAGTCTGTGACAGTCCCAAGATTTTAGAAAGGGCAGATGTACTGGCTACCCTGATTCTATTACATAGGGTCAAACTACTCCTTTGGGGCTTCTCAGTGTCACTATCCTTATATGTCTGTTTCTCTTCTTTTCTCTGTCTACCTGTCTCTCTCTCTCATTCTTTTTCTCCTTCTCTCTGAATCCCTCCTGTCCTGAATCTCTCCCCCACCCCATCCTCTTAGTTTCTGATCCAGATGCTGCCCGCCCCCCATGTAAGGGCTTGACTTCATTTATGAAAAACACATCTCTCTTTAAGCCAATTGTTCACAAACTTTAATGTACATTAGAGTCCTTGGGGAAGCTTGTCAAGCATACAGATATCAGCCCCTGTGTCTTCCCACCCCAAGATATGAATTCTGTCTGGGTTAAGGCACATGCATCTCTAAGTTTACCAAGCATTGCTAGAGATGCTGATGCTGCTGTTCCTCCTTCTTCACTTGTAGAAATATTGTTTTGGGTTTGAATAGAAAAGACATTGGAGAGAAGAATCTACAGGAAGTGAAGGCTAAGTGGACAAGCATTGGTCTCTTCAGTATGCCCCTTTCGCCCCTCAGGAGCTGTGGTTTTCCTTTCCTACCACCATCCTTTCCATCTTCCTGCCTTATTAAGTGAGGCACTTAAGGCACTCTCTTGTGTTCAGCAGAGACTAGCTTGCATTTTCAAAGTACATTTTACTAAATAATAAAGGAGAACCAATGGGAAATGGAGAAAAAGTTTTTTCAAAGATTTAGAACAAAGACACAATCATAGCTTTCTTCTCTTATCTAATGAGAGCTTGGCCCAGGGAAGACTCTGCTTTAAATCTTTTTGTCCCCTTCCAGAGGAAGGGTCAGGTCCTACTTTCTTTTCTCCAGTCCTGCTGAGTAGGCCCTGGAATCAGTAGCACATCTGTAACACCTTAAAGTTCTTGTTTCTCTAGAGCAGCACTGACTAATAGAACATTCTGTAAGAATGAATATGTTCTAAATCTGTACCCTCCAATAGGGTAAGTACTAGCCAGCCACATGTGGCTCTTGAGCACTTGAAATGTTAGTATGATTAAGAAATGAAATTCTACATTTTATTTCATTTTACTTAATTAAAATTAAAATTTAAGTAGCTACATGTTAATTGGTGTCAACCACATTGGATGGTACACACCCAGGCCAAGAATTATGGGTCTGGACTTCCTTCACTTCAACTCATTTTCTTGCCCCTTCCTGGAAGGTTGAAAGTTACATCCCTCCCATGAGTCATTAATGTAGGATAGGAAGAGAAGGGCTCTTGGGGGCATGGAGTACTGGCTTTCAAATCCTAATATAGGCACTTATGAGCCCCCTTAACTCTTCTGAGCTTCAATTTTCTCATATGTCCAATGGGATTCATTATACCAACCTCTTAAGTAACATAATATTACAATAACATATTTTTGTATTTGGAAAAAGTTAGTTTTCCACTTCCTCTTCCTTTTCATCTATTCATCATTCTTTCTATATATCTCTTTTATCTTATCTTTCTTCTTCCTCTCACCCCCACACAAATGTCTGATATTTAAAAAAAGAAATTCTTCCCAAGAATATGCTTAAAAGCCAGGAATATGGCTTAAAACAAACAAATATATTCTCCCACAGTTCTGGAGGCTAGAAGTCTGAAATAAATAGTCAGTAGGGCCATGCGCCTTCTGAAACCTGTAGGGGAGACTCCTTCCCTTCCCCTTCTGACTTCTGGTGTTAACCAGCAATCCTTGGTATTTCTTGGCTTGCAGATACTATACTCTAATCTCTGCCTATGACTTTACATGCCCCTCTTCTCTCTTGTGTCTCTGTGTCTCTTCTATTCTTCTTATAAAGACACCAATCATATTGGATTAGGGGCCTGCCCTACTCAGTATGACCTCATCTTAACTTAGATAATCTCTTTTGCAACAACCTTATTTCAAATAAGGTCACAATCTGAGGTACTGGAGGTTAGGACTTCAACATATCCTTTGGGGAACATAATTCAACCCATAACTCCTAGGAACTCATTAGAAATGCAAATTCTTTGGCTTTACCCCTGACCTACTGAGTCAGAACTTGCATTTTTAAAAGGTTCCCTTTTGACTTAAAATACTTATTAAAATTTGAGGAGCACTGCTCTAAAATGATGGCTATCTTATAATATCATAGAGTCTGTAATATAAATTAGTACTGTCTGTTCTCCACATGGCAACCAAGGGATCCTGTCAAGACTTAAGTCAGGTCATGTTCAAAACCCTCCAATGACTCACCATTTCTCCCTGAGTAAAAGCCAACATTCGTATTACTTACAAGGTCCTGTATGATCAAGCCCTCTCTATTAGCCAGAGTTCTCCAGAGAAACAAAACTGACAGGATATATCTTTGTGTGTGTGTGTGTGTGTATATATATATACATACATACATAAATAGGAGATTTATTATAGAAATTGGCTCACATGACCATGGAGATTGGCAAGTCAGAATTCTGTAGAGATTGCCTCCAGCTGGAAATTCTGATAAAGGTGAAGTTGAATTCCCCAGGGGAAGCTGGCTGGCTGAAGTAGAGGCAGAAATTCTTCTGTCTTCTGAAATCCTCAGTTTTGGATTTTAAGACCTCCAACAGATTAGATGAGGGGTTTCCCCACATTGCGGAAGGCAATCTCCTTTGTTGATTGTAGCTGCAATCAACCATAGATGCAGTCAACTGATTAGAGATGCAAATCCATCTACAAAACACTCATAGTAACAATCAGGCCAGCGTTTGCTTGACCAAACAACCAAGCACTATAACATAGCCAAGGTGACACATGAAATTGACCATCACACCCTCCTTACCTCTCTGATTTCATCTCTTGCCCCTTTCCCCTTTGTTCCCACTACTCCAGCCACATTGACCTCTTGGTTTTCCTTAAATTTGGTAGACATACTATACTCCCCATTCAAAGCCTTTGCACTGTCTATTCTCTCTACCAAGAGCAATCCTCCCCCGGATGTCTAAATGCTCTCTTCCTTACCTCCTTCAAATCTTTATTTCAATATTACCTTTTCATTGAGACCTTTCCTGACCATGCTATTTAAAACCATGATCTATCCCATTTCCTGTTTCATTTTTCTCCATTGTGCTTATTGTTATTTGATATGTTATATATTTTACTTATTTATTTTGCTTATTGTCTATCTCTCGTACTAGAATGTAAATTCCATGAAGGGCAGAGATTTTCATCTGTTGGTTTATTGATGTATTTCTAACCCTTAGCATAATGCCTGGCACATAGTAGGTACTCAATAAATTTTGTTGAAAGTAAAAATTAAATATTTAATTGCTCATATGTATATGCAAGTACAGCTTTCATTGGCAAAGTACATTCACCTCTTACCCCATTTAATCTTCAAACAAGGCAAAGTTTGTAATTGTTATTTCTGTTTTCTAAATAAACAAACTAAGAAGCAAAATTGCTTACCAAGAGTTCTCAGGCACTGGTCTAGTGGGAGTCCTTTAGTCTTGGAAGAATCTTTTATTCTAAACTCCCAAGTATCTTGACCTCTTCCTAGAGGACACAGACTGACACAGGGGGAGGGTTTGTCTCTCCAGAGCCTGCTTTGAGGACTTGCCCAATCCAGCCAATCTGAGCAAAGCCCTTGTTGGTGATCTGCTGGGTCCTTACTTCTCAACCATTCTTGGGAAATATATATTGGTCTCAGCCTGCAACCATAGGTGTTAGGAAGAGCAAAAGAAGGATAGAGAAACTGAGTATAATAGGGCCAGAAGATGTCACATCTAAACCAAAATCTGCCAGGAACAATATGGTTTATCAGAAAGAACACCAGACTTTTTGGAGTCCCAGGTTCAGGTCTCATCTTAATCACTGACTGGCTAGGGAACCTTAGATGAGTCTACCTTCTGGGTCTTGTTCCTCATCTCTAAAATGAGCAGATTGGAAGAATTGTTCTTTAAGGGTGTATGGCTTGTTTTTTGGTTCTGTAAGATCTAGATAGCCCTCACCAGAAAGTGTTCTCTGTGATAGTAGGCTAGGTTACTTTTGCATTTTCTGCCTCTTCCTCCTTGGTACCCATGAAGACACATCTTACTCAGGCATGAATATGTTAGCATGGCAAAATCTGCTCTTTCTGTAGGTTAAGGGAGCACTCTAAACACTTCCTACTCTTGTACTTATTGAAGGGGAAATATACAGTATAGGAAAAAAAACAACTACATTATCATTTAGAGTACTTTTTTTCATTGCTGGGAGGAGAGACTGCTCTACAAACATTAAAGTGATGATACCATCATTTTACAAATGAGGAATTGAAAAAATAAAGTGATTTTTTTCAAGGTCATTCAGCGAGGTTAGTAATAGAAAATATATTTTTTAATGACTTCTCTGGCAAAGACACTTTAAACCCAAACAATGGTTTTAAAGAACTGTGGCTTAGTTTTAGGTCACCTTGACCAGTGTGATTGGTATTATTACCTCTTGTAAACTTAAAATTCATATTACAAGCAGGGAAAATGAGTCACAGGGCAAGAAGAGCTGAAGATACATTATAAAGCTGTCTTGTCTACCTCTCTTCATGAAGATAACCTCCGTTATCCCATACCTGTAGAATAAATTCTGTCCTCAAATGCCTCCAGAGAAGCTGACCTTGCTTTCCTCAATCATTTATATTAGTATCTCATACTCCTCAAAAAATTCTTCCTTTGATCTAATTGAATTTATCATGCAGTAGTTTTAAGTCATTTTCACTTTGTATGTTTAAACCAGGGATTTTCAAATTAGCCATTTGGGGTTTCCCTTCTTTGAATTGCATATCTCAGTGCTTCCCAAATGTTTTCTCAACTTGATACACATAGGAAATTATAACACATGGTAAAAATGGTAATATGTTTGTAGCATGCTAGGGTAAATTGGATGAAGCTGCTCATCAGCCTTAAGTGACCAGCCCAGGGGTTTCTGGCTGCCCTAGTTCCTACCTGTCCATACTAGCTGGGATACTCCAGGCCCAGTTTGTATCTGCTGCCCTTTTCCCCAGTTTCTCACATTTTTCTTGCTGATTTACAGAAGTTCTTTTTATATTCCAGATATTAATCTTTTGTTAGTTTTCCATGTTGGAAATGTCTTCTTCCTTTCATCCTTCTGTTTTTTTGTTTTGTTTTGTTTTGTTTGTTTTTGGTAAGTAGTTTTATTTCATTTGAACAAAGAGTTTCTTAGTCCAACAAGAAAAAGAAAAGAAACCGTGAATTTTAACTTTCTACTTCTTTTGTCACCATTAGCATGGGAAGGGCTAGTGATTTTGCATTTATTCAACAAATATTGAGCAGCAAATATATGCCAGCACTGTGTTAAGCTCTGGAGATACAGCTGTAAATAAGACAACCATGGTCATAATCCTCTAATTTTCTAAAATCATCTTGAAGATGATTATCAAGTCTTTTGTCAGGCCTCAGACTTTGAGAAAAAGTATATGAAACCCCTAGAAAGTCAGAATTGAATGAGGCCTTTGAAATCTTTTCTGATGTTTTCATTTTAGAGATGGGGACAGTGAGGTCCCAACTTGTGAGAATGATTCTCTAAAGTGTTTCCCAAACTCCAGATGATCCAGAAGCCCCTTGATCCATCCTACTTCCCAGCAGTCTTTAGGATCATTCCTGGAGATCATGACTGTGGTTGTATTCCATATCAGAGTACTACCTACCTTACATCCTTGTAGGTTTAAGAACAGAGTTAAATGGATAGGCATCCTTTTCTTGTCTGTTACCGTGGCAGTGCCAAGGCTGATTCATGCCAATTGTAACTGATTTGATAACTCACACAGCACTACTAACTCCTCTGTGGCCTGCCTTCCCACCCTTGCACACCCATCCTGAACCTACCTAAGAACCAGAACAGTTTCTCTGGGAAACTGCCTCTGTTGAATAAGCTCACACCTAGTGCCATATCACCTATTCTCTCTTATCATTCATATGGATGGAGTCAGAGGATGTTCAAAGCATGTCTGACAGTAAGAGCCATAGGAGCCCCTTTTACTCCCTCTGCCCTGTGACAGGCCTTCAGAGGCCCCCTGAGTCTTCTCTTTTCCAGGAAAAAATATCCCTGGCTCATTCACTCATTTCTCGTAGTGTTGCTTTTCACCTCCTCCCTACCCTCCTCACTCCCTTCTGGCTCTGTACCCTTTACTTGGTGTTTTTTCCGAAAAGAGGGGGCTCAGAATTGAATGCTGCTATCTTGCAGTGATGTGACTACCTTCTGCTCACCTTCTTCATTCTAGTCCCTCAATATTTTTCTTCTTTTTCCCCAACTTAAAATGTCATTAGGGTTTTTGACAGTCACATGTCACTGCCAGTTCATCTTTAACTTATATACCTTCAAAAATAAGTTTACAAGAAGAGATGGATACTGAGTAACCCCTAAGCCAAGACTTTGTTCCTCACTACTGTGGAAAATTTGTAGTCATCAGACCATCCAGTAAAAAATAAAAACAAGACCTCTCCTGTCTCTCCTTCCCTCAGAAACCTCAGCAGTTTTGTGGTATAAGGGCTGAGGATGGCAATTTGGAGTGCTCTGATTGCTCCCATATTCTTGTCTCATCCCTTATTTCTTTCATAAGGGCAATTTCTATTATTTATAATACCTTCAGCAAGTCAAATACTAGGGCCAGAGGAGATTTTGAGAAGATATTGAATTCTACCTTTTCCTACGTAATGCTGCATTAAAGGCAGCATTCTTATAGCTTTTATCTTTTCTTGATGCTCCTTTTACAAATACTTTTTTCCATTTTTAATCATAAATACAATAAAAATCATCATTAAAGGATGTTTAAAAATAGGAACAAAGTCAACCAGGATCTACCAAATATGACACAACTGTTTGTACTTCTACATAATCCATTCAAATATGTCCATGTGTGTATATATATATATATATTTACAGAGCTCTAATCATAGTGATATACCATTTTGCATTGTACTTTTAACATTATATCATAAACATGGTCTTTCTAATCATAATTTCTAATGGCTATACAATATTCCATCAAGTTACTATTTAATCTAGTAATAGCTTTCAAAAAACAACAACAACCATTTTAACAGACAAAACACTCTAGGGGCCCACCATCCTATGGGCAATTATGTTCCTCCTAATATATAGCTTAATGTTCTTGCCACAGCATACATTATGTAATAGAAAGAAAATGATATCCCTGACAATAGCAGTGAATGGGATATTTGGGGAATTAGGAAGCCACGCTGATATCTCTAGCTGTTTCCTTTTCTTGAGCCCACCTCTTTCTTCTTTTTCATGCCTTATAATCTATGATGATGTTGAATTCTAGCATCCTTGCTGCACTTTGGGGACTTGATGGTGATTGGTTCCTTCCCTGAGACCTTTCAAATGGGAGCAGTGAACAAAGCTATTTAGAGTGTCCTGAACTGGCTTTCCAGGGTTAGAATGATTTGCCTAGGCTGGCCTCTTCTGTCTCCAAATACGATTGCTTTCCAGTATCTACTGCTTACCCAAAAGTGACATACTGATGTGACATTGTTACCATTTTTTTCCAGCAGTGCTTCCAAGTCTTCCTTATGGAGAAGAAGTGGGTGAGAAAGCCTCTGCCCCCACTAATGTTGAAATGGAAAATTTCCTGCCAGATGATATGCTTAGCACTCTCCCTGCTCCAGTCTAGCTAATACACGTCCAAAGGTGGTAGGGTAAGAGAGACAGACAGACAGCTACAGACAGATACAGACACAATCAGACCAGTTTCTGGGAGTTACACATTAAGCAGGGAGGATCCTATAGGAGTTTATTGCTTCTCTCCCTATTAGGCAAAGATAACTTTCTAGGGAGTCAAAATTTTGGGAGCTACTTCAGTAAAGGGAGTGGAACCAAAAGTGTATTCTGGGAATAGAGGGCATCTTCTTCCTGGTCAGGAGTTGGATAAGAAAGAAAGAGTTGAGCATGTCAGTCAGTGAGGACAGCAGCCGATAGCTAAATAGATGTCAAGCAGGTATAGTTTATTAATTTAAAAACTGTTGAATTAGAGGTAGAAAAGGTAAAGGAAGTGAGATGCCAGTAGAGATTGGGAAAGACCATTGAAGCCAGGCACAAGAGTCTTTCTGAAGAATTCTCAAGTGATCTGATTGGCAGCTATGTTAGGGGAGACAAAGAAGTGGTAGAGAGAGGGCCAAAAGTGGTAAGTCAGTGTGATGGCTAGTCTAATGTGTCAATTCAGCCAGGTAATTGTGCCTAGTTGTTTGTTCAAGAAAACACTGGGCTAATTGTAATATGAGGACATTTACAGACTTTAGCTATCAGTGAGTTCATTGCATAGATGGCTGATTTGTTTCCCTAGAAGACCCTGACTAATACAGTCAGTCACAGCAACATTCCTCGTTAATAGTTCAACACTTAAGAAAGGTGTTAAGAAAATCACATTTCACTTTTAAAAGAAAGGGAATGAGAACAATAGTTGGTTAAAAATCCACACCCATAGGTTCAGAACCAAAAACCCAATTTAGATTGTGGCTTTTTTGCCCTGACTTTCAGCATGCCCTGAGTCTGGTTATATCACCTCAGTGCTCTCCTATCAGACCAGGAACCTTTTCCGTCTCTTTTTCCCTTTAGTCAGTGGCTAAGGGTATTAATTCATCCATTTAATCACAAATGTGTCCTGAGCACCTATACTGTTAGAAACAACATGCCCAGGCACTCATGAGCTCGTTGGCTAAGCTCTCATCCAAATGCTCTATACTGATTAGTTGCCTTGGATGGCTAAGACATTCACTTTAAGAAATGGTTTGGTTTTGTCAATTCTTATTCCCTTTTGGGAAGTTTTCTTGCCCTGGCCTCTGTTGAGAAATTGTCATCAATTGTTGTTAAGAGCTCTTGGGTTGATACCATAAGTAATAGAACGTTGAGATGTGAATGGATCCAACAAGGCCAATAGCTTCTAAGACAAGTGAAAATGTTGTGCTCAACTAGCTTTCGGGAAAAGGCCTTGTGACATTTGGGGTCCTTGATGTAGAGAATGGTGGGCAAAGGCCTGGAATCTGGAGTCTGAAAACCTTTGCTAGTGGTCTAGTTTTCTTAATTACTCACTGGGTGATCTTGGTGGAATGACATTCTTCTCTAAACCTCAGTTTCCTCCTGTGAAAATTGGAAATTACTCCCTGCCTACCTCATGGAACTGAAATGAAACTCCGAAGTGTTTTGGAAATGGTAAAGTCCTCTGGCAGCAGGAGTGGGAGAGATCCTCAGCCTAGCTTTTCATTTGTCTATAGGGCTACCTGAAACAATGCAGGAAGAGGAGGGACATGTTCAGCGATGAGCAACTGAAGGTGATCTTTGGGAACATTGAAGACATCTACAGGTTTCAGATGAGCTTCGTGAGAGACCTGGAGAAACAGTACAACAATGATGACCCCCACCTCAGTGAGATAGGACCCTGTTTCCTGGAGCATGTAAGTGCCTTCCCTTTTGGGGCAGGGGTTTAATGAAGGTTAGGAATCAATAGGAGAGTCTGAGTTGTTCTGGTCCTGATCAGCTGCTTCACCCCATAATGTGAGATGGATTCTTCTCTGCCAATGACTTTGACCCTTTTGCTAGGGTATGAGGACCTAGGAAGGTGCTGTGATTTGACCTGGGACCCTCTCTCTTTACCATTCCCCCCCACCACCTCTCTTTCCAGAAAATTACCGGTAGGATTTTTCTTAAGCCTCTCTTTTATATTCCTGTTGTGTTCAGTTTCCATGGGACTCTGTGTTTTGGTAGGGGCTCTGAATATATTTGCTGCACAGAAAATCCAGAAACCTGAGAAATAAGAGGGACCATGGTCATAAGAAAAGGATGTGTCTGCAAGGCATTTAGGGGAGAGCTCTGGGATGGGGAAAGTGACAAGTGTAGGAAAAGGGGCTATGTAAATTAGAAGAAGGAGCACTAGGACACAGGAAAGTGAGAATTTGAGTCCTGTGTCTACATGTCTGGGTAACTTTGGACAAGTCCTCTACCCTCTTTGGACTCTAGTTTTCTCATCTGGAATATGAGGAGGTTTCACTTTATGTGACTTATATGGTTCTCTAATATCTTTTGGATCTCATTCACAGGTGACCTATTTGCTGTGACAGCTGTTAACCCCCCCCCCCCATTTTATAAAGTATTTTATTTTTAAATGGGTAATACATACACATAATATAAAACTCAAATGGCACACAAAAGTGTTCAGCTAAAAGTAAGACTTCTTAGAAATTCTCCTGCTTTGCTTATGGAATGTGTAAGGATATCTAGGACCACCCTCAAGTTCAGTGTCTCACTTGGAGGACTCACAGAATTCAGTCTGTGATTTTTTTTTTTATAGTTAGAGGACACAGAACAAAATCAACAGAAGAAAAAGGGCACCATGAGGAAAACCAGATGCAAGCTTCCAAGATTTCTTTCTCAGTGGAGTCACACAAGACACACTTAATTACCCCAGTGATGAGTTGTGGCAACATGTGTGAAATATTGTCTTACCCTCTGGTAACTCATTAGAAACTCAGTGGATAAATTCATACATAATATGAATTTATTTTCCCATTGCTTAAGATTGGGCCTGTGTGGTAGGAGCAGGTCTCTTAGGCAGCCATTTGGGATAAAAGCCAGAAATCTCAATAATCTCTATGTTTTGAAATTATTACTCAATTACAGATTCCTAAATGTTTTTTTTAAATTAGAGGAGTTGTAGGTTTACAGAAAGAGCATGAAGAATGTACAGAGTTCCTATATACCCACCCCCTCATATACATAGTTTTCCCTATTATTGACAATTTCCATTAGTGTGGTAACACTGTACAATTGATGAAACAATATTATTATACTATTAACCATAGTCCCTACTTTACATAAGAGTTTACTGTTTGTGTTGTACACTTCAATTTTTTTTAAAATTTAGTGTTAACAAATATACAACCTAAAATTTTCCCTTTTAACTACATTCAAATATACAATTCTGTGGTGTTAATTACCTGTACAATGTTGTGCTACCATCCATTAGCAAAACTTTTCCATCACCCTAACCAGAAACTTGAATGCTTTTTTGAAAGGGAAAAATGAAATGTAGCTGGCAAAAATTTGTTTTTAATAATATTTACTAATTCTTTTAAAATGTACTTTCTTGGAAAAGCACAGTCTTTTTATTCTTTCATTTGTTTGTTTTTAGGAGGTACCAGGGATCGATCCCAGGTCCTCCTACATGGAAAGCAGGTTTTCAACCACTTGAGCTACATCTGTTCCCCACCCCCTTTTTCTTGTTAACATGCCTCTTCCTCCCCTGTTTTTCGGACATGAAGCCTCCAGCTCCAGCCAGGGAATAGCTCCTGAGGCATCTTGAATCACCGGCGGGGAATTGGGTACCAGCTTCCATGGCATGGAGTGATCTGCTCACAAATCTTCACTGCAGATGGGCAGTCTTTCTTCCATTCTTCCAAGGATGTTGAGGATGCTCTTCTGGTCTCCTGGGCCCCTTAAACAATTGCTCCAGACAGGTCTGGGTGATTACTAACTGCACTGTAGGATGAGCTGACTCTTGGAGCTCCTTAATCTGCCACCATCTTGCCCCTGCACCAGTGCCTAGGGTTTTTATTGCGGACTAGTCATATAGGCACCCTTAATCTAATGCACACCAAAATTCCAGACTCCCAGAAGAAAAGCAGGTATTCAGCATAAAGGACATGGTTTTTAAAAACAATTTTGACACAGTAAGCCATGCTTGTCCAGAAATTGTGGAAACCCTCTTGAAATCCAAGTTCCCAGATGTCAGTCAAGAGCCAACCTTGTAAACAGGACTTTCTAAGGATTACAGTCTCAGGCCTGCTATTTTAATTCATTTGACATGGTATATAAACTGGTTCAGCCATTCCTGAAAGCAACTGGGCAATATTTATTGAAGTTAAGCATGTGTATGATCCAGTAGTTCCATTCATAAATATATATCCCAGAGAAATTCTCACAAAGGTCCATGAGGGAGCAATATACAAGGCTATTGATTTTGTGGCAGTGTTGTGTATTACGGAGTGCAATTAGAAGCAATTTAGGTATTTTTCACCAGGGATATGGAAAAACATATAGAGGATGCTTACTGTGT
The DNA here is from genome assembly GCA_026826555.1 of Tolypeutes matacus. Classification (NCBI taxonomy): domain Eukaryota; kingdom Metazoa; phylum Chordata; class Mammalia; order Cingulata; family Chlamyphoridae; genus Tolypeutes; species Tolypeutes matacus. The sequence goes on from JAKSZT010054032.1 coordinate 449,308, forward strand.
GGTATGATATAGAAAGAAACAATAGACCAGAGATATGTACCTTATAGCAGCATGTCTACATATCACAAATACAGTATTGAGTGCCAAAATTAAGCCGTAGAACAGTGGTTCTCAATTAGGGGCTGCTCTGTGCATTATAGGGTGTTTACTGGCATCGCTAGTCTCTGCTAGTAGCACTCCTGCTCCAGTTGTGAGAACCAAAAGTTTCTCCAGCATTTTCAATTGTCCCCTGAATTGCCGCAACGATAAGTACCATTGATCTAGTGAAATTATCATGTGATTTTATCCTTTCATCTGTTAATGTGATGAGTATGGAAAGAGTGATTTTCATATGTTAAATGAATGCTGCATAGCTGGGATAAACCCCAAATAATCATGATGTATTATTCATTTTATGCATTATTTTGCCACATTTTTATTTTGTTTTTTAATAATTTTATTAGAGAAGTTGTAGATTTACAGAAAAATTATGCAGAAAACTGAGTTTCCTTATTGCCAGTCCCATTACTAACACTGCATTAGTGTTATAATTGATGAATGAACATTATTATAATTGTACTATTTACTATAGCTCGTAGTATACATTAGGGCTCACTGTGTTGTACAGTCCTATGGGTTTTTTAAAAATTTTTTGTACAGTCTTATGGATTTTAATATGAAATTTCCACTTTCAAATATATAATTCAGTCGTGTTAATTACATTCACAAGTTGTGCTACCATCACCACCATCCATGACCAAAACTTTTCCTTCACCCCAAACAGAAATGCTGTACCCATTAAATCCTCATCCCCACACCTACCCCAGCCTCTGGCAACCTGTATTTGAGTTTCTGACTTTATTTGGTTTGTTTACTTATTCTAATTATTTCATATCAGTGATATCATAAAATATTTTTACTTTTATGTCTAGATTATTTCATTTCAACATACGTCTTCAAGGTTCATCTATGCTTTCACATGTATCAGAACCCCATTCTATTTCATGCCTGAATAATATTCCATTGTACATATATACTACATTTTATTTATCTATTTGTCAGTTGATGGACACTTGGGTTGCTTCCACCTTTTGGCAATTGTGAATAATGCTGCTATGAACATTGGTGTGCAAATATCTGTTCAAGTTTTATGCATTATACTGCCATATTTTTAAAAATTAGATTGTTTTAGAATGTAGGGTTTCATTTTTTATAAGCTTTATTTAGATTTAATTTGTCGACAATAAAATTCACCAATTTTAAATGTATAATTCAATGAGATGTAACAAATGTACATAGTCATGTTATCATTATCGTAATCACAATATTGAACAATTCTATCACTCGATAAAGTTCCCTTATCCTCCCTTTGCAGTCAAAACCTACCCCAACCCATGGCCCCGGTAAAACACTAATCTGCTTTCTCTCAGTGTTTTTTCTATAATGTCATATAAATGGAAGCATACAGTAGGTAATCTTTTGTGCTTGGCTTCATTCACATAATGTAATGCCTTTGATATACATCCATGTTGCATGCATAAATAGTTGGTTCTTTTTTTCTGCTTGGGAGTATTCCAATGTATGGATATATCACCCATTTACCAATTAATGGACATTTGGGTTGTTTCCATTTTCAAGCTGTTGTGAACAAAGCTGCTATGAACATTCCAGTACAAGTCTTTGTGAGAACATATGTTTCCATTTTTCTTGGGTAAATACTTAGGAATTGGATTGCCATGTGGCAAGGTAGGTGTATATTTAATTTTGTAAGATAATGCCAAATTGTTTTGCAAAGTTACTATACAAGTTCCAGTTGCTCCACATGCTTGTCAACACTTGGTATGATCAGCATATTTTATTTTAGCCATTCTAATAAGTGTGTATTGGTACCTCATTGTGGTTTTAATTTGCCTTTCCTTAAAGGCTAATGTTGAGCACTATGTCATATGCTTATATGCCATTTGTATAAAACTCTGTGAAGCATCTGTTCATGTCGTTTGCCCAATTTTTTGTTTTTGTTTCCTTATTATAGATTATTTGAGAGTTCTTTATGCACTATGCTTACAAGTTCTTTGTCAGATATGTAATTTGCAAAGGTTTCCTTCCAATTTGTCTTACCCTTTCATTTTCTTAAAACTATATTTTTTTTATGAGAGAAGTTGTGGGTTTACAGAAGAATCATGCATAAAATACAGGATTCCCATACACTGCCCCACCATTAACACCTTGCATTTCTGTGGAACACTTGGTACAATTGATGATAGCACTTTTTATAATTTTACTATACTCTTAACAGTAGTTACTTTTGTTTCAGTTGATAAAAGATTATTAAACTAGTACTATTAACTGCCCTCCATAGTTTACATTAGGTGTATTTTTTACCATATGCCACCCTATTATTAACACCTTGTATTAGTGTCATACATTTGTTATAATTAATGAAAGACCATTATTATACTTGTACTATTATTAATGGTCCAGCATTGACCATAGGGTTAACTGTGTTAAAAAGTTCTACATTTTATTTTTAACTTTATTTCAACTTCAAAAAATAAAATAACAGACAAAAGGCAACTCAACAAATTATGGAAGCATTACTTTGAAAAAAATCCTGACCAGGCACATTTCTCTTATTTAATCCTAAAAGCAAATTCAGTTGTTTTCCCAGTGTTCCAAAAGATGAATAAATGAGTACAGATTGGTTAAATGACATGTTCGAGGTCTCCTTGTTAATTAAGAAAATGAAAAAAAAAAAAAACCATGCTTGATCATATTCAGATCTCATAAAACTAAATCCTATATTCATTTTTTTACCCTTAGCATTGATATGGTATGTCCTTTGCTTTTGCTACAAAAATTTTATATATAAAAAATATATATAGTTAACAGTAATATACAGTCCTATGTTTTATCTTTTAATTTTTATTCTACTAGCATATATGATATAAAATTTCCCCTTTTAATCACATTCACCATTGTAATTAAGTGCTAATAATTACACTCACAATAATGTGCTACCATCACCACCATCCATTTCGAAACCTTTACAATCAAACTAAATGGAAATTCTGTACAACTTAAGCATCAGCTCCCCATTCTCTAAACCCAGTCTATCCTCTGGTAATGTATATTTTATATTCTAGATTCTAACTCCATGAATTTGCTTATTATAATTCATGTCAGTGAGATCATACAATATTTATCCTTTTGTGTCTGGTTTACTTCACTCAGCATAATATCCTCAAAGTTCAAGTCCTTCTGTATATATAACTAGTAGTTGGATTGACAGGTCATATGGTAATTGTATACTTAGCTTCCTGATGAACTGCCAAACTGTCTTCCTCATCAACTGCACCATTTTACATTCCCAGTATCTATGAGGGTTCCTATTTCTTCACATCCTCTCCAACACTTGTAATTTTTTTTTTTTTTTAATAGTAGCCATTCAAGTGGGTGTGAAATATCCGATTGTGGTTTTGATTTGTATTTGCATACTAGCTAGTGATGTTGAGTATCTTTTCATGTGGTTTTAAGCCACTTATGTCCTCTTTGGAGAAATGTCAGTTAAAATCATTTGCCCACTTTTTGATTGAGTTGTTTGTATTTTTATTGTTGAATTGTAGAATTTCCTTATATATTCTGGATATTAAAACCTTATCGGATATGTGGTTCCCAAATATTTTCTTTCAATGAATGGGTTGTCTTTTCACTTTTACGACAAAGTCCTTGCAGGAGCAAAAGTTTTTAATTTTGAGGAGGTCTGCCTATCTATTTTTTCTTTCATTGCTTGTGCTTTGGGTATAAAGTCAAAGAAACCATTGCTTCCCTACCTTTTCTTCTGGAAGTTTTATAGTCCTGCTTCTTATAGTTAGGTCTTTGGTCCATTTTGATTAATTTTTATATTGTGTGAGATAGGGGTCCTCTTTCATTCTTTTGCATAAGGATATCCAATTTCCCCAGCACCATTTGTTAAAGAAACTATTATTTCCCAATTGAGTGGATTCCATAGTCTTGTTGAAAATCAATTGACCATAGATGTGGGGATCTATTTCTGAACTCTAAGTTTGATTCCATTTGGGCAGTGTCTCTATCCTTGTGTCAGTACCATATTGTTTTGATCACTGTAGCTTTTTAATATGCGTTAAAGTCAGGAAGTATGACTTTAAAACACACTACATTCTTCTTTTCCAAATGTTTTTGGTTATTTGGGGCCCCTTACCATTCTGAATAAATTTTATAATTGGCTTTCCCATTTTGGCAAAGTAGGCTGTTGGAATTTTGATTGGGATTGTGTTGAATCTGTAAATCACTTTAGGTAGAATTGACAGCTTAATGATATTTAGTCTTCTAATTCATGAACACAGAATGCCCTTCCATATATATAGGTCTTTGATATTTTTTAGTAATGTTTTGTAGTCTTCTGGGTACAAGTCCTTACATCCCTGGTTAAATTTATTCCGAGGTATTTGATTATTTTAGTTGCTATTTAAATTTATTTTTTTCATGATTTCCTCCTCAACTTGCTCATTTACTAATATATAGAAACATTACTGATTTTTGCATATTGATCTTGTATCCAGACACTTTGATGAATTCATTTATTAAATCTAGTAGCTTTGTTATAGATTCTTCAGAACTTTCTATATAAAGGATCATGTAATCTGAAAATGCTGAAAATTTAACTTCTTCCTTTCCAATTTGGATGTCTTTTCTTTTTCTTGCCTAATTTCTCTGGCTAGAACTTCCAGTACAATGTTGAATAACACCGGTGACAGTGGGCATACATGTCTTTTTCCAGATCTTAGAGCGAAAGCTTTAATTTTTCACAATTGAGTTTGATGTTGGCTGTGGATTTTTCATATATGCCCTTTATCATTTTTGGAAGTTTCCTTCTATTCCTATCTTTTGAAGTGTGTTTTTTTTTTTTTTTTTTTTTTTTAATAAAAAATTTTTTTTGTTTTTTTTTTTTTTTTTTTTTTTTTTAAATCAAGAAAGTATGCTGGATTTTGTAGAATTCCTTTTCTCCTTCAATCTAGATGATTATTTGACTTTTCCCTTCGTTTTTTTAGTGTGATATACCACATTAATTGCTTTTCTTGTGTTGTACCACTCTTTCATACCTGCAATATAACCCATTTGTTGATGGTGTATAATTTTTTAATGTGCTGTTGGATTCAATTTGCAAGTATTTGGGTGAGGATTTTTACATCTATAGTCATAAGAGAAATTGGTCTATATGTTTCTTTTATTATAGTATCTTTATCTGGTTTTGGTATTAGGGTTATGTTGACCTCATAGAATGACTTAGATTGTGTTCCCTACTGTTCAGTATTTTTTGGAAGAATCTGAGCAGGGTTGGTATTAATTCCTCCCAGAATGATTGGGAGATTTCACCTGTGAAGCCATATGGTCCTCGGCTTTTCTTTGTTTGAAGGTTTTTGATGACTGATTCAATATCTTCACTTGTAATTGGTATGTTGTTCTCTTCAGTGTACCTTGGTCATGTATTTCTAGGAATGTGTACATTTCATCTAAGTTGTCTAATTTTTTGGTAACTGTTCATAGCATTCTCTTAATGATCATTTTTTCTGTAGGTTCAGTAGTAATGCTCCCCTCTCATTTCTGATTTTATTTATTTGCATCTTCTCTCCTTTTTTCTTTGTCACTCTAGCTATGGGTTTGTCAATTTTATTGATCTTTCCAAAGAATCAACTTTGGGTTTTGTTAATTGTCTCTATTGTTTTTTATTCTCAATTTCATTTATTCCTGCCTTAATCTTTGCTATTTCTTTCTTCCTACCTACCTGCTTTCAGATTAGTTTCTTCTTTTTCTAGTTCCTCCAGGTACACAGTTAGATCTTTTTTAAAAACAATTTATTGAAGTATATCATTCATACATGAACATACATAAACTATAAGTATTCAGTAAACATCGTGAACTTACAAAACAAACAGGCATAACATCATACAGGGCTCCCACACATCACCCCACCACAAATACTTTGCATTGTTGTGAAACATTTGTTAACAAATCATGAAAAGAGCATTGACAAAGTATTACTTCTAACTATAGTCAATATCTTACTCCCCTATACTTTTTTTTTAAGGATTTATTTATTTATTTATTTATCCAGTTTTACACCTTCCCCCCCGTTTTTGCTGTTTTTGTGTGCATTCACTGGATAACTCTCTGTGTCTGTTTCCTGCCCTCTCTTCTCATCCTTCTCTTCCTGTCTTCACTGGGATTTGATCCTTGGAACCTCTGATGTGGGAGAGAGGCATCCTACCACCTGCGCCACCTTAGTTCCTGGTTTTTCAGTGCGTCTCGTCTTGTCTCTCCCTTGTGTCACCCTCCTGTTACGTCATCATCTTGCTGCACGGCTTGCCGGGCCTGACGGCGCAACCATGCGCTGGGCCTGGTTGTGCACCCATACACAGGGCCTGGGGGGCTCACCCGCACATGGGGCCTGGAGGTGCACCCACTTGTGGGGCCTGATGTTGCACCTGTGCACGGGGCCTGGTGGCCCCTGCACCTTCTGTCTCTCTCTCTCTCTCTCTCTCTCTCTCTCTCTCTCTCTCTCTCTATATATATATATATATATATATATATATATATATATATATATATATAATTTTTTTTTTTTTTTTTTTTTTACCAGGAGGTTCCGGGGATCGAACCTAGGTCCCTCTATATGGGAGATGGATGCCCAAGAATTTGAGCCACATACGTCCCCCTGATATATCTCTTAAGGTTGACCAAAGATACCCAAAGTTACAGTCTTTTCCCATACAGGATGGTCATATAATAAATCAGGCTTAGTTTATCACCAGCATTCTAAAAACCAGACCTAGGGAGAAAAACTAGGTCTGGGGATAGATGTATGGTTTCTAATATAGTGAATGTTTAGCCTACCCTGATTATCACAAAATCAGGACAGCGAGAATATTCGCATCACAGTTAGATCTTTGATTTTAGCTTTCTTTTTTTAATGGAAGCATTTAGGGCTACTAATTTCCCTCTCAGCACTTTCACTTCATTCCATCTCATAAATTTTCATATGTTGTGTTCTTTTCATTTGTATTATGGTATTTACTGATTTCCCTTGCAATTTCTTCTTTGACCCACTGTTTGTTTATGTTAATTAATTTTGGTATATTTGAGGATTTTCTGATTATCCACCTGTTACTGATGTCCAGCTTTATTCCATTATGGCCAGGGAAGATATTTTATATAATATTAATTTTTTAAAATTTATCAAGAATTGTATTGTGACCTATTTTATTCTGCTGGAATGCAGGAATGCAATATACCAGAAGTAGGTTGGTTTTTACAATGGGAACTTATTAGTTTACAAGCTTACGGTTCTGAGGCTATAGAAATATCCAAAGATGGCCTCATCAAGTGATACTTTCTCCCTGAAGACTGGCTGTCAGCACTCCTGTACTCCTTTGTCACATGGCAAGGCACATGGCAGCATCTGCTTGTCTCTCTTTTCTCCCTGGGTTTCATTGTTTCCGTTTCATGCTCCCTGCCTTCTCTCTCTCTTCATCTGAAGTTTATTTTCTTATTAAGGACTCCAGTAAGAAGATTAAGAACTGCCCACAATAAGTTTACACCCACAGTAATGGATTAACTCTAAGAACATATTGCTGGGGTCCATCCAGCTTTAAAGTGTCACACTCCACCCTCTGGATCCCCAAAAGACATGTTCTTTCCATATGCAAAATACATTCCTTCCATCATAGTATCCCAAAACATTAAATCCATTTAGTAGCAATATTAAGTACAAAGTCTCATCAAAATCAGTTATAGCAGAATAAATGGGAAGATGGCAGCAAAGGAGCTCCAAGAGTCAGCTCATCCTAAGGGCAGTTAGTAATCACTCAGAGTTTTGTAAAGCACCTGTTTGGGGGACCCAGGAGACCAGAAGAGCAGGATGCAACATCCATGAAAGAATAGAAGGAGCAGACTGCCCATCTGTGGCTGGAATTGGAAGCTCCATTTCTCAAAAATGGGAGAAGAGTCGGTTGGGCACTGACTTCAGCTACTGATTAGTAAATTCAGCTGGCTAAATTATAATCTTAAGAACAGATAATGTTTGAACCTTTCCAAGTCAGAAAGAGGCCAGTAGCCACCATTTTAACTCTGATCCCAGAATGAGGAGAAGCAGGGCTGATCAAAAATCACAGTGCAGGTAGGGACCAGCTTCTTTCTACACAGATCAGATTGCAGCACTAGCCTAGGCTCCAACCCCACCTCCAGCAGGGAGGAAGCTGGGGGGACCTGCACCAGTTTATCCAGGCAACTGTAGGTGCTTTCAGCTGGCACAGACTGACTAGTTGGATGCCTAGGGATCCATCCCCACTGCCCAATAGGATAGGAGGGGAGCTGTGTTTCCTTGGATTCTCTGGACAACTGCAGGTGCTTTCGATCTTCTCAGACTGATTTGTTGATGTCACATCCAGAGGATAGGAGGGGGCTGTTGTTTCTTCAGCCTCTCTAGACAACTGCAGGTGCTTGCAGCCAGCACAGACTGGATATCCGGACACCTGAAGGTCCATCCCCACCCCACCCCCAATAGGATATCAGAGGAAGTGTGTTCCCTCAGCCTCTCTGGGCAACTGCAGGTGCTTTTGGGCCACATGGACTTTCCTGTTGGGCACCAGTGGTTCCATCCCCACCCCTTAAAGAGCAGGAGTTACAGTATTTCCTTCCACTCTCAGGGCAACTGCAGGTGCTTTCAGCCCACATGGATTAGATTTTTGGGCACTCCCAAGGGTCCATCCCCACCCCTGACAGGGTAGGAGAGGGGCTGGTGCTACATCAGTCAATCTGGATAACTGCAGTCAGTTTTGACCCACAAAGCTTAGTTTGCTGCCCACAACTGCAGCTACATCCTTGCCCCAGGCAGGGGAGGAAGGGGTGTGAAGCTTCACCAACCTCTCCTGGCAACTACAGATGATCTTAGCTTGCAAGGCTTAGATTACTACACACAGCTGCAGCTCTTTCCCTATCCCTGGCAGAGTAGAAAGGCGGGAGATGCATAATCAGTTCCTGGGGCAATGCGGAAAGCATCAGCCTCCAGAGCTAACAGGACCAACTATATCCTACTGCACAACCAGCAAGGGAGAAAGAGCAAGAAAGCCCTAAACTAAGGAGAGAAACTGCACTCAGAATAAATACATCTAGGAAGTCAGATGCCAAAACATCAAAAAAAAAATTACAATCCATTACAAGAAACAGGAAGATATGGCCCAAAGGAACAAGATAAGCCTCCAAATGACATAAAGGTGTTGAGACAAGTTATCATAGATACTCAAATCTCCTTAATAAATTCAGTGAGATGGCTACAGAGATTAAGGATATAAAGAAGACACTGGGTAAGCACACAGAAGAATTTGAAAGCATGCATAGAAAAATAGCAGATCTTATGGAAATGAAAGGCATGATAAATGAAGTTAAAAACACACTGAAGGCATATAACAGCAGATTAGCGGAAGCAGAATAAAGGATCAGTGAGCTTGAAGACATGGCCCCTGAAAGTGAACATACAAAAGAACAGATGAAGAAAAAATGGAAAAAATTGAACAGGGTCTTAGGGAATTAAATGATGGCAAGAGATGTGGAAACATACATGTCATGGGTATTGCAGAAGGAGAAGAGAAGGGAAAATGGGCAGAAGAAATATTTGAATAAACCATGGCTGAAAATTTCCTAACCTTATTGAAGGACATAGATATCTATGTCCAAGAATCACAAAGTACTCCCATCCGAATAAATCCAAATAGACCTGCTCTGAGACACTTAATAATCAGAATGTAATATGCCAAAGACAATTCTGAGAGCAGCAAGAGAGAAATGATACATCAAATACAAGGGACACCCAATAATTAAGTGCTGATTTCTCATCAGAAAACATAGAATCAAGAAGGCAGTGGTATGATATATTTTAGATACTGCAAGAGAAAAACTGCCAGCCAAGAATTTTATACCATGCAAGATTGTCTTTCAAAAGTGAGGGTGAGTTTAGAATAGTTACAGATAAACAGAAACTATGAGAATTTGTAACGAAGATACCAGCTTTGCATGAAAAACTACAGGGAGTGAAACAGCCTGTAAGAAAAGACAGGAGAGAGATGCTTGGAAGAAAGTCTGGAAATGAAGATTAATCAGTAAAAGTAACTAAAAGTGTAAAAAGAGAGAGAAAAACATAAAATATGACAGATAAAACCCAAAGGTCAAAATGAGTGAAGCAAGAACTGCCTTTACAGTAATAACATTGACTCTTAATGGATTAAACTCCTCCATCAAAGTACACAGACTGGCAGAATGGATAAGAAAATACGAGCCATCTATATGCCGTCTACAAGAGCCTCACCTTAGACCCAAAGATACCAATCTATTGAAAGTGAGAGGCTGAAAATGATACTCCATGCATGCAGTAAGAAAAAAAAAAAAGCGTGGAGTAGCTATACTTATGTTGGATAAAATAGACTTTAAAAGCAAGGAAGTTATATGTTAATAAAAGGGGCACTTCACCAGGAAGAAATAACAATTATAAATTTATATGCACCTAACCAGTATGCCCCAAGGTACATGAGGCAAACATTGGCAAAACTGAAGGAAGAAATAGACATCTCTACAATAATAGTTGGAGACTTCAATACATCACTCTCAGCATTGGATAGAACATCTGGGCAGAGGATCAATAAAGAAACAAAGAGGGAAGCAGCTGTGGCTCAATTGGTGGGGCTCCCGTTTACCATATGGGAGGCCCCAGGTTCGGTTCCCGGGGCCTCCTAGTGGAGGCGGGCCCGCCCGCGCAGCGTGGTTGGCTGACCCAGCGGGCACAAGCAGCAAGGGGGGGATGGATGAATAAATAAATAAAATCTTTAAAAAAGAAACAAAGAGCTTGAATACTATGATAAATGAAATAAACCTAATATGCATACACAGAACATTGCACCCCAAAACCTCAGGATATAAATTTTTTTCAAGTGCTCATGGATCTTTCTCCAGGATAGATCATATTTTGAGTCACAAAGCAGGTCTGAATGAATTCTATAACACCGAGATTATACAAAGCATTTTCTCTGTTCATAATTGAATAAAGCTGGAAATCAACAACAGGTGGAAAAACGGAAAATTCACAAATACATGAGATGAAACAACACACTCTTAAATAATCAGTGGATCAAAGAAAATATTGCGAGAGAAATCAAATCTCAAGAGAATGCAAATGAGAACACACCATATCAGAACCTATGGAATGCAGTAAAGGCAGTACAGAGAACGAAATTTATAACCCTCAATGCTTACATTAAAAAAGAAAGAGCTAAAATCAATGACTTAACTACACAGCTGGAGGAATAGAAAAAGAATAGCAAACTAATCCCAAAGCAAGCAGAAGGGATGAAATAACAAAGATCAGAGCAGAAATAAACAAAATTAAGAACAAAAAAGCAATAGAGAGAATTAACAAACCAAAAGTTGGTTCTTCGAGAAGTTTAACAAAATCAACAATCCATTAGCTAGAATGACAAAAAAAGAGAAAGAAGATGAAAATACATAAAAAATGAAAATGGGGACATTACTACTGACTGCACAGAAATAAAAAAGATCATAAGAGGATACTATGAACAACTATACGCAAACTAACTGGACAATGTAGATGAAATAGAAAAATCCTTAGGAATATACAAACAACCTACACTGACCACAACAAAATCACAAGAGATTGAAACAACTCCCAAAATTGAAAAGCCCAGGACCAAATGGCCTCACAGGTGAGCTCAAATAAGCATTCAAAGGAAACTTAATATCAATCTTACTCAAACACTTCCAAAAAATTGGACAAGAAGGAACAATGGCAAACTCATTCTATGAAGCCAAAATCATCCTAATACCAAAAACAGATAAAGATATTACAAAAAAAGAAATTTACAGACCAATTTCCCTAATGAATACAGATATAAAAGTCATCAACAAAATACTTGCTAATCGAATCCAACAGCACATTTGTATTAGTCAGGCAAAGGGGTGCTAATGTGAAATACCAAAAATGGGTTGGTCTTTGTAAAGGGTATTTATTTGGGGTAGAAGTCCACAGATACCAGGCCATAAAGCGTTAAGTTTCTTCTCTCACCAAAGTCCATTGCTACGTGTTGGAGCAAGACAGCTGCCGACGTTTGCCAGGGTTCAGACTTCTTGGGTTCCTCTCTTCCCGGGGCTGCGTTTTTCTCTCCAGGCTTAGCTCCTCTGGTCCCTCCACAAGGTCAGCTGTAGACTATCAGGCGAACGGCTCACTTCTCTTCTCCTGAGGCCTTCTCTCCAACATCAAAACTCCAACATCAAAACTACTTCTTAAAAACTGCTCCCTCTGTCCTTTGCCTTGCCTTTTATATTCGATTCCCCCACCCACCAAGGGGTGGGCCTCAACGCCCTACTGACATGGCCCAGTCAACACCCTAATCATAACTTAATCATGCCCAGATTAACAGATCAGTTTACAAGCATGATCCAATTATATTTTTGGAATTCATAATTACATCAAATTGCCAAACGGCTACATTATTAAAAGAATTATTCATCATGATCAAGTGGTTTTATACCAGGCATGCAAGGGTGGTTCAACACAAGAAAATCAATCAGCATAGTACACCACATTAATAAATCAAAGATGAAAAATCACACGATCCTCTCCATTGCTGCAGAAAAGTCATTTCACAAAACACAGCATCCTTTCTTGATAAAAATACTACAATCAAAAGGAATTGAAGGAAACTTTCTCAACATGATAAAGGGTTTTAATATATTAAAACCCACAGCTAACATTGTACTCAATGGTGAAAAGCTGAAAGCTTTCCTGTTGAGATCAGGAACAAGACAAGGATGCCCACTGTCACCACTGTTGTTCAGTATTGTGCTAGAGGTTCTAGCTATAGCAATCAAGCAAGAACAGGAAATAAAAGGCTTCCACATTCGAAAGGAATAAGTATAACTTTTGCTTTTTGCAGATGATATGATCCTATACCTTGAAAGTCTGAAAAATGTGTAACAAAGTTGCTAGATCTAATAAACAATTTCAGCATAGTGACAGGATACAAGATTAATATGCAAAATCAGCAATGTTTCTATACACTATAAATGCATAATCTTATGAGGAAGTCAGGAAAAATTCCATTTACAATAGCAACTTAAAGAATCAAATATTTAGGAATAAACTTAACCAAGGATGTAAAGCACTTGTATTCAGAAAACTACAATGCATTGCTAAAAGAAATTTCAAAAGACCCAACTAAATGGAAGAATGTTCTGAGCTCATGGATTGGAAGACTAAATATCATTAAAATGTCAATTCTACCCAAATTGATATACAGATTCAATGCAATCCCGATAAAAATTCCACTAGTATTTTTTACAGAAATGGAAAACACAATTATGAAATTTATTTGGAAGGGTAAGGGGCCTTGAATAGCCAGAAACATCTTAAAAAGAAAAAGCTAAGTTGTAGGACTCTCACTTCCGACTTTATATCATATTACCTAACTACAGTGGTAAAAATAGCATGGTACTGGCATAAAGATAGGCACATAAGCCAATGGAACTGAATTGATGTTTCATAAACACATCCTCACATCTATGTCCAAGCGATTTTTGACAAGGCTGTCAAACCCAGCCAGCTGGGGCAGAATAGTCCATTCAACAGATGGTGCTGGGAGAAATGGATATCCATAGCAAAAGAAACTGAGGACACCTATCTCACACCTTATACAAAAATTAATACAAAATGGACCAAAGACCTAACTGTAAAATCCACAGCCATAAATCTCCTAGAAGAAAATGTAGGGGAACATCTTGAAAGACCTGGTGGTAGGTGGTGGATTCTTAAACCTTACACCGACAGCACAAGCAAAGAAAGGAAAAACTGATCAATGAGACCTCCTTAAACTTAAACACTTTTGTGATTCAAAGGACTTCGTCAAGAAAGTGAAAAGTCAGCCCTCTCAATGGGAGAAAATATTTGGAAACCACATATCTGATAACGGTTTGATTTTCATTCTATGTAAAGAAATCACACAACTCAACAATGAAAGAGCAAGCAATTGAATTAAAAAATGTGCCAAAGATGCAGACATTTCTCCATAGAGGACATACAAATAACCAAAAAGCACATAAAAAATGTTCAATATCAGTAGCTATTAGGGAAATGCAGATCAAAACGACAGTGAGATATCTCACAATACAAAGAATGGCCATTAATAAAATAAAAATTTGAAAAAACAACAATAAGTGCTAGAGAGGATGTGGAGAAATAGGAACACTTCTTCACTGTTGATGGGAAGGTAAATGGTGCAGCCTCTGTGGAACAAAGTTTGGCAGTTCCTCAGTGTAGCCGTTTGGCAATTTGATGTAATTATGAATTCTAAAAATATAATTGGATCATGCTTGTAAACTGATCTGTTAATCTGGGCATGATTAAGTTATGATTAGGGCATTGACTGGGCCACGTCAGTAGGGCGTTGAGCCCCACCCCTTGGTGGGTGGGGGAATCGAATATAAAAGGCAAGGCAAAGGACAGAGGGAGCAGGTTTTGAGTAGCAGTTTTGATGTTGGAGAGAAGGCCCCGGGATAGAGACAAGCCGTTTGCTGAGAGTTTACAGCAAGCCTTGAGGAGAGAAGCAAAGCCTAGAGAGCCTCATAGTCTACAGCTGACCTTGTGGAGGAACTAGAGGCACTGAGCCCAGAGAGAAACGCAGCCCCGGGAAGAAAGGAACCCAAGAAGCCTGAACCCTGGCAAACGTCAGCAGCTGTCTTGCTCCAACACGTGGCAATGGACTTTGGTGAGAGAAGAAACTTAAGCTTTATGGCCTGGTAACTGTGGACTTCTACCCCAATAAATACCCTCTATAAAGACCATCCCATTTTTGGTATTTCACATTAGCACCCCTTTGGCTGACTAATACACTCAGGAAGCTAAATATAGAACTGCCATATGATCCAGCAATTCCTCTACTAGGAGTACATCCAGAAGAACTGACAACTGTGACATAAAGACATCTGCACATCAATGTTCATAGTGGCATTATTCACAATTGTTTAAAAGTAGAGACAACCCAAGTTCCCATCAACCAAAGAATGGATAAACAAAATGTGGTATATCCATACTATGGAATACTATTCTGCTGTAAGAAAAAATGAAATTAGAACAAAAATGATAATTGGGATGAACCTTGAAGACATTATGTTAAGTGAAATAAGCCAGACACAAAGGGACAAATATTGTATGGTCTCACTAATATGAACTGAATACAAAGACTAAACGCATGGAGCTAAAACCTAGAGTATAGGTTATTAGAGAAAAGAGGAGGGCTGAGAAGGTGTTTTGATGCATAATGTATGTAGACGTTTTAATTACCTTGACTGTAAAGTGTGGAAATGGATAGAGTTCATGGTAACACATTATAGTGAGTAGAACTAATGAAGCTGGTTTGTAATTGGGATTGTAGCTGAAAAGTATATTCTAGGGATCTAAATGTCAATTGAAAGAAAGCTAGAATTATGATTTTTTTAAAAACCCTACATTCCTCTGTTTTCTTCATGTTTTTAGTTAGCTCTTCATTTTCTTTTCTTAGTAATTCAATATCTTTGGTTAGCATGCTGTTTGTTTCTTCTAGCTAAACAGAGCACACAAAGATTTAAGCTACAGCTTTTTTTTTTGCCATAGCTCATATTTAAAGAAATAACCTTTAAGGTAATAATTCATATTTTCCATAGTTGAGGCCAACTCATACACTGCTTAACTACAGAAAATGCTGGGTTTCTGATTTAAAATATGTGTATATAATTAAATTCAGAACATTTAAAAATAATTGCTAGTTTCCAATAATTATTCCAATATATACATGAATGAAAGAAAGAACAATGTAATGGGAAGGTAACTAGACTGGGAGCTAGGAAATTTGTATTTAGTTTTAGCTCTGCTATTAACGTACTAGTGATCCTGGGTAAATCAATATCTTTCTGGGCCTTGTTTCTTCATGAATAATGATCATGAAAACAACAATAAAAGCATTTATTGACTGATTAAAAAAAAGAAAGAAAGCTAGAGAAGAATCTAGGGACTGAATAACATAGGAAACCCAGAAGTGGATGATAATTGTCATTAATAGTACGGATAAAGAATGTTCTTCTAGGAACTAGAACAAATGTACATCACTATTGCAAGGTGGTAAGAATGTGGAGAAGCATGGGAAAAATACAATTGATGTAACCTATGGACTATAGTCAGCAGCAATACTGTAATATTCTTCCATCAATGCCACAGATGTACTATGTTAATAATAGGGTGGTTTGGAAAAAAATATACCAAATGTATACTATAGTCCACAGTTAGTGATAATAGTCTGATGATATTATCTAATAATCTGTAACAAATATTCCACAACAATATAATATGTTGGTGGAGGGATGTTGAATGGTAATTCCACACATGTGCATGATTGTTTTGTCAATTCTCAGCTTCTCTGATAAGAATTAATTTTAAAATATCAATTATAGGTGTTGTCTGTCCTAGGAAACAATTTCCCTCAGGCTGTGCACTTGTGAAACAGAATAATTTAACTACTTCCAATATACAAAGGAGGGGCTGTCAAAGGATAAATGTTCCCTTTGCCATATGGCGAAATTGGAAGGAAAACAGTGGTTCGAGGTCCCAATAATTTCTGAAACTCTGCAGGGCATGCTCCATTAAATTTTAGGGTCTGAGAGTCATCTATAGAACAATGCTTTGTCCTTGGGTCCTGATGTGCAGGAGCAGTCCCATCCTTTCCAAGGGCTTGTGCAGTGGACATTCTCTCAGTTCCACACTCGTCAAGCATCTGGGTTGTGGCCGAACTCTCCTCAATCCCTGGGTAATAAGCTCCACCCTCTAAGAAATCTGGGTTGGAAGCCAGACTTTCCCCATTCTCCAGGACACAGGCTCAACACCCTTAGGACAGTGGAGTGGTGGCCAGACTCTTCCCAATCCATGGAAAATGTGCTCCACCATCTCTGAAGACTGAGGCAGAAGCACTATTCCTAAACAATGGGGCAGAAGGCTCACTATCTTCAAGTGCTGGAGCATACTCACTCTTTCCACACATGTGGATGGGCTTGCTCTCTTGGCCTGAGAAGGTGTCTTCAATACAGCCCTCAGCATCCATGGTTCTGTCTTTAAAGTCATTTTTCCTCAACATGTCCCCTTTCTGTCCCTTTTAGTCCAGGCTGGCAGTGGTCCATTTATACAGGTCTCACACACAGAAAAAAACCTGTCAGTTTCACATGTAGTACACAGGGGCCCAAACCATCAGAGAGTAGGACTTTCCACAGATCATGTCTGTGTAATTGCATCTCCAATCCTGACTTGCACTGAAATGGCTGACTGATTCTATGTTCAGTTATATCCTCACATGGAGTACTGTTCTCTGGGGACCTGTTTCCTGGAAGCTCAGAAATTTTCAAACCATCAATTTCTGGTTTCTTTTTGCCCAGTAAATCAGTTCTCAGTTTATCCCTTTCCTCTTACATTTTACTGTAAGTTGCAAGGAGAATCCATGCTGCACTTTCCACATTTAGTTTGGAAATCTCTTCAGGTAAGTATCCATGCTCATCACTTTCAAATTCTGACAGCAGAACACAATTTTGTGATGTCCTCTGCCACTTTAAAACAAGTGTCACCTTCTATTTTCCGATGACATATCCATCATTTCTGCCAAAGACCTCATCGGAAGTACCTTTAGCATCCATATTTCTAACAACAGTCTCCTCAAAGCAATATAGGCCTTTTCTATCAAACATCTCACTGTTCTTCCTGCATATCGAATCAATACATCATTTCCTCATTTTTGGTATTTGCAATAGCAGTGCCTCACTTTTCTGGTACCAAAATTCAGCCAGGCTGCTGAAATGCAATATACAGAAATGGGTTGGCTTTTACAATGGGAATTTATTAGTTTACAAGCTTACAGTTCTAAGCAGTGAAAATGTCCTCATCAAGGCATCATCAGGTGATGCTTTCTCTCCAAAGACCAGCTGCTGGTGATCCTGGATTCCTCTGTCACATGGCAAGGCACATGGCAGTGTCTGCTGGTCTTTCCCTTCTCTCCAGTTTTCAGGGATGTGAGTGGGGTCAAGGGTGATGGAATGTGGGATTGAGCAGGGTGGGGGTGGATTGGACTAGCCATGAAACTGGGGGGAGGGATGGAGGAAGGAACAGGTGAACTCAGGGGATTTGTAGGACTGTGGTTAAAACTACAATGGTGGGAACATTCTTTGTCAAATATGGCAGGGGAGAGTTACTGGTGCAGGGCATCGGATGTGAGTGGCTATGTGGGAAAGGGCTCACAGGGGCATGCTTCTATGAAATATGAAAGTGTTCATCTTGTCATAGTGTGTTATCATGGTGGAGACCCACACAATAAAGAAGAAAATATTAAGCTCCCATCCTGGGAGTCCTGCTACATTCAAATAAAAGGGGCAAGGATCTCTCAAGTATATAGGAAGTGCCTAATAAAAGAAAATAGACCAGTATGTCAAGCCCTCAATATTAATGCATGTAACTATGTACCATAGTCACATAAGATGTTATTAATAGGGGAAAATGTGAGACGGGTAGGGGGTGGGGTATATGGGAATCCCCTAAAATTTCTATATAACTTTTCTGTAACTTAAAGCTTTTTTGAAAATAAAGGGAAAAAAAGGACACTGGGGGAACATACAGAAAAAATTGTTTATATACATAAAAGATAACAGATCTTACAGTGATGGAAGGCACATTGCAAAAAAAAATTGGCTTTGTTTTGCGAGGAGGTTTTGGATTGCAGTAGGATTGCACCTGTGACGGGAGGATCACTGGTGTGGGGTGTCATTTCTTATTTTTAAATCTGTATGTCTTCTATTTCCTTTTCTTATCCTTTTACATTGTTTAGAACTTCTTGTACAGTTAACTAGAAGTGACGAAAGCAGGCATCATTGTCTTGTTCCTTATCTTAAGGGAAACCTTTAAACATTTCACCATTAATAATGATACTAATTTTAGGATTTTCATGGGTTCCCTTTATCATGTTGGTAACATTTCTTTCTATTTCTAATTTGCTGATGGTTTTTGGTCATACTTGGGTGTTGTGTTTTCTCAAATGCTTATTCTGTATCTATTGAAATGATTGTATGATTTTTCTCCCATGTTCTATTACTGAGGTGAATTGGACTAAGATAAATCCCTCTTTCATGGTATACCAGCCTTTTTGTGGACTATTTTGCTTGTTTTTTAAAAACTAAGTTGTCTTTATTATTGAATTCTACAATTTATGTATTGATATAAGTCCTTTGATCAATATATAAATATAATATTGTCTTTTGATCTATGACTTACCTATTTGTTTTTTTTTTCAATTGAGTCCCTTCTCATTTCTACCTGGATATATATATGTATATATATATTTATCACATCAATTTTACTGATACATATTAATAAAGCATACAATTCATCCAAAGTGTACAAGCAATGGTATTTGGTATAATCACATAGCTGTGCATTCATCATTTCAATCATTATTAGAGCATTTTCATTATTTCAATAATAATAATAATAATAATAAACAGAAAAGAGACAAACAGAAAATTTCTCACCTCTCAATTTATGTTTCTCTTGCTGTACATAGCTGCTATTTAATAATAATTATTTAATTTCATATGTAATAACTCCATCTTGATTTTTTACTATCAAATTTCTATTGCCTATTCTTTCTCTAAAGTTTTGTTCATGTCTCATATTCTTATGCCTCAGGTTATTTTTGATTCAGTGCTGAACAATGTAGAAGAAAAATTATAGATAATTTTTAAAGCTTTACTTGGAGATAATTTCAATCTTACAGAATAGTTGAAGAATAAGAACGATACAAACAATATCCATATACCCTTTACCTAGATTCACCTATTGTTAACATTTAGTCCCTTTTGCTTTATCATTTGAGTGTGTTCTCCCTCACTCTTTCGTCTTTCTCTCTCTCCGCCCCCCCTTATATCTTTATACACATACACACACTCTCATACAATTTTGTTCTCAGCCATCTGTGTATGACTCGCACATATCATGGCTTCTTCACCCTTAAATACTTCAAGGTGTATTTCCTAAGGGATATTCTGTAGAGATAATTTGAGGCTCTGGATGATGTGATTCCTTCAAATAGATGTTTAGTATTTTTTTTCCAGCTTTTCTAACTGTTGTCTGTGACAAGATCTATCTAAAACAACTTATCCTGCCACTGCCAGGAGTAGAACTTCTATCTATCTCTTTTTAAGATTCACTACCACAGTTTTAATTACCATAGTGTGTTTTACTCTTGTTAGGCCAGTTTCCTTTCATTACCCTTCTTTTTCAGAATTTCCTTACTATTCTTAATTTTTTTCTGCATGACCTTTATAATTTGCCTAGTTCCCAAATAATTCATTTTGTTATTTTTATTATTAAATTATGGATCAATTTAGGAATGATTAACATCGTTATTATTTTAATATTGTTATATAAGAACAAGGTCTGTCTTTCCATTTCTCCAAAACTTATTTTAGGACCCTCAGTAGCCTTTCCCTTTCTTTCCTTTGTTTACTCTGCTCACAGCAAGATGGATTCTGGATATACTCTGAGTATTGTAACAACCACCTGGACGCTTGCATGGAGCTCTCCAAGCTGATGAAGGACAGCCGCTACCAGCATTTCTTTGAGGCCTGTCGACTCTTGCAGCAGATGATCGACATTGCTATTGATGGCTTCCTTTTGACTCCAGTACAGAAGATCTGCAAGTATCCCTTACAGCTGGCTGAGCTTCTCAAGTACACTGCCCAGGACCACAGGTAAGGGATTGAGGGAAAAGAAGGAGCCCCCTCGAACATGTTGGTCCTTAATGAGAATGTATGTCTGTATTAGTCAGCCAAAGGGGTGCTAATGTGAAATACCAAAAATGGGTTGGTCTTTATAAAGGGTATTTATTTGGGGTAGAAGTCTACAGATATCAGGCCATAAAGCGTTCAGTTTCTTCTCTCACCAATGTTCATTGCCACGTGTTGGAGCAAGACAGCTGCCGGCGTTTGCCAGGGTTCAGGCTTCTGGGTTCCTCTCTTCCTGGGGCTGCGTTTCTCTCCGGGCTTAGCTCCTGTTTCTTCCACAAGGTCAGCTGTAGACGATCAGCAAACGGCTTGCTTCTTTTCTCCTGGGGCCTTCTTTCCAACATCAAAACTGCTTCTCAAAAGACTGCTTCAACTGTCCTTTGCCTTGCCTTTTTTTTTTTTTTTTTTTTTATTATGGGAAAAAATCAAAATTCTCACAATACATACAAACATTTGCAAAATGATATATAAATATATATGCATATATGTGTATTTGCTTACGAAAATGTTATTTATATATATATATATACATATATTTTAAGAGGTGCTTAGATTACCTAAAATATTACACGGAACCCACTTATGTGTATATATATGGATACATGCATCACAATCCTAGTTCACTCTAGAATGACACAAAGATATCCAGAAAAACATGAATGGATTTCTTGAAACAAAACCTGGAATCTTCTAACCATTCAGTAAACAATCATGAAGTCATGTAAAATGATTTCCTCTGAATTATCATTTTAAATTTCTGATTATTAAAAAATGGAGGAATCATTGATCAGCATTTGGTTTCCTCCAAATATTTTTCTCCAACATAGAGTAGTTTAATATTATTTCTTCAACAATTAGGAAGAAAATCGATTCCAAAAATTTCTTTGAAAAAATCACCATGGTGGAATCTTTCTTACATCATGATAAAATATCATGATATTCCTCCCCACTAGGTACAGATCATACCATATTTTCTTTTTTTTTTAATAAATATATATGCATATATGTATATTTGCTTACAAAAATGTTATTTATATATATATATACATATATTTTAAGAGGTGCTTAGATTACCCAAAATATTACATGGAACCCACTGGGATTCCCATGTTTCCCACCTCCCACACCTCCCACCACATCCCACACATTGTGGTTTTGATTTGTACTTCCTGGGTGCCTTATGACGGTGAGCATCACTCATGTGCTTTATGGCCATTAGTATGTCTTCTTTGGAGAATTGTCTGTTCAAATCTTTGGCCCATTTTTCATTGGATTGTTGTCTTTTGTTAAAGGATTTCTATATATATACTGGATATTAATCCTTTATTGGATATGTGGTTTCCCAATATATTCTCCCATTGTGTAGGTTGCCTTTTTACTTTAATGATAAAATCCTTTGAGGAAAAAAAGTTTTTCATTTTGATGAGGTCCCATTTATCTATTTTTTTCTTTTGTTGCTTATGCTTTGGTTATAAGGTCTAAGAAACCATTGCCAAATAGAAGTCCTGAAGAAGCTTCCCTATATTTTCTTCTTGAAGTTTGATAGTTCTAGCTCTTATATTTAGGTCTTTGAGTAGATTTATGTTGAGGGTGTAAGGAAAGTTTCCCCCTTTTTATGCAAAAAGGAGATCTAATTTTTTCAGCAGCATTTGTTGAAGAGATTATTCTTTCCCAATTGAGTGGACTTAGCGGCTTTGTAAAAAATCAATTGGCCATAATTGTGAGGATGTATTTCTGAACTCTCAATTCTATTCCATTGGTCTTTATGTTGGTCCTTGTGCCAGTACCATGCTGTTATGATTATTGTGGCTTTGTAATAAATTTTAAGATAAGGAAATAAGAGTCCTCAAAATTCATTCTTTTTTTTTTTAAGAAGGCTTTAGCTATTCGAGGCCCCTTAACTCTTCCATAAAAATTTGATGTTTGGCTTTTCCGTTTCTGCAAAGAAAGTTGTTGGAATTTAGATTGGGATTTCATTGAATCTATAAATTGCTTTGGGTAATATTGACATCTTCATGATATTTAGTCTTCCAATCTATGAACATTGATTATGCTTCCCTTTACTTAGGTCTTCTTAAATTTCTTTTAGCAATATTTTTTAGTTTTCTGTGCACAAGCCTTTTTTATTATTAAATATATTCCTAGATATTTGATTATATTAGTGGCTATTGTGAATGGAATTTTTTCTTGATTTCCTCTTCTGATTGTTCATTGCTTATGTATAAAAACACAACTGATTTCTGGGTGTTATTCTTGTACCCAGCACTTTGCTGAATTCATTTATTAGCTCTGGGAGCTTTGTTATGGATTTTCCAGGATTTTCATGATATAGGATCATATCATCTACCATAAGTGAAAGTTTTACTTTTTCCTTTAAAATTTAGATGAATTTTATTTTGTTTTCTTGCATAATTGCTCTGATAAGAACTTCCAGTACAATGTTGAATAACAGTGGTGGCAGTGGGCGTTCTTGTCTTGTTCCTGATTTTAGAGGGAAAGCTTTCAGTCTTTCACTATTAAGTAAGATGTTAGCTGTGGGCTTTTCATATATGCAGTTTATCAAGTGGTGGAGTTTCCTTCTATTCTTAGTGTTTTAAGTGTTTTTATCAAAAAAGGATGCTGTATTTTTTCAAATGCCTTTTCTGCATCAATTGAGATGATCATGTGTTTTTTCCCTTCATTCTGTTAATGTGGTTTATCACATTAATTGATTTTATTATGTTGAACCAATCTTGCATATGAAGGCTAAATTCCACTTGCTCACGGAATGTAATTCTTTTAATATACTGTTGGACTTGGTATGCTTGTGTTTTTATGAGTTTTGTGTCTATATTCCTAAGGGATATTAGTCTGTAGTTTTCTTTTTTTGTGGTATCTTTAACCAGCTTTGGTAAGAATATGATGTTGGCTTCATAGAATGAGTTAAGGAGTTCTCTCCTCTTTAATTCTTTGGAAGAGTCTGTGCAGAATTAGAGTTAATTTTTCTTTGAATGTTTGGTAGAATTTGTGAAACCATCTGGTCCTGGACTTTATCTTTGTTGGTAGGTTTTTGGTTGCTGATTCAATCACTTTACTAGTAATTATTTTTTTGAGATCTTTCATTGCTTCTTTTTTTTTTTCAAGTGGCAATGTAAAGTTTACTTTTATTTATTTATTTATTTATTTTTAATTTTTTATTTATTTTTATTGTGGGTAAAAATCAAAATTCTCACAATACATACAAACGTTTGCAAAATGATATATAAATATATATGCATATATGTGTATTTGCTTACAACAATGTTATTTATATATATATATATATACATGTATTTTAAGAGGTGCTTAGATTACCCAAAATATTACACGGAACCCACTGGGATTCCCATGTTGCCCACCTCCCACACCTCCCACCACATTGAGGGTGGTGGGCCACACTTGTGGGAGATGTTTTATTGCTTCTTGAGTCAATGTAGGTAGTTTTTGGGTTTCTAAGAAATTGTCTTTTCATCTAGGTTATCTAATTCATTGGTATAAAGTTGTTCATAATATCCACTTACAATCCTTTTTATTGCAACAGGGTCAGTAGTAATTACCCCTCTCATTTCTGATTTTATTTACTTGCATCTTCTCTCATTTTTCTTTGCAAGTCTAGTTATTACAATTTTGAGGTTAGGTCTCTGATTTGAAGTCTTTCTTCTTTTTTAATGTAAGTATTTAGAGCTATAAATTTCCCTCTCAGCAATGATTTAACTGCATCCCATAGGTTTTGGTATGTTGTATTTTCATTTTCATTCACCGCAAGATATTTCCTAATTTTGCTTCTAATTTCCTCTTTAACCCATTGGTTGTTAAAGAGTTTGCTGTTTAATTTCCACATATTTGTAAATTTTAGCTTTCTCCCACTGTTATTGATTTTTAACTTCATTCTGTTGTGGTTGGAGAATATACATTGTATGATTTCAATATATTTTTTTTAATTTTCTGAGACTTGTTTTGTTATCCAACATATGGCTTATACTGGAGAATGTTCCGTGTGTATTTGAGAAGAATGTGTATTCTGTTTTTGTTGGGTGCAGTGTTCTATATACGTCTGTTAGGTCTAGTTGTTTAGTGTATCATTTAAGTCCTATATTTCATTATTGACCTTTTGACTAGATGTTCTATATTTTCAGTGTGTTAAAGTCTCCTACTATTAAAGTAGAAACATTGACTTCTCCCTTAAAATCTGTCAGTATTTGCTTCATATATTTTGCAGTTCTGCTATATTTATAATTGTTATATCTTCCTGTTGAATTGTCCCCTTTATCAGTATGTAATGGTTGTCTTTCTCCCTCATAACTGTTTTTCATTTATAGTCTATTTTATCTGGTAATAGTATAGTCACCCGAGGTCTTTTTTTGGTTACTACTTGCATGTTATATTTTTTCTGTTCTTTCACCACCATCCTATATGTATATTTGACTTTGAGTCTCTTGCAGACAAATAAAATTGGGTCATGCTTTTTTTATCCATTCTGCCAACCTCTGCATTTTGACTGGAGAGTATAATCCTTTTACATTTAAAGCCACCACTGATAATGCAGGTCTTTCTTCTGCCATTTTGCTCTTTAGCATATGTAAGTCTTATAATGTTTTTTTTCCTAACTTCCGTTAAAGCGTACTTTCATTTTATTTGCATTCTTATGTTATACCCTATTGAGTGCCTTTTTATTTCTATCTGGATATATTTTTCATCTATTTCCCTTGTAGTTGCCATAGGATTAAAATTTACCATCCTACTTATATAACAATTATATTTTGTTTGATACCAAATTAACTTCAAAAGCATGCACATATACTTTTCCTTTACTGTGCTGTCCCCCCACACCATTGTTTTTTACTTTTTACCACTTACGTCTTTATACATTGTATGTCTAAAAATGTAGATTTATCATTACTCTATGCATTTGTTGGAAGCTGGTGCTGAGCTACTGAACCACATCAGCTCCCTTGAGTTGGCTTTTTCACCTCTTTTCTTGTTTGTTTTTTTGTGTTTTTAGGAGGCACCGGGAACTGAACCCGGGACCTCCCAGGTGGGAAGCAGGTGCTCAACCGCTTGAGCCACATTCACTCCCATATGTTCACTTTTAATATTTCTTTTTTTTTTCTACTCCTCAGCCTGAGTCATTTCAAGTGTCTTGTCTTCAAATTCACTGATTCTTTCCTCTGCCTACTCCAGTCTGCTCTTGAAACCCTACTGGGCATTTTTTCATTTCAGTTACTGTGGTCTTCAACTCCAGTGGTTCTGTTTGGATCCTTTATAAAATTTCTATCTCTTTACTTAAACTCTCATTTTGTTCATTCCTTGTTTTTCTGATATCCTGTAGTTCTTTCTCTATACTTTCCTTCATCTCTTTAACATTTTTGAGATAATTTTTAAAATACTTTGTTTGGTATGTTCACATTCTCATCTTGTTTGTTGGTGTTTTCTGTATTTTTATCCTTTTCCTATGGATGGGCCATCATTTCCTATTTCTTCGTTTGTCTTGTACTCTTTTGTTGCATACTGTACATTTTAAAATTTAAAATCTTAACTCTGGGATTTACTCTCTGAGATGTCTGTTTCTTGGTTTTGTAAGCATCTGATGATAAGAGATTTTCTTGAGTTTCAGCCCTCCTATCAGGAATATGACAATTTGAATTTAGTGAATCCCAGAAAATATTGTTCTTAAACTAATTTATTCCTGTGGTTGTGAGGCTCTTTGATCACATTAAATTCAGTTAAGAGACCTTTGATTAGATCTCTTGATTAGATTGATTTAGGGCTTTTGATTTGACATCAGTGAAGCATGACCCAGATTAGGTCTCTGCCCTCTTTCTGGGCCTTATATAAACTGAGAACACACAGAGAGCAAGATGACATACAGAAAAGTGAGCTCTGTAATTTTGATCTGGCCATGTGAGAGAGAGGACTCCAGGTTCACCTACAGCTTCAGAAAGACACAGAAGCACTGAGAAGCCAAATGAAATGAGGCCCAAGGAGAGAGGCCTGATTGTCCACAGCTGAGCTCCAGGAGAAAGTAGAGAGAGACTGGCAGACCTGCCATCTTGCCTCACCATTGTGGCAGGACTCCAGGATCTAATGTTCTTAGTGAAGAGGATTTTTATGTGCCATCCTGTCACCAGCCACTAACCAGAGACTGTACCCTGTGGTGGCCTGCCTCAAGAGTGGGGCATGGGCACTGGTAGTAGCCATGCAGAGTAAGCAATTTACAGTTTTTTAAACTGTGATTTATCACTCTCTTCTTGCCACACTTCCCTGGATGTGGTACAGTATTCTGGCCTCTGGAATTTTAAAATAGCTGTTTCAGACAGTTCCTGCCTGTTTAATAGTTGTTTTGTTGGAAGAACTGAGTCCTGGTGCTCCCTACTCTGCCATCTTCCCTGGATGTCTCCTGCAATTTTTTACTGTAAGTCCTGTCTCAAGACGTTTTTGCCCTCTGGGTTCCTAGTCCTGTCCCCTTCCACCTCCTGGCTCCAGAGTTTTGAGAGTGTTGCCCAGGCAGTGAGAAGCTACATCAATCCCTGTGGTTCCTTCAAGGTGACCAATTGGGGTCCAGCACTGCCCCCAGGCCATGGCCTACCCCTCTTGGAAAGCCTCAGGAAGCTGTATCAAGATGACAGCTCCTGTTATACTTGTCAAGAGTAGTTTGGGATTTGAAGGTAAGTAGAGGATTGTGCAAGCTCAGAGGCTCAGTCAGAGTGGTGTTCATTCAGATGGGTAGGTCTGAAATACAGGCAGCCAGAGTGGCCCCTGAGCAAGAAGATTAGATAGAGAGCAATAAGTGGAGAATAATACTGCCTTTACTCCTAGAAGGGTGGCATGTCCCCCTATTTCTTAAGCTGACAAAAGGAAGACTGTAGAAGAGGGAGGTTACTTGACATATCTTGAAATCTTGATTCAGTTATTATCTTCCTAAGGGTGCCAGACCCAAGCCACAGCTGAGGGCCCTGGGGTGCTGACCCAGGTTTAGGGGAACACAGCTATTCACTTCTTCTCTCACTCACCCTTAAAACCAGTAGAAGAGGTGAGAGATCTGGATATTGCCCTTCTAGCCATGGTGGGAAAAGCACCCAGCCAAAACTGGCATAGGTGGACAGTATGACTCAGTAGCAGTGATGATCCATGGTTAGGTAGTGCCCGGGGTCAGGCGGAGGTAATGAGCATTCTCATGCCAGCGATGTCCAATTTAATTTTCTGCAGTGATGTTAGTGTTCTATCTGTGTTGTCCAATATTGATAACCTATGACTATTGAGCACTGGAAAATGTGACTGGTATAACTGAGGAACTAATTTTATTTAATTGTAATTAAATGTAGTAGTTGCTACCATATTGGACAGTGAGCTCTATGCTTTACCTCTCAGAGAGTGTCCTGATGCCCTCAAATCAAAGAGAGAGAGAGAGAGAAGAAAGGCTTGGGAGAATTTGGGCCCATGGAACAGGATTACTCATTTATTGCTGCAGCTTCTACATCTGCACTGCAACCATCCACTTCTGTCATCACCTTATGCTACTTCTCAGTGGCAGGCTGTGTCAGGGAGAAACTGGTGATATTACAGAGCCCAAAAGATCCTCCGCTAGCTGGAGCAAGGGACTGTAAGGAGATAAAATGTAACAAGAACAAATGTAAATTTTGCAGTTGGGTCTAAGAAATCAATAGATCAAGTATAGACAGAAAGAGATGCAGTTTCTAGGCAGTATGTTTCAAAGAGACTTAGGAAGTGTTAGTTGACCATAAGCGCAATATGATTCAGCAGCGGGATCCAGAAGAAAAGCTGATAATAGCTGTATTAGTCAGTCAAAGGGGTGCTGATGCAAAATACCAGTAATTGGTTAGTTTTTATAAAGAGTATTTATTTGGGGTAGAAGCTTACAGTTACCAGGCCATGAATGTAAATTACTTCCCCTCACCAAAGTCTATTGCCACGTGTTGGAGCAAGGTGGCTGCCGACGTCTGTCAGGATTCAGGCTTCCTGGGTTCCTCTCTTCCCAGGGGCTCATTTCTCTCCAGGCTCAGCTTCTCTGTTTTCTCCACAAGGTCAGCTGTGGACTACGAGGCTCTCTAGGCTTTGCATCTCTCCACAATAGCTAGCATTCATTAAAGCTCAGAATAAAGAAGAGTTTTCTAGCAGAGGTATCCTGAGAAAGAATAAACTGGTTGGAAGATATAGTGAACAGCCTATCACTGGAGGTGATAAAATGCACTAGTGTTTGAGGACTATAGTTCTGACAGCTATTCAGAGCACAGACTGGAGCCAGGGAATCTAGCTAAGGGGGGATGCTGTCCACCGTAGAGGTTAAAATCCCCTTTCCTGTGCCCATGTTTTCTCTGCCATTCCACAGTTCAATGTATTAAGAAAGAAAAAGTGAGTTGCCATGCAGCTTCATTTTTACTTTTCTTCTTTCTAATTGATGCTAGGAGAGTGAGGCCCACAAGACATTTTCAGCTGCTCTAAGGAAAGATGTTAAGACTGAACTGTCATTCATTCTCTAGTGTTCTCTGCTTATTGTAGCTCCACTGAATGGCTGGGAAGTAACTTTCAATTATCCTTTCTTAGGAGTCATTTTATTGGAAATCAGATCATACAAGCAGAGAAAATTGAGCAGTGTGGTGTAACCTTCAACATGTGGGTCTCAGGAAGCTGGGTCCAGAATTGTACTTCTGGGACTAGGGGTTTTAGGAGTTGCTGACAACCCATATGAAGTCCATACTAGAAAAACGTTTGATTTGTAATAATAATATTGCTAAAATTTATTGGGGGCCAAGAGTTAAATAGTTTACATGGATGATTGTATTTGATTTATTAAACCCTCAATAAATCGTACTATAATTCTCCCCATTTTACAGATGAAGAAATTGAGTCACTGAGAGATTGAGTGAGACTTGCCAAAGGCCACACTGCTAGTCATTGGCAAACTGAGCTTTGAATTCAGGGAGTCTTACTCTAGACTTTGTG
Source organism: Tolypeutes matacus (assembly GCA_026826555.1). Classification (NCBI taxonomy): domain Eukaryota; kingdom Metazoa; phylum Chordata; class Mammalia; order Cingulata; family Chlamyphoridae; genus Tolypeutes; species Tolypeutes matacus. The sequence continues at coordinate 479,188 of JAKSZT010054032.1, forward strand.
TTTTTAACCAACATGCTACATACAGAGGCTCCCCAGAAGTAGGTGGTGGAAGACATGGTAAGCTGTGACATCTGTGAGGCTCCCTTTTGGGTCCTCACCTTATCATATCAGATAGCACCCATAAATAGTGACTAAAAAAAGATATGGGTCTGTTTCTCTCTCATGTACAAGAAGTCTGCAAGTAGGAAGCCTATGGCTGATATGGTGCTCCTCAGTCATGGTGCCTTCCAGCTTTCTGCATCCTACCCCTAGGGTATGGCCCCTCTCCTTCTGGTCCAAGATGGCTGCTAGTGCTTCAGCCATCACATTCACATTCCAAGCATCAGAGTTGAGTAAGAGCCAAAGAATGGCATTCTTTCTTACTAATAGGAGATTCTCAGAAGGCTTACTCAACATTTATATTTACATATCATTGGATAGAACTTAGTTACATAGTAAGCTCTTGAGGTACAGAAAATTAGGAAATGTAATCTGTTACTTCAGGTGGTATAATTTCCATTTGAAAATCAGGCACTAAGGCAGAAAAGGAGAGTGAATGTCGGAGTTGGCAGCTAGCAGTCTCTGGCACATTGGTTCATCCTACTTGATCTCTTGTATCTTCACAGTGACTACAGGTATGTGGCGGCTGCTCTGGCTGTCATGAGAAATGTGACTCAGCAGATCAATGAACGCAAACGGCGTTTGGAGAATATTGACAAGATTGCCCAGTGGCAGGCTTCTGTCCTAGACTGGGAGGTAAGACCCTCAACAACAGGGGCATTGGGAAATCTGAATAACTTGTCATCACTTTCTCATCTTATCCAAGGATGGTTGAAAAGGAATTCGATTTAAAGAGCCATCAAGAGGAATTTAGATTAGAGCAAAGGCAAAAGTTCCTGCTGATGATAAGTATTGAATACTCAAATAACTTTCTAAGAAGTTTGAGATATCTTAATGACAGTACTTCATTAAGAAAGGTTCATCTCTTTAGGTGTTACTGGGAACCAATTCAGTCAACTCAATAGCTTTTTAAAGCTCCTTGAAGTCCTGGAATTTTATGACTACTAGAAACACATTTGAATGTGTAGTAGTGTGTACCAATTCACTCCCAGACACAGAATACAAGGTTAGATCTCAGCTGTCCCCAACCAGGCAGACCAGCTAAAGTACTTCTTTCACTCTTGGTGGGGTCACATCACCCTCCCACCTCTAGGTCTACTCAAGCTTGTATACTCTAAGCCATAATCGTCATCCCTGTCAAAGACACAGACCAAATACTTTTTTCCATCATCTGCTTTTAAAAATAATTGCTGACAACCTTCCTTTCCATTGCAAACAGCCATGAATTCTCTGAACTGGAAAAGCCTTCAGTGGCTGAGGTCACTAATGCCTTTCCTTCCTGAAAGCTCACATGCAGAGGGTATACACAGCCTAACAAATAAATGGGATTTTGCCTTTGCAATGCTATTGCTCTGTTGAGGTTCCTGAAGTTGCTGTTTAATAGAAACAGAGCTGTGGATTTTAAGGCCCCACAGGTACCTGTATATTGATTACAATATTTGGTGTTTGTCTCATGCCCACAAATAATGACATTGCACATTTATCTCTCGGGCTCAAGTTGTACAATCTGACAGTCCATGGGCTAAAATAACCCAGATAGAGTCTGAACATGCTACTAGGCAGAGGGTGGCAATCTTAAGCCTCATGAAGAGGTAGAGCCAGGTCCCCATTCCACTGGCTTCAACTCAGGTATTGTTTTCTGTGATTAAGCATTTTAAGCCCATTCAAAGAGGACTTGGTGTCAGTCTTAAAAACAGTTACTAACCCAAGGTAAACTGGATGAATTAGGTATAGAAGAAATTTATCTTTCCTTCATTCTGCTATCTCTGTTCCTCTTTAATATAGATGGCTGGAAAGGACCACAATTTTGATCAGCCAGCACATTTTTGAGTCTTATTTGCAGGATAATGTCTCTATATAATATAGAAGAGCAGTAATTCATTGAGAAAGGAATGAATATATATAAAAAGACCCTCTTGCTCATAAGAGGAAGTCAGCACTGGGCCAGACTTACAGGAAATCGTGGATTCTCCTTCAGTTATGTCTGCTTTGCTTTGGCTCCTTGCCAGATCAGAGGCAGAGGACTGTACCAAAAAAAGCACTCTGAAATTATGACTGGTTGGTAGGCCTCTTTTTCTCTCCTTCAATAGGGTTCCCTGTAAGAAAAGGTTCCCAGCAGCAGCTGTCTTCCTATTCTCTGGAACATCTTTCCCCTTGCCAATGCCTAGAAGAACTGATTCCCCCATCTGCTGTGGGCCTCCAGACTTGAAAGCACTTGAAAGACCCAGGAATCTGTATAACAACAAATTCTGAAGCACTGAACTATAATTTAAAGACTTGGCATCTCAGAAGGAATTTCATGTGTATTTATCTGGAGAGGGTGGGAACAAAAACTCAATTCTGATCCAGGATAGATAGGAAAAGTTACTCTCTTCCTGCTTTGTTAGAATGATTGATTGGTCCCCTGATCTTATCCAAACTCACACAGTCCTCAACCCTTCTGCATGGTGTAGCTTGTCTTCACCTAGATTTGTAAGAAGAAAATTTCCTTGTAGTCCCCATTCTCAGACACTTTGGAGAACTTTCCAGTTCTAGATGGGTTGGCCTCTGAGAGGCCTTTCCTCCAGCAAGGCCTGATGGGTACATTTCAGAGGTCAGGCCTAAAAGATGTCTGTCATGTTTGTCATAATCTAGTCTTACAGACTTCTAGAATGTCAGAGTAACCAGGGCTGTATTAGTCAGGGTTCTCTCAGGAAACAGAATCAACAGGAGATATCTGTCAATAATATGAGATTTTAAAAGAGTCTCTCATGCAACCGTGAGGATGCACAAGTCCAGGTTCGGCAGGCAGGCTGCAAACCAGGGGTTCTGATGAAAGTCCAATGAAAGGTCTTTGATGAGTTTCTGGGAAAAGTTGGCTGTCCAAAAATGAGCTGGGAAATTCTCTCTGAATGTTGAAAACACTTCCCCTTTTAAGGCATTCAACTGATTGGATAAAAGCGTCATCCATTGCTGATGCAACCTCCCTGATTGATGCAGATGTAATCAGCCATCCACGCAGTAAACTCACTGGTGATTAAAGTCCATAAATGCAATTGTATTACAATTAGCCCAGTGCTTGCTGGACCAAACACCTGGACACAATTACCTGGCTGAGTTGACACATTAGCCTAACCATCACAAGGGCCTTTAGAGAACTCCCCCCACAACCCTGGCCATGTATGCATGCACACGCATTCGTGCGCGTGCGCACACACACACACAGCACACCTTGTACTGATGGCAGAAGACTAGGAAGCAAAAAGAGGCCTGTTCCTGACCATGGTCACACAAGAAGTCAGTGGAAGAGCTTGAACTTGTATCTAGGCTCTTGATTCCATGTATATGATTCTTTTCACTACTGCACCACACACTCCTCCGACCTCCTGCCTCCCACAGCCCAATTGCTCTCCATAATACTGCAGGGACTTGTTTTGGCAGTAAAGAGTCTATATTTGTGTAAGAGAGTTAGACTGTTTAGGGGGAAAATACAAAACTCAGTCAGGTTGAAGGTGAGATGAGTGTTGGAGGGGCTTCTCCAGAAAGCAATTTGACATGGCTGCTCCATGACCTTCTGGCTCTTGGGCTGGGTGGCCCATCCTCACTGGTTCTCTGGTATAGTTTCTTTGCGAGGTGAGTTCCACCTGCCCAAACAGAGAAATGTACTGCCACCTTGCTGAAGGTAACTGTGAGCAAGCCCTGTAAATCAAGAAAAGGAAGCTGTCTGTGCTACCCCCTTACTCCCAGATGTTTGAACAAATTGGATGGCTATCAAAAGCATCCCCATCATAATTTCAGCTTCATTTGGCAAATGAAAAAGAGGAATTATAGGGGAAACCTTCAGAGCTTAATATCTCTTGCAGAGGAATTGGGAAAGGGGATAGAAGGTTGGTGGCATACAGACACTTGGAACCTGCTCACTAAATCAGAATCTGGCTAGAGAGCAGGAAGCTTATAGTCCAACCAGGCCCTATTCTTCCTTCCACTTACTCCATGAACATTCTGAGGCTCTTTGTCCAACTCCAGTTTCCATCCCTGCTCTCTGCCAGCCTATGGGAGCTAAAATTCCTGAGGTACTCCTGCCTTTCTCCCACTCCCCAGGACTCCTGAAAAAAATAAACAGATGAGTGAAAGTGTCACCTAATTCTCTAAGTAATCATCAATTCCTTAGTGCAGCTTGGGTGAGCATTAGAGAGAAGAGCCTGTTCCCAGGGACTACAGTTTCAGGAAAATTTCTGTTTCTAATTTTTCTGATGCTGAGGCTTGGTTGAGGTGTCACTTTGACACCTTTCAAACTCATTAAATTTAATTGAAAGGAAAGGAAAGAGAAGCTGTCCCTGACAGCTTCTTTTTTAAAAAATATATATATTTTATTTTTCCTAAAAGATATTTAGATTACATAAAAAAGTATAAGGGATTCCCATATGTCCCACTCCCCACACCTCCCCATTTTCCCCACATTAACAACTTTCTTTAGTGTGGTACATTCATTGCAATTGATGAACATATTTTGGAGCATTGCCACTAAGGATGGATTATAATTTACATTGTAGTTTACACTCTCTCCCACTCTATTCTATAGGTTATGGCAGGATATATAATGACCTGTATCTGTTGTTGCAGTGTCATTCAGGACAATTCCAAGTCCTGAAAGTGCCCCCATATTACACCTCATTTTCCCTCTCCCTGCCTTCAGCACCTCCAGTGGCTTCTATTTTCTTCTATTGCTAGAATCACAATAAGTCTATAGGTGAATACCAGTAAGTCCACTCTAGTCCATATTTTATTCCCCAATCCTGAGGATTCTGGGATGGTGATGCCCACTCCACCTCTAATTGAGAGGGGGCTTCAATCCCATATGGCTGATGGATGGGACTCTCTTGCTTACAGTTGTAGACTCTATTGGATCCTTGGAATGGTGGTTGTACATCCTCACCTCCTTGTCAGTTGTCCTGTGTGAGTCCAATGACCTGGAGAGTAGGTGTTGCAACTCCACTGAGGCTCAGGGCCCAGCTGGCACATGGAAGCCCCAGAGATTCAAGTTTCTTAGACGTACACCTACCAATTCCAGCACTAACTATAGATTCGAATAGATGGGACAGAAGAGGCATGTGTAGAGAAGTCACAACTGAGTCCAAGTCTGTCACACTTGGGAGCACAAACTCCAAAGTAGGGCCCACTGGCAAGGCCCAAACTCCAGAGCTATATGCCATGACCGTAGGACCAGGGTGTCTCCAGAGCCCTCAGGAGCCCCACTATATGTGGTAGTATCTACTTTGGCAGTCTATGAAATCCTGCTGAGACGTGCATAAGCGTTGTCTCTCTGATAACCTCCCAACTCACTTTGAAGTCCCTTAGCCATATAAACGCATTTGTCTTTCCCTTTTTCCCCTTTTATTCAAGGTCTTTTTCCAGTTACATTGCTAGTTGGTGCTTGGTAGTAATCCCTCGGTGCCAGGGAGGCTCATCCCCGGGAGTCATGTGCCACACTGGGAGGAAGGTAATGCATATATATGATGAGTTTGGCTTAGAGAAAGGCCACATTTGAGCAACATGGAGGCTCGCAGGGGGTAAATCTTAGCCTGCAACACTAGGCTAAGTTGCAATTTCAAGAGCAAAGGCTCATAAGCATAGTTGTCAATGTCAAGGGCCCATCAATGGACCATTCTTCTTCACTAGTCATTGCCCCTGTTCTTGGGGGATTGTTGCTGTTCCATTAGAAAATGTGGCAGAGCTCCCCAGATGGGAATTCAATATTCTTTCCGTTATTGTGGGAATCTCCACCCACTGTTATGATGCCTCGTGAACATTTGAAAACATTTATATAACTTATATGTATGTCCAGGTGAACTTCCTTCCATGTATCCCCCATCTCTGACACCCCACACCAATGATCCTCCCCTGCCACAGTTGTAACCCTTATGTGGTCCAAAGCTTCTTCAAAAATGAAGCCAAAAATATCACCAATTACAATTAATAGGAAATTGAAATAATGATAAGTTAAAACATAAGAAATAAAATACATAATAATTTAGAAAAACTAAAACTAAATTAAAATTTTAAAAATTGGGATATTAAAAAATAATGAAAATATTTAATTTTTTTTGACATTTTGCCTTTCATCACTGTAATATCTGTTGTCTTGTATGTACAGTGACATTTTCTTCCATTTCTTCCCCAGTATCTTACTTTTTTTCATTTTATCTTCAAAGAAGTTTTAGGTCACATTAAAGTCACATACAGGATATAGGGGACTCCCATATACCCAACATCCTCCCCCTTTTCCCCCTTCCCGTATTAATAACCTTTTTATATGTGGATGGTACATTTGTTACAACTGATGTACAAAAATTGAAATATAGCTTCTAACCATGATCAATTGTTTACATTATGGTTTACATTTTAGACCTTAGACTTTTATAAATTTTTGCTGAAATTTAACATGACCTGTATCCAACATTGCAAGATCATGCAGAACACTTCCATTGCCCCCTAAGTACCCCCTTTTCCATCTATTCTATTCCTTCCCTCCTCTCCTCGGGGCCCAATGCGACCACCAGGCTGCAATCCTTGAAGGACAAGATTGATAGTTACTTACAAGAACACTGAGGGCTTGAAACACTGGTCTGTCATCCTCTATTAAGAACTGCCCATCTTCTCGAGAGACACCCACCCCTCTCTTTAAGAACATATCGGGCCTCCCCAGGATGGGAGTCCAACTCCTTCCCACCATTATGTGGGTCTCCACCCACTGATACAGCACTCTATGACAAATGATCACTCACACATTCTCTAGAAAACTGCCCTAAGTGTGTCCTGTTCCGAATGTCCCCCCATCCAATACCCTAAACCAGTAACCCTTCCTTCTGACTGATTCTTTTTAATATTTTTTTCCTGGAAATTTTTACCAAGAACCCATGTTTGCTGTTCATGTTTAGGGGCTTAATTGTGTGTGATTTTGATTTCCTCCTTGTGCCCCTTCACCTCCCAGCTTGATTGTATAATACCCAAGGCTCTGTTCCAGTTTACCATTGGATTATTGAATCCAAAAAATTTGGAGGAAATAAAAATGCCAACGTGATGGAGGCAGCAAAATCTTCTACTTAAAAGCTAAGATGGGTTGATGAGGCATGCTCCTAGGACCTGGAGAAAAAATGTAGGGATGAATGGTTTATTTCCCTGCTCTCCTGGAAGTAGGTAGAATTGAAAAAAAGACTGGATAAAAGGATTCCATTTCCCTTGTCCTTCTTTCTCTAATCTGCTCAGGCAACAACCTCACATCGGATAATTGGCCTATAATTAGAAATGGGTGAAGCCAGGCATGGCAGTATCCTCTCCTCTTCTCTGAGGCTTTGTCCCCAAAGAATGAAAATGACTGAGCTGGCAAGAAAGCTTTGGGTAGATTTTGGAGGCCACGATTCATTTAGTACCCATTTGTAAACTTATTGAACAGATATTTGAGTACCTACTATGTGCCAAGCCTCATTTTAGGCTATGTAGATACATCACTAAACAAGACAATGTTCCTACCCTCATTGAATTTATATACCAGTAGAGGAGAGAGGAAATAATCAAACTTATAATGTCAGGTAATGATAAGGGCTATGAAGAAAAATAAAGTAAGGTGACAGTCTAGAGAGTGATAGAAGTGTTATTTTTGATAGGGTGATCAAAGAAGTTCTCAATGAGAAGGTGATATTTGAGCAAAGTCCTGAAGGATATAAAAGAGCAAGCCATGTGACTTTCACAGGATAGAACATTCCAAGCAGAGGGAAGAACAAACACAAGAGCCCTGAGAGATGGAAGTGTGTGCTCAAGGAACAGCAAGGAGACCAGTATTTCTGGAGTGGAGTCAATGAGGGAGAGAGTGAGAGCAGATGAAATTAGAGAGGTGGTAGGAGGTTAGAACATTGTAAGGCCTCATAGGACTTTGGCTTTACATAGGACTTTGGCTTACTCTGAGTAAGACTGGAGCCACTGGAGAATTTTGAGCAAAGAAGTGATACTAGATGACATATGTTCTGGGCATCTCTTTTTTGCCAGGCCCTGTGCTGACCCCTGGGACTTGAGATGAATAAGATATGGCCTTGGCCATCCAGTGGGGGCAAATACATTCCAGGCAGAGGAAACCGTGTAAGAAAAATCCTGGAGGAATGGAATAGAACAAAAGGCCCTGTGGGGGTTGGGGGGAAGTGTGAAGGGATTTTACTTTTGGAGGGGCAAAGCAATGGGGTCTGTGGTGCAAGTGGGATAGAGGAAGCAAAGATAAGGGCTCTGAGCAATGAGAGAGCCCACAAAGGTTGTGTAGCCCCTTATATTTTTCATAGTACTTTTCCTTCCATGAACTGATTCGATACTCTTAAGCAGCCAGGTGAAGTAGGCTAAACAGGAACATTGTATCATCTCCATTGTACAAATGAGGAAATTGAGGTTGAGAGCAAATAAACTTCTTCCCAAGGGCAAGAGGTGAGTTGGTGGCAGCACTGGGCCCAGAACCGAGGTCTCAAGAGATTCTCACCTCAGAAATCTTCCATTGTAGCTGGTTCTGCTAGGGACTCATCATTCTACTATGGTTTGGTGGTTAAAAAAATGGGCTTTGAAAAACAAAGTGGGCTTTTGGAGGGAGTTCAATCTGGTTTCTACATCTTTGGAAAATTTACTTCAATTCTCTGACCTTGGTTTTGGGGTTATTGTGAATATTAATTGGAGACAGGATATGTATATCACCTGGCACACAGCAATGGTAAAATTAAAATAGTAAAAAATAGTAAAAATAAAAGTAAAAATAATCACTGATGTAGTGCTTACAGTGTGCTGTGTACTTTCCTAAGAACTTTATATATTTTAATTTGTATAATCCTCAAAACAACCATTTATTATACCCATTTTGAAGATGAGAAAACAGGCACAGAGACAATATGTGAGTTGCCTAAGGTCAGTCAACTTGGTGGACATGGCAGTGTATTTTTTTTCAAGTTTTTTTTTTTTTTTTCTGGATGGAGTTATATGTGGCAGGTGTTTCAAAATAGAATTGAGGTACCCCTGGCTGGTGCAGTAGGTGTACCAGATGGCACTGAATAATCCTTCTGGTCAGAGCATCCTCAGTTTAGTAATGCCTTTAAAAGTCATCCTGGCCACCTTTTTATGGCATTTCCCCCTTTTCATGGTTCTTCTCTTTCACTTTATAAATATTCAAAGTGAACTGGTGGCACATCTCCCTAACTTGCCTCAGAGTGGTACTACTTAGGGTTTCATGGCTTTTGTGTGGTTTGTATTGTGTACTATGAGTTGTAAGCATACCCGCATTAGTGTCCTCACTGAAACGTAAGCTCTTTGAGGTCAGGAGCAAAGTCTGAATTGGCATCTGATACCTCCACATACATTTACCTCTGACCTAACAGTTACGATAAAAATGGAGGCCCTTAGGAACTCTTAAGAATTGAATTGGTTAGGAATTGGGTGTCTTGATACTTTTTTGTGTCTGATTCCATGTGGCAAGGAGGAGAAGAAAAACAATTATAAGAAGGTAAGTGGATTCTCTTTCTCTCCTTCTTGTCATCATCTTCCTTTCCCTTCCCTGCTTCCCTCTACTCATCTGCAAAGCAGGGAGGTTTCTAACACCTGCTCAGATTTCAGATTTACTTTTCAGTTACTAGAAAAGATACTGAGAGACTGGAATCAGGCTTGAGAGACTGGGGCCAAGAGGATGGGAGTGGGGGGTGAAATTGATTCACAGAGAGAAGGAAACTAAGATTCAGAGAGAGAGAGAACACCTCATCACATTTAGTGTTTCCAGGGCCAGAGGAGAGCTGGCATAGAGGGACTATAGCAGACCAGGGTGGTGGGGCTCATTTGGCCTCAGAATGAACATAAGTGCTGGGTTCTTTCAGCTCAGGGAGTTGTAAAGCCTTTTGAGCATTCCCAGGCAGCCCTCTATCCTTCCCTCCTTCCTCACCAGGCTCTTTCTGACCTCCTCCTGTCTCAGTCTATGCCCAACCCTGGGTGCCTCTAGACAGGTGACAGAGCCTACTATCCTGCTTGCCTCCCTCTTACCATCACATGTCCTTCCCAGGGCGAGGACATCCTAGACAGGAGCTCGGAACTGATCTACACTGGGGAGATGGCTTGGATCTACCAACCCTACGGCCGCAATCAGCAGCGGGTCTTCTTCCTGTTTGACCACCAGATGGTTCTCTGCAAGAAGGTAAACCCCATCCCCTTCTTCCTTGAGGAGGCACCATCCACTCCCTCTCTATCATACCAGGATCCCAAAGAAGTAGACAAAAACTGCTAGGACAGGAGATTGGTAGCAATTCCATATCAGGGGTACTAATGTGGCATGAACATCAAAGGCAGGGTTGGCTTGTGGGCAGTGAAACTCTGAAATTGGTTCATTTTTTCCTAGGTATCTTTTTAAAATATTTTATTGTAATATATTGTAACATATATAAGGGGTAAAATTTGCCATTTTAAGATTACAATTCAGTGGTATTAATTACATTTAAAATGTTGTGCTACCATCACCAACGTAGATATCTTTTTTACCCTCTGTCTTCTCTTTCCCTCATGATGTCCCTTCTCACTCCCACCCAGATTTGATAGCCAGCTGGTTTGTACCAATTGTTAAAAATATTGATATATTGGTAAACAGTAGCTTCCCTGAGCAACCCCCAATTTTCACTCAATGGTTCTGGACACTCCTTGCCCTATGGACTAGTTATAGGTCTTCCTACCTTTGCCCTGACGGGTAGATGCCGTTTTGGTACAGTAACTTCCTGCATATCTCCACCCATTTCCTACACAAGGTGAATCATTTCCCTATAACTCCTAACCATGCTCTCTCCCCTCCTCTTCCCCTCACTGTAATCCATTTGAGGAGAATCCTTGCTCTTGTCATTGACCCGTGGATGACTCAGAATGAGTGTTGGTTTCTTAGCCTTCTCTCATGTTTTCAGCCTGATCCCTCCTTAGGATACTTTTCCTCCCACCCCCTCCCTCAAGATAAGGATTTCAGATAAGTTTGAACTCCAGGGATTGGTGAGGAATAATTTAGGACTAGGGGACATAAAAGGAGAGAGGAAACAAAGAATGCATAGTGTGACTTTCCATATTCACCATCCCAATCTTGAACCTTTCTCCATTTTCTAGTCCCCCTATGCTCTCTCACACACATGAGAGAATGCCTCTGAAGAGGAGTGCTGAGTCATGGTACACTAGTTTAAACACTGTCATTTTTTCAATTCTGGAACATGACACCCACAATTGATTTTAAGCCCTCTATTCTCTCTGTGTATATGTGTGTGCCAAATGTTGCATTAAATCTTTGTCCATTTGCCTTTGACAGTAGATTGAGGAAGCAAATTTCACTTATATTTAGAGTGCCTCAGTGTTTGTGGGATAACTTTGGAATGACAACTATGGAACCAAATATCCAATTAGATTAGGGGTTCTTAAACTTTTTTGTTACATGGACCCCTTTACCAGTCAGGTGAAAACCACAGACCCCTTACTAAGTCCACACTGTACTATGTATTATTTAATAAATATATCACACCAACACATCCCCACAAGAATAATGTTTTTTTCATTTCAACTCAAGCTCATGGATCCTTTCTTAGGAACCCTTGAAGCTGATGATGGGGCATAATAACTGCCTTGATCTGGACCTAACTGTGGGAAAAAAACTTTTATGATTATAGAACTCGGCCAAACACCAAGTATTCTTATTTACCCCCAGCTCTTCCCAAGAATTCTATTAAATCAGGAGGCAGAATTTTTGAGGGTTAATTTAGGCAGCCTAGGGAATTCTCAATGTATTAGCCATATCACCAACAGGCATGTGCCTATTCTTCCAACTGAGGCATGTTCATGCTTAGTACAACCAGTCAGAAAGAAACAATAAAACAATTAAGGAAGCTGGTTTGTTTTAGGGTCTCCCCACCCCCCAGGCCATGTTAATTTTGGCATCTATCAGTCAAAGCTTGGGTTACTTTAAGTAAAATGTGATAATGGACTATGGAAAGCAGTGGCTACAGGAGACAGAGCTAGGAGCCAGGATGTAGAACAGTGAAGCAAAAGCTAGGAATAAAAGGAAGAAACAAGATGAACAGTAGGCCCAGTTTAGGGGCCAAGGAACAATGGAAGATCCAGATGGAGTAATGAATCAATACCAGGCCAGCTAGTGGAAGTCAGTGAAACCAATAGTCAGGGCAGGGCTGGAGATTCAAACCAGCAAAGCTGGAAAGATGGGGGAAGCAGGCAACAGGGATGATGACAGAAAGAAGAGGGACCATGGGCTTTTTTCCTAGACCAAATTTGACCCAAAGTCTGGGGTATAAAGGCTACTATAGGCTATTTACTCCACATACCTGGGCCATCTTGACACTGGCTTCCCAGAGCATGAGCAGCCTACAGTCTGATTGCTCAAAGACCATTAAAGCTATGTGTGATGTTTGTGTTAAGATGATGGTTGAGGATTTCCATTTGTTATCTACAACAGGCCTTTCTCCTCAGCAAATAGGAGTAAACTATAAAGAAATGATGATGGGGCCAAAAGAAGGTTTAGAAAGAGACAAAGACTGTTGTCTGCTCAGTTTTTTAAGGATCTCTTGTGATTACTACAAACGATGTCTTAAGGTAGAGCTGGAAGGAATGGACAAATGCTTGCTTGGGGTGAAGATTCATTTGACAAAGAAAATCCACAAAGGGAAAAGAAGGGGAAGGACTGGGAGCAAGGTGAGGCAGGTAAGGTTGTGCCATTTAAATGGATGCCCCCAAACTCAGTAATCCTTATTACAGGGAAGCAAACTAAATAATCATATGTGACTACATTAAGCTTTCTTATGAGTTCATACTTAGAAAAGAAGAAACAAGGGCCCATAGCAAATGACGATATAATGTATAACATTTTCCATATGATATATAAATATAACAGAAGTAATGTGGAATTGTAGAAATTGTTTCATGAATCCTAGAATGAGTTAAAGTTTTAAAAAATACTCAAGACAATACCAATGACGTTTACTTTTATTTAATTTTTTAGGAGGTACTGGGGATTGAACCCGGGACCTCATACATGGGAAGCAGGTGCTCAACCACTGAGCTACATTCACTCCCCCCAATGACTTTTAAAGATCTGTTCAAAGAAAGAAGAAAAAAGAAGGATAATCTGGCAAGTTCCTGCTTGAGGCAGATGGTTTAGTGTTAGCTGAGGAACACAAACTCCTTTTTCAAGGGAAAGAGAACATAAACCTGACTGAGAGGGAATTGAAGCCCAAAATACCTAAGATTATAAGAAAGCACCTTACTGATATGAATCCATTCTTTCATGCCATAAATATTTATTGAGACTCTGCTCTGTGCCAGCCAGCCCTACCTTCATGGGGCTTGTTGTTTAATGGAATTTAAGTGTAATGTAATTTAAAAATATATACATCCACAGGTACTGAAATTCTCAGATGTGCTCTGTGGAAGTATGGTAGGTAAACTTGACAAAATCAGCAGTCCCAAGAGAGCTTTGAAACACTATAGATGGGAAAATGTACTGCTTTCCAAATCAGAAGCTAAACGATTCTGGAAAATACAGATTTATAGTAAAATAATAATGAACTAACATTTATTGAGTACCCCTACAATTCTATTTTAAGAACTTTGCATTCATAACTCAGTTTAATCCTCAAGGTAATTCTATGAGGTAGGGACTTTAATTCTTCCCATTTTAAGTATATGCAATGTGAAATGTGGATAAATTGTACAGTTCACCCAGTATGATACATAGCTAGTAAATGATGGAGCCAGGAATTGAAACCCAGGCAAGATGGCACCAGTTTCTATACTGGTAACCTCCATGCCATTGAGCTTGTCAAAATTTTAAAATAGATTATTAAAGAGTCTGTGAAATTTTTGAAAGAGATAGTCACCCCAGGGGTTCAGCATTGGTTTCCAAAGAGCGAGTCCTGTAACAAATAGAAACATTAAACTCAGTTTCTATTTTTCCCATTACTAGACTAGTTGATGGGAAGATTGTACCAGATGAAGAGTATCTGAATTTAGGCCTAGCATTTCAGATTCTTCTACAGAGAGAAACAATGTGGGGTGGTACATCAAGCATAAACTTTGTGATCGGATCATTCTGGGCTGAAATCTTGCTTCCAGCAATCACTAACAGTATGGTTTCAAGCAAAGTGACTTTTAACTTGTTATGCTACCGTTTTACCATCTGTAAAATGGCAATAATAGCTACTTCATAGGATTATTGTGAAGATTAAATGAAACCAGTGCATGTAAAAATGCTTAATAGAGTATCTGGCACCTAGTAGGTGATCATTAATCTTAGTTTCTCTCTACCCCAACAAAGAAATAGGCTGCCTTATGAAGTAGTGATGTCCCCATCATTAGAAGTACCCAAATATGAGCTAGATGATTACCTGAACTGTTAGAGATAGTATAGAAAAGATTGAAGCACTAGATAGAGATCATTGGTCTAACCATTAAATTCCCATCCAACTCTTAATATTCTCTCTCTTTTTTTTTTAAAGATTTTATTTATTTATTCATTCATCCCCCCCTTGCTGCTTGCGCTCGCTGAGTCAGCTAACCACGCCGTGCGGGCGGGCCTGCCTCCACCAGGAGGCCCCGGGAACTGAACCCGGGGCCTCCCACATGGCAAACGGGAGCCCCACTGATTGAGCCACAGCCGCCTCCCTTAATATTCTCTTAATTCCCAGTCAGTTATACAAAATTTGCTCATTTTGTATATTGCAAGGTGAGAGTTGCCAGAGCACTCAGAACATCTTGTTTCAGTGTGTGTGTGAGTGAATATATATATACATATGAAGTTACTTTTAAGATGAAAATTAGACTAATTGGGAAAAGACACCAGTGGCTTCTAATTATGTGACACCTTTAAGTTTTACTGGCCCCAATCTTTCTCTGCCACCTTTCTGCTCCTCTGTATTTTACTACCTTGTCATTTCAGTTATGTAGCTATTAATGTGTTTTGCTATTTTCTTCCTGAAATGATAATTTTGGAAAGTCTTTTGAAGCTTCAGGAGGATTCCCCACCCCCCCTTTTTTTCCCCATTTTTTCCCCTTTTGCTTTTCACCATGGAAGAGGGGAAATCCCCTTTCTCCTCTCCCTCAACTGACCATCTGCTAATGTTCCTGAAGCCCTGCAGGTGACCCAAACAGCCTTTTCCCAGCATCCTCTATCCTCAGTTGTGCCAGTCTAAACATACTCTGTTGTCCCCTGTGACATCACTGCTCAGTATTTCTGTTGCTTTTACCATATTCTGGGGATATCAGAACGAAATAGAGTGTAAGGATGCTGGAGAGAGGACTTCTGTTCGGGAAACTGTCTGCATTTGGGCCTTTTATTCTTGCACTGAAGGGTCAGACTTGGAGGAGGAGCCATTTGGGACAACTCTGAAAGATAACAAGAGCAACAGAACTGGGGATAGAGCGGAATGAAGATGAGGATTTGAAGCCAGAACACCTGGAACTCCTGGATCCTACACTCTGTTCTTTCTCTTACTAACTTATTTCATCTTCTGCCAGTCCTTTTAACTTCTAAGCTCCTTATTTTCCTCAACGTCAAATCAGGCTGATGATAAAACTTATCTCAGGAGGCTTTGGGGAGAATCACCTGAGGTAGTGGGGAGCAGTGGAATATCGTGTTATGATCATGGGTTCTAAGTCCAGACTAGAGGGCACCAATTCCCATTCTCCCATAAGCTGTATTACCTTGGGCATTCTCTGTGCCTATTATTATCCCCCTACATCTGTAAAGTGAAGATCATAATGGTAGCTGCATGGAAGGAAGGTTACGAAGGTTAATGAGAGAATATGGGTTCAGTTCCTAGTACATAGTAAGCACTTAGTAAATGTTAGCTATTGGTGGTCTTACTGTATATTTAGGGCTGCTGAAAATTCATTCAGCAGATTTTTATTGAGAAGCAGTATAGCATGGTGGTTAAAAGCAAGGTCTTAGTGCCAGACATCCTGGATTCAAAGCCTAGCTCTGGCATTGAGTAGTTTTTATTCTTGGGCAAGTTTCTACTACTTTGTGCCTACATTTCCACATCAAATGTGGTTATAACAATACCTACCTTGTACTGTGAGAAATATTTGAGTTAATAAATGAAAAACATTTAAAGTACTGCCTAGCACATGGAAAATGCTGTGTTAAGTGTCTGTGGTTGCTGCTGCTGCTTTTTTTGTCGTTATTATTTTGTTATTATTAAGCATCTGCTCCAGATCCCCAGGATCTGGAGGGGAAATTGGGGTGGTCCAAGCAAGGGGAAAGTAACCTGGTCCCCCTCTAAAGAAGCAGGAAGGACCTGACAAGCAAGTGAGGCAGGCTGCAACACTGAACAATTGTATTCCTGAAACTGCATCATCTGTCCTTGGAACAAAATGTTCTGCAGTGTCCTTACCAAGCTCCACAAACACCCAGTGAGGCCAAATTGAAACAGCTGAGATGTTTTTCAATTATGTAATTTCAGGGATGGTAGTAGTCTCCTTGCTGGAACCACAGTTTAGGGCAAGGGCCCAGATACCTATCTTCAGACTGCTATCACTCTCCTGGAAAAGCTCTAGCTTCCTTAATATCCTTCAATTTGGACTAGCAGAAATGAAAAGAGGAGGCTGAAATCCTGTAAGAAACAACGATCCCTATTTATGCAAGGAAGTTGTGATTACCCAAATAGTGTCTATTTTGAGCATCCATTCACCATGTCTCTAGGAAGATACTCAGATTACCATTAACAACTGGCATGTGGGCAGCCCAGTCTCCATAGGGCCACAGGCAACTGGCACTCAGGAAGACTTTGTCCCCTTTCTATTTGCAAAAACCAAGCAGAGAGATCTCTGGGAATTTGTTAGAAAACCACTGGAAAATCCCTGAGTGAGGCAAGATCAAGGAAGGTACAGTGCTAAGCACAGCCTGAATGGTCAGACAAAACTGAAAGGTGTGAAACAGAACTAATGCAACTTGGCAGTATGGACTAAGTGTCGAGTGTGTAAGGGACTAGAATTTAGAAAACGAGAACCACATAAATTCTAAAGTCAAGTCTTTCCCTAAGATAAACTAAGTGTGTAAAATTCTCTCCTGTTCTAATCTATGCTTGCTTTAACTTTGTTAGTCTGCTTGTGCCTAGGAACTCATAAATTAAATTTGGGGTTTCCCTGTTACAAATTAGATAATGGTGAAAGGAAATCTAAAAATGAGTCTTTAAATGTTAAAACTATCTTGCAATTGAATTTGATGTATAAAAGAAATCACAAGTGGAATTAATTCAGTTGCTGAAAAAGCAGAAAAACTCAGCAAAGTTGTTACTAATAAAATTGTTTTAGTTGCTTAGTTAATAAAGAAAAGTGCCCAATTTGTTTTTAAAGTGAAAACTTACTGGAAACTGTAATTAAGAGTTAAGATCATTATATAGATGCCTTTATATTATAAAACAGCAGAAGGATAATATCTGGAATTGCTATAACTGGGTGGATTTAGCCTAGACCTACTATTGTAAGGGTAAACTGCATTGGTTGCTAATTGTAATTTAATAAGCTTAAAAGGTAAAGTAACCAGTCTATGTAGTTATGGTTAATTATAAGGAGTTTGTAAAAACATCTTCTAAACTGATGCATTTAAATGGCTAATTCCAGGAAGCCATTATTAAATAGAAACCTAAATTGATATTAATAACAAAAAGTAACTTCATAACAGGGAAACCTGTCAGAGGCCACCTCAATCTGCATATTAAAGTGACGGTAAGGAAAGATAACCTTGATTCCATTGGGATTCTTCAGTTTTCATTAAATAATGGAGTAAGTTTTTCCTGTGCTGCTAAAGTAAAATACCTGTTAATTAACATCATCATGGTAAAGGTGTAGAAGTAAAAAGCAAAGTACTAAAACAGTTAAGTTCATTTGATATGTTATACATTGTATTGCAAGTGTTTAGAAAGTGTATAAAAATCAAAAGATAGATTTCAGTATTGTCAGACTCTCTTGTTTGTTGAATGTTCAAACCAGGCCTTCAGTACACTGCATGTTATTTCTCCATTTGAGTTATTGGCTAGGTTGGTCACTGACTTCTAAAACAATAAAAGTATCTACATCTACTACATCTCTGAACGTGTTCCTGAAGTGGATGGAAAGTACATTGCAGTTTCAGACTCCTGCAGCAGCTGGTGATGGCTTGATATGACCAGATGTGCAACGGACATTGCCTCCAGACCGGCTCTGTTTCATAGTGCCAAAGGACGCTCGCTATGCACCAGGCTGGTGAAATACTGGAGCCTACCTTCCTAGCTTCTCTCTAGGGTCAACGGTGCTGCAGCATGCTGGCTGTGTGAAGGGCATACCTACCAAGTGGAACAACAGTTACCAGAGTGATATAAGTAGAACTTAAACACAATTGGCATTATGGCCTACTCCCATGGAGAGATAACATGTATGGTATTGCAAACCTGGAGGTTAGAGCTATTAATTGCAGCTCAAAGAGGAACTTGTGCATTGCTTAGTTTTAAGTACTGTACCTATATCCTGATGATTATGATATCTCTTCTAAATCATATGTAGATGTATATTGAACATGTTAAAAGTCCCAGTAAACTTAATTCATTTTCTAAGTAGTTAATGAACGTGCCTATAAGGTAAAGGAATGGCTCTCTTAAGTACTGTCTTTATTTTGTTTGCCATATGCTTGACTTGTTGTTGTCTATACTGTCTTTGTGAGTTTATATCTAGGGCAGTGCCTCTCCATACCTCTCCTAGCTGTCCTAAGCATAACCACTGCTGGGGTTGGCAGTTTATACCCAAACTCAGCAGGTCTACCACAATCTCTCCCTAGAGTTAACCAACAGCATAAAAGAACTCAATGCTGTTTCCCATCAACTTTAGGAGGATGCAGCCTCTGAAGGCACCTGGCTTTTCTCACTCTTGTGGTCCAGTATGTCATGGCTGACCCCTTTTTGGGCCTACCTACCACCATCTTCTTTATCCTTTTAATAGGACCATGTATCTTCAAGATTCTAATTAAGTTTATTTCTTACAGAATTCATGCCTTATTAGTTATGCGGGGATTTCGTCCAGTTCCAACCAAGGTGCTGGACCCATCTTCCCTCAACCACAATAGTATAACCAGAAAGGTTTATGCCCTGTCAGGCAGGGACTACTGCCCTAACCAGCAGGAAGTAACTATAGAAGAATGAACATCTGCCCTCAGCACCCCCTTAAGAAAAAGGGTGTGAACTCTGTGAGGGGTGAGTTGAGGCAGGTTAGTACAGGGAAGCACGGAGAAGACAAGCCACAACATGGCTGACAGACAACATGGCTGTGAGACCCCACTGAGACCTTGACCTTGAAGTCCCAGTTGGGATTCTTTCTGGGGCCGAGAGAAGGCCCTGGATATTCCATACAGGTTCGCCATTGGCCCCCACCATTAGTGGGGTAACCAATAATAGCTGGGGGCCCTCCCCTTAGCATTATCAAGGAGAGGAATAATTAATAGCTTAAAAGGTGACCACACCAACCAAACTCATTCTCTCTGTCTAGAGGAGCCTGCATCAAATCTCAGTACATATTTCCATCCTTCTCTCCCATTTCTTAGCAAGCTCATTCTTTTCCTCCATTTCCCAATAAGTTCTTTTTACTGACCTAAGTTTAAAAAAAAAAAAAAAGAGAGAGAACCACATAAGCATGGGCTAGAAGATGCAGTCATGGAAGACGACTTTGGGGAAGAATAGCATGTAAATTTAACGTTGAAAGCTGGGAAGAATTAGAATATAAGGTGTGGTTAAGGTGGAGAAGAAATATTAGCGTGAGCTCAAGTATGATCTGTGATTTTGGTGAGAGGGTGGCAAATCACCCCTTGCCCTGAAACGGCTTGTGGAATTTCCAGGGACAGAGGGGCAGCTATGTAAATGGAAAAATATTCAGAGTTACCTTTACTTTGATTTATTTTTTATTTTTTTATGTATTTTCAGTCACAATATTTAATTTATTTTGAAAGTTTAAATGAACTAAAGGAGGCAGTGAAATTTTTAGGCTTATAAAAGAGGATTTTAAAAGACATGAAACATGACCAGAGACCAAGATAACTCAGCACCATATTTAGCAGACTAAGATGGCCTCATGGCCTAGAAACTGCATGTTTAGATTTAAGCTTTACAACCATCCTACAAGTTACAGGTGACTCTCTTGACTTTATAGTTGAGGATATTGAGGCTCAGACAGGTTAGTTGGCTTGCTCAAGACCACACAATGAGTAGGTTAAGCAGCTATGACACAAACTCAGGATTTCAGACTCTACCACACACTCTTTCCACTGTTCTATGCTATTCTGTGGGCTTAACTGTCCTTTATGATTGGACTTCCTGAACCAGTGGGTCATTCTTAATCATTCTTGTTACATCTCCACACTTGTTTATAAATAAAAAGGTGCCTGAAAACTCACATTCAACCCTCCGGTGAGCTAGCAAGACAGGCAAAGGGAGAGTTTTAGTACATCTCTCTAGCCTTGTTTCTCCATCATAAAGGCAGATATTCTCTAGTTCCTTGTCATCTGTAAAGGAACAATAAGATGATGCTTTTAATGTAGCTCTAAGATTATATACATCCTTTCCAATTTGGAAACAAGCAAAGGTGTTGAAGGCTGACAATGATTATGACAAACCAACTAGGGGGAAAGGAAGCTGCAAGCTGAAGTTAGGAACAGAGGGAGGTTTAGGCTGCCTGAGTTCTAGCCAGGTATTAGCTGTGTGGTCCAGACCTGGCTTTCCAGTTTGTTGCTTAATATGTATTGTAAGGCAGAATTCGAAGTCTTTATAAGTTCAAGCTAGATTACATTCATCCATTCTCCCAAGCTTGTCCTGCTTTTGTAGTTAAATTAGCCTGACAAGGCCCACTTTTTGTGTGTCTCTCACAAGGTATGTCTAAGAATTGAGGAAGTCAGTGCATGGGAGTCACCCCATCCTTTTGGTTGAGAATAAGCTTCTATACTTTGAGCATGGCAAAAGGAAAACCAGGTGCTGAAACAGGCTTAGGGCAATATTGTCACTCTCTGTATAGCTGACCATTTCCACTCCTGGGAACTTGATGTTAGGGATACATAACAGATCAGACCTCATCTGTACTCTCAGCTTATTTATATGCACTATTCTTATGGGAGGAAAAAGAACATGATAGTTACTTTTGCAAAGCATTTCAACACCTGCGTTTCCCAGTTGAGGGCTTCAAGATTGACAGAATTATGGTGGAAATACTTAAAGATAGCCTTCCCCAATCTTACTGAAGAGCTCAAGTGAATATGGTTTACTGCTAAGTGTGAAGGGTTAGGACTGAGAATGCCGTGTACAAAGGCAAATCATTTGCAGAGAACCAACAGCTGAGAAGTAAGGCATGTCAAGAAGTTCATTAGAACAGGAATGATTTAACTGAATTGTAAAATATTAGTAAAAAATAATAATGATCTCTGACTCTGTCAGGTTGACTTTTTTTTTCTTCCATATAACAATTTATTGCATATATATCTGAGAACTACCAGAAGCTTCAGAAATCAAAATCCCTTTCCACTGAATTACCTCCTCTAGGAAAAGAAGGTGTTACTAAGTAGAGGTCACTTCCATGAAAACACTAAGTTAATGGAGATGACAGAGACCATTTTCATGGTTAATATTGCAAGGTCTTATAATATGCTCTTTTTTAAAATATATATTTTTGTATTTTTTTTAAAGATACTTAGATTACATAAATGTTACATAAATATATAGGGATTCCCATATGCCCCGCTCCCCATACCGCCCATATTTTCCCACATAAACAACATCTTTCATTAATGTGGTACATTCATTGCAATTGATAAATGCATTTTGGGGCATTGCCACTGAGCTTGGATTATAGTTTACACTGTAGGTTACACTCTCTCCCACACAGTTGTTTAGGTTATGGGAAGATATATAATGGCCTATATTTGTCATTGCAATGTCATTCAGGACAATTCCCAAGTCCCGAATAAGCCCACTTGTTAGAACTATTTTTCCCTCTCCTTGCCCTCAGAACCCCCAGTGACCACTGCCTCCATATCAATATTGTAATTTCTTCCTTTGCTAGAATCCAATAAATCTATAGTAGAATACCAGTAAGTCCACTCTAGTCCATAGTTCATTCCCAATTTCTGAGGATTCTGGGATGGTGATGTCCACACCGCCTCTAATTGAGAGAGGGCTTCAATCCCATACAGCCGATGGATGGGACTCTCTTGTTTGCAGTTGTAGGCTCTCTCATTTCCTTGGTATGGTGGTTGTCCATCCTCACCTCCTTGTTAGTTGTTCTGGGTGAGTCCAATGAACTGGACAGTAGGTGTTGCAACTGCGCTGAGGCCAGGGCCCAGCTGGCACATGGACAACCCAAAGATTTAAGTCTCTTGGACGTACACCTACCAAGTCCAGCACCAACTATACGTTCAAGTAGAAGGGACCAATGAGCCATATGTAGGGAAGCCATAACCAAGTCCAACTCTGTCACTCTTAGGAGCACAAACTCCAAAGTAGGGCCTATTGTCAAGGCACCAAACTCTGGAGCTATCTGCCCCGACCATAGGGCCTGGGTGTCTCCAGAGCCCTCAGGAGCCCCATTATTTGGGGTAGTATCTACTTTGGCAATCTGAGATCCTGCTGAGATGTGCATAAGCGTTATGTCTGGGATGACCTCCTGACTCACTTTGAAGTCTTTTAGGCATATCTCTCATTTGTCTTTACCTTTTCCTCCTTTTATACAAGATCTTTTTCCAGTTGTATTACCAGCCGGTGCTTGGTAGTAATCCCTTGGTGCCAGGGAGGCTCATCCCTGGGAGTCATGTCCCACCCTGGGGGGAAGGAATGCATTTATATGCTGAGTTTGGCTTGGAGAGGCCACATTTGAGCAACAAGGAGGCTCTCAGAAGGTAATTCTTAGGCACCGTACAACACTAGGCTAAGTTTCAATTTCAAGAGCAAAGGCTTATAAGGATAGTTATCAATATCAAGGGCCCATCAATGGACAATCTTCCTTCACTAGTCATTGCCCCTGTATTGGGGGGTTATTGCTGTTCCATTAGAGAATGTTGCATAGCTCTCCAGGATGGGAATTCAATATTCTTTTGAAGAGATTATTGTGGGAATCTCCACCTACTGTGACAATGCCCCGTGAACATTTGAACACATTTATATACCTTATATGTATGCCCAGGTGAACTTCCTCTCATGTATCCCCCATCACTGGCACCCCACACCAATGATCCTCCCCTGCCCCCAGTTGTAACCCTCTGTGATCCAAAGCTTCTTCAAAAATGAAGCCAATAAAATTGATAGGAAAATGAAATAATAATGATAGGTTTAAATATAAGAAATAAAATACAGAAAAATTTTAAAAAAATAAAAATAAAATTTAAAAATTGGGATATTAAAAAATAACGAAAAATATTTTAAAATTTTTTTACATTTTTTCCTTTCATCACTGTAATATCTGTTGCCATGTATGTACAGTGACATTTTCTTACATTTATTCCCCAGTGTCTTACTTTTTTCTTTTTGTTTTCAAGGAAGTTTTAGGTCACAATAAAGTCACCTACAGAATACAGGGGACTCCCATATACCCAACATCCTACCCCTTTTCCTCCTTCCCGTATTAATGCCTTATTATATGTGGATGGTACATTTGTTACAACTGATATACAAATAGTGAAACATAACTACTAACCATGGTCAATAGTTTATATTATGGTTAACATTTTAGACTGTACACTTTTATAAAATTTGAAGATATTTAATATGGCCTGTGCCCATCATTGCAAGATCATGTAGAACACTTCCATTGCCCACTAAATACCCCCTGGTCCATCTATTTTATTCCTCACTCCCCCTCCCCTTGGGGCTCATGGAGACTACCAGGCTTCGCTCCTTGGATGACAAGATTCATAGTTACTTGCAACAACACTGAGGTCTTGACACTGGTTTGTCCTCCACTATTAGGAACTGCCCATGCTCTCAAGTGACTCCTGCCCCTCTGTTTGAGAACATTTTGGTCCTCCTCAGGATGGGAGTTAACTCCTCCTCACTCATTATGTCGGTCTCCACCCACTGATACAACACATTATGGCAAAATGATCACTCACACACTCCCCAGAAGCCTGCCTCAGGTGTGCTCTGTCCAGAATGCTCACCTATCCAACACCCTAAACCAGTAACCCTTTCTTGTCATATTGCCATAAGACCTTTCCCAACTTTGTACTTTCTATCACATACCTGCCAATCCCCAGGATTCACCTGGTCCCTCCCCCAACCCTCCTCCCAGTTCCATGGACTGTCCAACCCACCCTCCCCACTCTAACCTCTGTTAAACCTCTACTGCCCAAGCTAATAGTATCACTACACTCCTGTCGTATCCCTTCACTGCCCAACTACACACTTGAACCTTATCATAGATTTTGCCCCTATGGGCATTGGCACACAACCTTCCTTTCCCTTTCTCTTTCCCGTAAACCTATCTTTCAGACTCTAGCTTCTGAGTCTGCTCAAATTGCTTAATTCATATCAGTGAGGTCATGTAATATTTGTCCTTCAGTGCCTGGCTTACTTCACTCAACTTAAGATGCTCAAGATTCATCCATGTTATCCCGTGTGTTAGCACTGTATTCCTTCTTGCAGCTGAGTAATATTCCATTGTATGTATATACCACATTTTGTTTATCCATTCATCTGTTGACGGGCATTTGGGTTGATTCCAACTTTTGGCAATAGTGAATAATGCCACTATGAACCTTGGTGTACATATATCTGTTTGTGTCCTTGCTTTCAATTCTTCTAGGTATATACCCAGCAGTGGAATTGCTGGATCATATGGCAGTTCTATAGTTAGTTTTTTGAGGACCCGCCAAACTGTCCTCCACAATGGCTGGACCATTCTACATTCCCACCAGCAGTAGATGAGGGTTCCCATTCCTCCACATCCTCTCCAGCACTTGTAGTCCTCTGTTTTTTTAATAGCCACCAGTCTAACGAGTGTAAGACGGTATCTCACTGTAGTTTTGATTTGCATTTCCCTAATAGCTAGTGATGTTGGGCATCTTTTCATGTACTTTTTAGCCATTTGTATTTCTTCCTTGGAGAAGTGTCTTTTCAAGTCACTTGCCCATTTTTTAAATGGGTTATTTGTCTTTAGTTTTGAGGTGTAGGATTTCTTTATATATGCTGGATATTAGGATCCTATCAGACATATGGTTATAAAATATTTTCTCCCATTGGGTAGGCTGCCTTTTTACTTTCTTGACAACCTCCTTTGAGGTACAAAAGTTTTTAATTTTGAGTAGATACCATTTATCTATTTTTTCTTTCACTGCTCATGCTTTGGGTATCAGGTTCACTTTAAAAAGCCAGAATGCAAGCAGAGAGGAGTGGAAGTTAGCCAGAAAGGATCACTGATAGTAGTAGAGGACATCTGCCAGGGCAAGGCTCACAGGGTCATTCCTAGGCTAAAGTTGGCCACACTACATGATCCATGTGGCCCAGCAGTGTATGTGCTCTCAGTGGAGCCCAAAGGTACTGCTGAGAGGAGGAGGAGGAGCTGAAGGACCACTCTCAGACAATTTCTTATTAGACCTATAATTCCATAGGCCCATAGTTCTTTTCATCAATCACTCTGTTTTTCTATTTTTAATTTATGAAGTAGCTGACATTCTAAAAGATAGCAGAATAATCCAATGAGCACTCATGTACTTAACATGCAGTAGAAATAATTCATTACAAACACATTCTAACTATCCTAGTACCTTCCTTCCCTCCCACTCTTCTGCTTCCCTTCCTTACCCTGCTTCACGTCCTTCTTCCTCTCTTGCCTCACCCTAGCCTTCTTTCTGTACTCTCTTGAGTTTGGCATATATCACTGTTATGCATTTCTTTATAATTTCATACATGTATTGTATCCTTGAGCATTATGTGGCATTGATTTGTGTCTTTTTAAACCTTATATAAGTACATAGATACAGATGAGATTAAACTATATAAAAAGGAATCTAAGGGAATGATGAACATGGGATTTAGTATGAGGTTGCCTTGGGGACTTAGCTTTTGGATTGGGTGTTGGGTTTGGTGATACTTATTACATTACTAAAAATAAGTAAGTAAATTTATAAATAAGAGCACCACACATGAATCATTGATGACTGTCTCATGGACCGGGAATTATGATTTCTGTGTACCCAAGAGCAAAACAACAACAGAATAAAATCCACACACTGTTGTGGACATCTACAAATTTTGTTTTTATTATTCACCAAGATTTGTGAGCTTCATCCATGTCACTATGTGAAGCTCTTCTTCATTACTTTCACCCCCATTTCTCCTGCCAGACTAGGCTTTCTCTGAAAAATCCCAAGTGCTATTGTGAGACCGACCTTTCCCAACCAGCAGTCTGTGGCCATCTAGCAATACTTACCACTCACCCCCCCACACCGCGATATCCAGATATTAGTGGCCTTGATGGATTCCTGGACACATTTCAGGCTCCCAGTTGGCTGTTATTGTCTCTAGCAATCTTACCAATGTTTTGGAAGAGGAAAAGCCCCTACTAGTAGTACTTTTGTGCCTTACTGCTTCCTGCTTTCTATCTTCAGTATTGCAAAAACATAAAGATCAAACCTTGCGTGTGAGACAGAATCTTTGGATGTGGGTCAGAGGCTTTCTCTAGGGACATCGAATTAACAAACCTGTCAATTTAGAACAATATCAATCCCCGCTGGTACTGCAAAACAGTGTCAGTGTTAGTGTCCTCCTGTGCACATATGCTAGCTCTCTTGATACCCACTCTTCACCTTCCTCCAATGAAAAGCCTTCTCTTCCTTTACTCCTAGGACCTGATCCGGAGAGATATCCTGTACTACAAAGGCCGTATTGACATGGATAAATACGAGGTGGTCGATATCGAAGATGGCAGAGATGATGACTTCAACGTCAGCATGAAGAATGCCTTCAAGCTTCACAACAAGGAGACTGAGGAGATACATCTGTTCTTTGCCAAGAAACTGGAGGAGAAAATTCGCTGGCTCAGGGCTTTCAGAGAAGAGAGGAAAATGGTACAGGAAGATGAAAAAATTGGTAAGTGATTTGAGAGGCAAAAGAAGTATATAGTTGTGAAAATTATAGAGGGTTTGTATTGGTTTTCATTTTTCTAGAGGCAGAGGGAAAATTTCTATTGCAAACTTGCCTGAGCCACTTTGATGGTTCCCTATTATTAGGTTCTTTTTGGTAGATACCAGCCCTAAGGGGTTAATGGAGGCTACAGGTTGGCCTCCCCTATAATCTCATTACCAGATAAGATTACAGTAAGAACAAACTTCAGGCTGGATTCTACCAAACATATAAACATTTATTAGCAAACAGACTCAAAGAAGGCAAACAATCTGTTATGTAATCTCAATGAAGTCCCACCTCTCTGTACTTAGATGCATGAGGACATCATTTGTGAAAGGGTTAATCAAGGTAGATTTGGTAATAAAAATGACAAAATTCAACCTGCCTTCTAGTCAGAGTCTGGTGACAAAATTCTTTGACAAGGCCAAGACATAAGACTTGTTTGCAATTTTAAGCTTCAGGCCCCTTTCTGAATGATTAAAGGTTATGGGGCTCATTAGATTCTTAAACTTTCTTGTGAGGGCTAAAGTTCCTATAAGATGTTTTTAACCCATCTACATGTCTTGAATAACATTGATTTCACGAATGAAAATTCATCTTAACATGTATTAGACTAATTAGGCCTCCTGCATTGGGGTGGCTGAACTGCTAGTAGTAGTGACTTTTGGAGCAAAGGCTTCTGTGTCTTTAAGATGTTAACAAATCACATCTAGAATGACTATTCCTGATTAAGGTATTTCAAACTTTAACTAAATGCCTCTGGAGTATAAACGAAAATTAATACGTATGTGCATATCACACTGTCTATAGGGAAGTATTTTAAAGTAAATTATAGAATATATAACAGGGTCTAATACCATGGCCAACTGCATGATTTAGAATCACACTAAAACATACTATTTGGCTTAGAACAGGTCGTTCTCCTTTTCAAGAGGCGATATGGCTGGTAGAAATATTTTTCATGCTGCTTCCCAACCATAGCTTTGAACCATCATTGAAAATAGCTTTGTAGCTTGAAAATTAGTCTCTGGTCTCTTGTTCATAGTTCTGCCTTTCTGGCATAAAAAAATGCTAAACACAGCCAGGCTTTTGTAATTTCTTGAGAAGACCCCGAGTTTCTGTCTTTGTCTCCTAAGGGGAATGGAATTGTACCTTAAAACAACTATATGCTGAAGTTGGTAGAAACTGCCTCTAGAAAAATGGGTCTATCTATTGAGTCCTGGTACAACTGGATTCTCCTGTCCTTCCATGTTGGAGATTGAAATGGTCCAGAGCCAAGGAAGGATAGTCAGAATACATGACCTAGTCTAATCCCAGTCTTCTCCTCAGGTCTTGAGTAGAATGCACAGTACTAACTCAGCTTGAGTCCCATTGAAGTCAAATTGATTTTAGCATATGGGCACTAAATTGGGACACTATATGGAGTGATATGGAAATGCTACTGGCTGCTTCCTCCAATAGCACACGACATCAGCCTCTTCCTCTGCCTACACTGTTAGAACTAGTAAAGGTCTTAGTCTGCTTTCTGCAGACCCTAGATCAACTAGAAGATCCCTGCAAATCCCTCTGGCTCCAACACAATGGACCCCACACAGTGAGGAGAAAGCCATGTAGAGAGTTTTTATATAGAGGACAAAAATTCCCTTTACTTCAATATACTTTGGAGCACAGAGGACAACATTTGTCTAATAGGCATTTCCAGGAGAGCTGCTAACAGAGGTGGGGTACCTTCACTTTGCATGTAATGCAGATGACGTAGCATTGCTCTAATAACCTGCAATTATTAAAAATCTGCTTTTGATAGAAAACTTCCAGAAATCACTTCCTGAGCAGGCCAATGCTCATCTTTCTGAAAAATTGAGGAAAATTTTTGTCTGATTCTAACAGTAAATCACTTTTACTATAAGCAATTTGGGGAAAAATCAGAAAAATACAAAGAAATGGGTAAAAATTATACATAACCATACTACTTAGAGATAACTTTTATAAATACTTTGATGCATATCCTTCCAGTTTCTCTTCTATGTTTCTAAATAGAAAAACTAAGAGATTGAATCTTTCTCTCCCCACCCCTGTTTCTCCATGATGGATGGATATATTTTTGTACCCTGGTTTTCAATTAACATTAAATCATTATCATTTCCCCAAATCATTTAATATTTTAATCATTATTTTAATGGCCGTCATACAGAATTACCGTGAGATTTTTGTTTTTATATTTTTAGTTTTTATTAATTATAAAATTAATATATGGCCCTCATAACCATTTAAACAAATATAGAGATGTAAAAAGAGAAATTTAACATTATATCCCCTTCCCTGTCACTCCTATGCTTATTTAAATTACCAGTATAAACAGTTTGATTTGCCTGTTTCCATACTTATCTCATGCTCATATAAACATATGTACATGTAAGATTTTTATTTATAAAAATTATATTATACTATGCATATTACTCTGCAACTTAATTTTTTTTAGGAGGTACTGGGGATTGAACCCAGGACCTCATACATGGGAAGCAGGAGCTCAACCACTGAGCTCCCCAGTGAGAGTTGGTTTTTTGTTTGTTTGTTTGTTTGTTTGTTTTAGGAGGTACTAGGTAGTGTGGATTTAACCCAGGACTTTGTACATGGGAAGCAGAACTCAACCACTGAACTACATCTGGTCCTGCAACTTAATTTTTTAAACTTAATTTATCATTGTTAACTCTCCAGGTCAAAAATATAGAATCTAACCACAACTTTTTAGGACACTCAGGGTTCAACCAGAGAAGTATGGCCAGGTGGATATCTATTAAGAGATTTATTACAAGGAATTGGTTTATGTGATTGTGGGGGCTAACTAAGCAAGTCTGAAATCCACAGGTCAGGCAGTAAGGAAGGAACTCCTCGGGCATGGGCTGAAGCTGTAATCTACAGGCAGAATTTTTTCTCTTTCCCTGGGAAATCTCAGCCCTATTTTTAAGGCCTTCCAAAGGGTTCAGTCAGGCCCACCCACATTATCCAATATAAATTCCTATATATAAAGCCATCTGATGAAGGGATATAATCACATATGCAAAATACCTTCATAAAAACTCCTGGATAAGTGGAAATTGTTACTACTCATTGGAGGTAAGGAAAAATATGTCTGGAATACCAGAGATCTCCTGGGGAGTCTCTCAGTGTTCTCATGTCCTGTGATTAAAATCAATGGAAAACTATAACAACCCAATTCAGGCAGGACTGCTCATGACCCAGACCCTTCTGGAATGAAGGTATGGGATATCCCACAAACAGTCTTGACTAACTGAGGCACTTGATGAGGCAAGGAAAACAAGGCTCATATTTTTCTTCATCGGTCATTTCCCCATGAGGCCAGTGGTGCAGAATGAGAGAAAGAAGTTAATGTAGCAAGAGTAAGGGCAGTTGGCATCTAGACCACTTCCTCATGCAACTTATTTGTGCCTTCATGACCTGCTCAAGCCCAGACTCCTATATACCACTTCCATTTGATACTGCTGTGCACATCTAACCTTATGGTTTGGTCAGTCAGGCAACATTCAGGTCAGGATGGGCAGCTCAGTTGACATGGTAACATGGTAGTCCATGGTAAAACATTCAGTTTCTACTAAGGCACAATAGCAATCCAAAAGCTGTTTCTCTAAAGGAGAATAATTATGCTCAGAGGATGACAGGACTTTGCTCCAAAATCCTAAGTGTCTACACTGTGATTCACCTATAGGGGCCTGCCAAAGGCTCCAAGCATCATCTCTATATGTGTCTGAATCTCAGTCACCATTGCATCTACTAGATCAAATAATACCAGTGGCAAAGCAGCTTACACAGCAGCCTGGATCTGTTGCAGAGCTTTCTCTTGTCTGGGCCCCACTCAAAACTGGGAACTTTTCTGTTCACTCAATAAATGGGTTGGAGTAGTATACCCAAATGAGGTATGTTGTCTCCAAAATCCATAGAAGCCCACTAGGCTTTGTGCCTCTTTTTAATTATAATAAGGGCCAGATTCAACAACTTATCCTTTACCTTGGAAGGTTTATCTCAACATGTACTGGACCTCTGGAAATTTCACTAAGGTTAAGGGTGTGTGAATTTTTTTTTTTTTTCCGGAGTTTACCTTTTTTTTTTTTTTTTTTAATTTATTTATTTTTTAATGTGGGTAAAAATCAAAATTTTCACAATACATACCAATATTTGTAAAATTGTGGGACTTATATTGCACCCTCTAGCAAATAAGTGCCTTACCAATATGTATAGTGTAGTTGCTCCATCTGCTCGCCAGATTCAATCAGCATAATATCACTGTGATAGATCAGCAGCCATGGCCTCTGTGAACTAATTTAACATAAAATTGAAGAGCTGAGGTAGGACAGGGAAGGAGTATCATTGGTCTTGCCAGTGGAAAGCAAACTGCTTCTGGTGGTCTTTACTAATAAGTATATAGAAAAAAGTGTTCACCAACTCAATAGCATGCCAGGGGATGTATTAATTTGCTCAAGTAATAAAACCACATCTGGAGCAGGTGCTGAAATTTGAGTCACCACCTGATTAAGTTTACAAGAATCCACTGTTATTTTCCAATACCTAGCTGTCTTCTTCCATTGGCAAGTTGAAAGGAATGTGATAGGAATCACCACCCTTGTATCCTTGTTTGTAGAACTAATCTCTGCAATCATTCCAGGAATATGATACTGCTTTTGGATTACCACTTTTTTAGATAAAGTCAGTTCTAGTGTCTTCTACTTGGCCTTTCCTACCATAATGGCCCTCACTCTATGGGTCAGGAAACCAATGTGGTGATTCTGCCAACTGCTAAGTATATCTATTCCAATTACGCATTCAAGAACCAAGGAAATAACCACAAGGTGGGTTCAGGAATCTACTAGGCCTACTGTGAGATGGACCTAAGCTAAAACTTCATTGATCACCTGACCTCCATAAGCCCCTGCTCTGACTAGTGAACCCCAGTGACATTTTGGGTCTCCATGAATTAATGTCAGATCAGACCCAGTGTCTAATAATGTCTAGTAATGCCCCAGAAATCTGATTATTTTCCTTTCCCAAGTATACTGATACACTTGAAAATAGCTGTAGATCTCTTTGGGTAAGGTTGGGAGAAAGATTAATAGTATACATTTTAGGCAATGTAATGTGTTCTTTCCTCAAGGGGACTCAGCTCCCCTCCATTCAAGGGTTTCTGGGTCCTTAAACTGGCACAATTCTTGGAATTGGTTCAGGTGTAATGATTCTATTTTGGTGATTCAAGTTAGACTCTTTTTTCACTAGACCTGGATCTTTTCTGCTTATCCAGATCAAATAAGAATTTAGTAGGCTGCCCATCTATTTCTTTTCTAGGGATACCAAGATCAACTTGCCAACATGATAGGTTTCTGCAAGTCAGACTATTCTGATTACTGCTTTGACTCTGTGGTCCATTATGGTAACCACACCCACTTTTTTATGATAAGGGCTGCCACTTGACCCTCCCACTTCAGGATACAGTAATCCCTAATACATTTGAGGATTTCAGTTCAGCAGCAGCAGTTTCCACTGTAACTTCTGACCTACAGAGAAGAGTGACTATAGTGTTCTTCAAGGATGCTGATGCTCTCCTCATAAATTTATTTCTCATACTCATGGTGAAAGAGGTATGCTCTAGACACTCCTAGGCTGTGTGAGCAGGCCTTATAAGATAAAACCACTCTAACATTCCAATATCCCTAAGCCTTTGGATATATTCCATTATACTATTCCAAGGCAGTTCTAGCATTTCATCTTCATTTAGCATTGCTCACCTGTGGGTACACATTTCAGCTAACCAGCAAAACCAACTGTTAGAGCCCTTTCTAACCCCTTGAGATACAACACACATTCCAAAATCTTTGCTTAGTAGACTCATGTCAATAAATTCAGATTAATCCAACTTTATGTTCCTTCCACCATTATACCACACACTTGATATCCACTTCCATGCATATTCCACAGATTTCTGCCTATATAAATTGGAAAAATCATTCATTTAATTTGGTGTGTATTATACTTCTTTGTGGGTCACACTTTGCACTTCATCCTGGTACCTTTGGGACTTACATCTAATTATATGTCCAAAAGAAAAAAGGGTGATAGAGGTAGGTCCTGAGGAGGATTAACAGTGCCTTTCAAGATAATGATCTCAGGGCAGTCCATTACAAGTTTTCAGGCAAAAGAGTACTAACCTTCTCATGTAGGAGTCGAAGGACTTCTTCTCCTGGCAAAGAAGATTTGGCAGGAGTTTGATGTCCCCAGCTTCACCAGGATCTCCCTATATGCCCCCATCCCAATTTTTAGGATGCCATTCTATAGAGAAAAGAGTTAACATAGCAGGCCTGACTGCTATCCTTTAAAAGGCCTGCTTGTAAGGTAGCTCTTGCCTGACATCTGGGAACATGGATTTGGGGAGTGTCCCCACCATCCTAACTCATAATAGTGGCTTATTATGCCTAAACTATTTGTACAAACAATATGGTATATGCTTAGCACCTGATTTCCTTCTGAGAGTCTGAAATTTTGGTACATGTTAGGAAGAGAGTGCCTATATGACCAGTCCCCAATAAAACCCTGGGCACTGAGTCTTTAATGAGGTTTCCTAGTAGACAACATTTCACACATGTTGTCACAACTCCTTGTGGGGGGAAATAACCATGGCCTGTGCAACTCTACTGGTAGAGAACCCTTGGAAGTTTGTGCTTACTTTCCTCTGGGCTTCACTTTATGAGCCTTTTTCCTTTACTGATTTTGCTTTGTATCCTTTTACCATAGTCAATCATAGCCATGAGTATGATTATCCTATATGCTGAATCCTATGAGTCCTCCTAGCAAATCATAAAACCTGGGAGTGGTCTTGGGAACCCCCAACCTACATTCCTTCCCAATCAATGCCCTAGTTTTAACAGAAGAGACTCTGTTAATTAATTTGCGTTTTTACCTACCCACTCACCTTTTACTCTTTCAATTAATGTGTCTATTTTTCACTTAGGGAGGTTGTGATAGATTGAATTATGTATCCCAATTTAAACTTGTTCTTAATATTAATCCTCATTCCAGTGGGTGTGAACTTAATATAAATAGGATCTCTTAAAGACATTATATTAGTTAAAGTGTGTCCCAACTGAATGAGGGTAGGCCTTAATCAGGATTACTGAATTTCCTTTATAAACAGAAGAAATTCAGACATAGAGAATGACACAGGAAGGAGCTGGAAGCCAGAAGTCAATGAAACCCATAACAGAAAGAACAAGATATCACCATGTGACGTGATACAGGAATACCAAGGATCTTCACAGCCAGCACCAGCATTTTACAGATTTGGGGGAGAAAGCATCACCTTACTGATACCTTGATTTTGGACTTCTCCTAGCCTCAAAACCAAGAGCCAATAAATTCCTTTTCTTTGAGCCAAACCCATTGTGTGGTATTTGTCATAGCAACCTGGCAAACAAAGACACAGGAGAGCCTAGGTTTCATATTCTATTAGAGCTCAAGGTTTGTGAGTCATCTATGTATTGAGGCCTTATCTTCCAGGCCTGATAGAGTGACAGCCCACCCTTTCCAGGTGGCAGTCTTGCTATGTCCCACAATTGTAGTGTAGGCCCCACCCTTTCCAAGTATTGGCATGGTAGCTAGACTCTCCCCAAACACCTGAGCATAGATCCCTCTCTCTCTAAACTTTGGGGAGGCAGCCAAACTCACCAAACATCAGGGAAGAAGGCCCATCCTATCTAATCACAGAGGCACATGGCCTGCCCCCACCATGCACAGGGGCAGACATTCTCTGTCTTACATGCATGGATGGGCCCTTTTTCATGGCCAAGGATCTTTTAGGTCCAGACCTCTGCTTCCCTGGTTCTGCCTTTGAATCCACTCTTCCTTCCATTTGTCTCTTCTCTTTCCCTTTTAGTCTAGATTGCAGTACTTCTGTTCATACAAATCTTACAAAATCTTTGTCACCTTTTTGTGCAGTTCAAGAGTTCAAGGGGTTCCAAACCATCAGAAAAAAGAACTTTCCATAGATCCTTCCTGGATAACTGCATTTCCAATACTGACTTCCTTTAAAATGGCTGACTGGATCTGTGTTCAGCCATACCTTCTTTAGCAAAGGGTTGTTCAGTTAAACAGACACATGTAGCCCTGTTCTTGGGGACTCACTTTCCAAAAGCTCAGGGAGGGCCCTGATAGAGCTGCTTCTGGCGCTAGTCTCAGAGTATGCTATTTTGTATAGGCAGAGAATTTTGTAAATCATAAATTGTTGGTTCCTTTATGTTTAAGATTTCAGTTCTCAGCTTATTCCTTTCCTCTTACATGTTACTATAAGCTGCAAGGAGAAACCAGGCTGCACTTTCCACACTTAGTTTGGAAATCTCCTCAGCTAAATATCCAAGTTCATCACTTACAAGTTTGCCTTCCATCATATATCAGAACACAATTTCGCCAGGTTCTCTTCAACTTTATAACAGGGTTGCCTTTCTTCTGGTTTTCAATGTCATATTCATCATCTTCTTCTAAGGCCTCATTGGAAGTATCTTTAGCATCCATATTTCTACCAACAGTCTCTTTAACGCAATCTAGGCATTTTCTATCAAGCCCCTTACAGTTCTTACAGTCTCTACCCATTACTCAATTCCAAAACCATTTCCACATTTTTAGCTATTTCTAATAGCAGTAATCCCACGTTCTGTTACTAAAACGTGTCTTAGTTTGCCAGGCTTCTATGACAAATGCAACACAATGGGTTGGCTTAAACAATGGGAATTTATTGGTTTTGCAATCTTGAAGCTAGAAGAGGTACAACATCAAGTTATCAGCAAGTCTTGCTATCTGCCTAAAGACTGTAGCATTCTGATGCTGGCTTCCAGCAATCTCTGGGGTTCCTTGGCTTTCCCACCAACATGAAGTCTTTTCCTTTCTCTTTCGGGTCCTCCTGACTTCCGGCTTCTCCCTGTGGCTTTCTCCTTATAAGGCCGTCCATAAAATCCAGATTAAGATCCACACTGATTCTGTTTGCCACACCCACAGGGACATGGATTAAGATTAAGAACATGTATTTTTAGGGGTACATAATGCAACCAACCACAAAGGTTTAACTATACTTTTTTCCATTTATTTATTTCTTTTTTTCCTTCTGTAACTTTTAGTTGTATATACATTTTCTGTTCTAATTCTCTTATCTTTTGACTCATTATTTCCTTTACTTTGTATTTTTGCTTTTAGTTGTAAAATATTTCTTCTACTTTACACCCTACTTTATTTAACCATTCTCCATTTATTAGCCTCTTAACATATGTTCTCTTTTTATTTTGCCTCCCTATACTGTGATGTGCATCTTTACAGCTAAATCTTTGGTCAAGTTGCTGATGAATTTCCTTAGTAAACTTCCTATAAGGGGAATTATTGGATTAAAAAATGACCATTTTAACTTTCATGACTTCTGATACATCTTGCCAAATTGCTTTTCCAGAAGAGTTGTACCAATTTTTACATTCTAAAAGGATATTTGTTTCTCATAACAGAATCATGTATTTCTCTCTTGTAGGTTTTGAAATTTCTGAAAACCAGAAGAGACAAGCTGCAATGACTGTGAGAAAAGTCCCTAAACAAAAAGGTAAGCTTCCTTCATCCCCCAGACCCACTAACTCTCTGTGTGAGTGTGGGAGGCCATGGGCTATGTGCTTACACATTAATAGGCCTGTTTTCATGCTGAAAGTCACTTGGGATGGGGGGTAGGGGATGTGCCTGGGTCCCCAGGTGTCCCTGATAGTAAGTATCACATGGTCCTAAATACTTAAGCCTTGGTAAGTGAATGGTGTTGTAAGACAGTGGTGTCCAAAGACAGCCCATTGGGTACAGGAAAAAATAGATTCTGTTTCTTTCTATTTTTACCAAATTAGAGAGAAACTAACCTTTACTAATAATTTAGGGAAGGATGGACAATAATAAAAGTAAATAGTAAATTAATAATTTATTAATAAGTATAAATACATTGAAGATGTATGCTCAACTATCTTTCCATGGTTTTGGGGCACTCACCAAATCAGGAATTCCAAATTAGAATGGAGAATGTCAAACTGAACCAAGAGAGAGGATTTAGATATTCATTCTGTCTCTTTTGCTGAACTATAAGCTCAAGTACCTAAAAAAAGAGAAATAACTTGAGAACCAGTTGGAATCTGAAATGATGCTTTGTTTTCTGTTTTTCATGAACCAGAACAGAACTAAAATGCCCAGCTGAACAAATGGAAAGAACTGCCTCCTGTTTATTAGAGCACCTATTGGGTACTCATGCAAAGTGTTTTCATTTCATTTTATATATATATATATATATTTTTTTGAATGCCTTGTTCTTTTTATTTATTTATTTTTTTTATTGTGGGTAAAAATCAAAATTTTCACAATACATACCAACATTTGCAAAACGATATATAAATATATATGCATATATGTGCATTTGCTTACAAAAATGTTATTTATGTATATATATAAATATATTTTAAGAGGTGCTTAGATACCCAAAAAATTACACGGAACCCAATGGGATTCCCATGTTGCCCACCTCCCACACCTCCCACCACATCCCACACAAACATCTCCCACAAGTGTGGCCCACCACCCTCAATGGACTTACACATCCTGGGACCTTGCCACCAACCATAGACCACAGTTCACACCGTAGACCACACTCTCTCCCACACAGTTCTGAGTGGTGTGTGCTGATTTAAAATGGCCTACATCCGTTGCCACAAAGGTACTCAGGACAACCTCCAAATCCCAAAGAAGCCCCTGTATTTCAACTGCTCGTCCCCTCCCTGCCCCAAAAGTGTCAAGTGGCAAAAATTAGAAAATTGTAGGTTTACAGAAAAACCATGTAAAAATACACTGTTCCCTTATACCCCCCTATTGTAAACAACTTACATTAGTGTGGTATCTTTGTTATAATTGATGGAAAAATATTAAAATTGTACTATTAACTATAGACCATAGTTACATTATGGTATATTTTTCCCCATATACCACCCTATTTTTACAGCTTGCATTAGTGTAGTACACCTGCTATAATTCATGACAGAACATTTTTATCTTTGTACTATAGTTAGCAATAGGGTTCACTGTGTTGTACAATCCTATGGTTTACTTTTGATTTTTATT
This sequence comes from Tolypeutes matacus, assembly GCA_026826555.1. Classification (NCBI taxonomy): domain Eukaryota; kingdom Metazoa; phylum Chordata; class Mammalia; order Cingulata; family Chlamyphoridae; genus Tolypeutes; species Tolypeutes matacus. The sequence continues at coordinate 517,605 of JAKSZT010054032.1, forward strand.
TTAGTAATATATATATATAGGTATATATGACCTAAATTTTCCCCCTCTTAACCATGTTTACATATATCATTCAGTGCTGTTAATTATACTGAAAATATTGTGCTGCCATCACTATATTCCATTTCTAACACTTTATAATCAACCTTAATAGAAATATTGTACAATTTAAGCACCATTCCCCTTTTCTACCCACAACCCAGTAACTGATAGCCTACATTCTATATTCTAACTCTATGAGTTTGCTTATTTTAATTATATCGTAGTAGTGAGATTATACAATATCTGTGTCTGGCTTATTTAACTCATCATAATGTCTTCAAGGTTCATCCAAGTTGTCTCATGCATCAGGACTTCATTCCATTTTACAGCTGAATAACATCCCATTGTATGTACATAGCACATTTTGTTTATCCATTCTTTGTTTTATGGATATTTGGATTGTCCATGACACATGTGTTTGTGCACTTCTTGCTTTCATTCAAATCCCTGAGACACTGCTCAATTTTTTCAATTCTTTTCTATATCTGTTTTAACTGTACAATTTCAGTTGTCCTGTCTTCTAGTTCAACGATTCTTTCTTTTGCCTTTTCAAATCTGTTGCTTTATGCCTCCAGTGTATTTTTAATCTCCATTATTGTGCCTTTCATCTCCATAATTTCTGCTGTTTCTTTTCAAACTTTCAAATTTTTCTTTATGCTCACACACTGTCCTCTTAGTATCCTTGAGCTCTCTGTCCATATTTTCTTGATCTCCTTGAATTGATTTAGGAGATTTGTTTGAACTTCTTTGATTAGTTTTTCCATAATTTTCTGTCTCCTCTGAAATTTTAATTTGTTCCCTTTACTGAGCCATATCTCCTGTTTCTTAGTATGGTTTGTAATTTTTTTCTGATGTGTGGACATCTGATTATCTTGAGTTAACTCTGAAGACCAGTTTCCCCCTCTTGTCTGGGGTTTTATTGTTGATTGGCTTTGTGTTATGGCTCTTCTATGATGCTGGAGCCAACTTTTTCTGGACCTTTAGAAAGGTTTAATTGTTAAGATTTTATCATCTATTCTTCATCTGACTCTTGCCCTGGATATGTAGTACTATTTTTAAGATTGCACTTTTTATGCAATTGTTTCATCTACAAGAGAAAGTTTCCTTTCCTCTCTTGCTTCTGTAGGAGTTTTGATGTGTTCTGTTTGTTTTAGTGCAGAATATTCTTCTCATCTCATATGATTTGTTTAAACTCTTTCCCTCATTCAGTGCCCCCTTTTCTTTACATGTTTCAGTTCTGGAACTTGTCCTGTCTTATAGCAATTGTCCCCCTTATTTCTGTGAGGGTTTTCTGCCTCTTATTTATTCACCATTAGGGTGTCATATCTGGATCCCAGATGGGGTTAATCCAGAATGGTGGGTCTATCCAGAAAAGTCTAGTTTGCAATTATGTGGTCCAGCAAAAAGAAACTAGATTGTGTTTTGCACTTCTGCCAACAGTTCTGCTACAGTCTCTCTCTTAATTTTTCTCCCTTTGCAGAGCAGATATACCTCAGTGTTTGAGCACATGCTTTGCATGTATGAGGTCCCAGATATGTATGGGGTCCTAACTTGCTACTGTGAGTGGCTCTATAGTCTTCATCCATGGTAGGAAGTGCTCTTGCTGCTTCAGTGCAACTCACAAACTATGGCATGGAAACAAGTGGGGGTCCAGACTGGCAGCTCTGGGAAGAAAATCTCCAACGTAACCTTGGAGGTTATTTTCCTTTTTCTTAGATTCTGCATTTGTGGAATCCTTCTCCAGTCTCTATCATGTTCCATAGTTCCAAGCAACTGGACGTTGTCCTTTTATTAGCTGATTCTGAGGGCAGACATCTCTAGGGAATGTCTTATATCACCATGTTGATAATATCATACTTCTCATTTCATTTTTATGGTACCTTGAGAAGGTAGACATTATTATTTCCATTTCCCAGGTGAGAAAAATAAGGGTAATTGAGATGAAGTAACTCTGTACTTAAGTTTTTTTTGTATCTGAGTCCCCTGTTCTCTCCCCTTCATCTCAAATTCCTGTTCATGCCCCTGTGTTGGGAAAGAAGAGCTCACTTTTCTATCTACCTCGATTATTGAGAGCTGCTTCTACTGCTGAGATGTGTTGTCACTGTTCCCAGTGGTATGATCTTAGTAAGACCTCACTTTCCCCAGGCACTTCTGCTTTCTTAGTAGGCTCTCTGATTCAGAATGAGTTACTGTACAAATTGTCAGATTTGCCTTGCCTGAAATTCTAGAAGCCACACAAAGCACCTTTAAAAAAAAAAAATATATATATATATATATATATATATATATATATATAAAGATACTTAGATTACATAAATGTTACATAAAAAATATAGTTATTCCCATATGCCTTGCTTCCCCTATATCCCACATTTTCCCACATAAACAACATCCTTCATTAGTGTGGTACATTCATTGCAATTGATAAACGCATTTTGGGGCATTGCCACTGAGCATGGATTATAGTTTACATTGTAGGTTACACTCTCTTCTAAACAATTCTGTAGGTTATGGGAAGATATATAATGGCCTATATCTGTCGTTACAATGTCATTCAGGACGAGTCCCAAGTCCAGAAAGTGCCCTCATATTATACCCGTTTTTCCCTCTCCTTGCCTTCAGAGCCTCCAGTGGCCACTACCTCCACATCAATGTTGTAATTTCTTCCTTTGCTAGAATCATAAGTCTATAGTAGAATACCAGTAAGTCCACTCTGGTCCATAGTTCATTCCCCAATCCTGAGGATTCCGGGATGGTGATGTCCACTCCACCTCTAACTGAGAGAGGGCTTCAATCCCATACAGCCGATGGATGGGACTCTCTTGCTTGCAGTTGTAGGCTCTCTCGTTTGCTTGGTATGGTGGTTGTCCATCCTCATCTTCTTTTTAGTTGTCCTGGGTGAGTCCAATGAACTGGACAGTAGGTGTAGCAACTCTGCTGAGGCTTAGAGCCTCGCTAGCACATGGACAGCCCAAAGATTTAAGTCTCTTGGACATACACCTACCAACTCCAGCACCAACTATAGGTTCAAATAGAAGGGACAGAAGAGCCATGTGTAGGGAAGCCATAACTGAGTCCAACTCTGACTCTCAGGAGCACAAATTCCAAAGTAGGGCCCACTAACAAGGCACCAAACTCCGGAGCTATCTACCCTGACCATGGGACCTGGGTGTCTCCAGAGCCCTCAGGAGCTCCACTATTTGTGGTAGTATCCACTTTGGCAGTCTATGAGATCCTGCTGAGACGTGCATAAGTGTTACTTCTGAGACGACCTCCTGACTCATTTTGAAGTCTCTTAGGCATATCTCTCATTTGTCTTTACCTTTTCCCCCTTTATTCGAGATCTTTTTCCAGTTGCATTGCTAGTTGGTGACAAAGCACCCTTAATTATGCCTAATGAAGCTCTCTTTGGTTGAGGAGATTGAGTGCCCATGAATATCTGATTTCCAATTAAGCAGTACACCTCACTGGACCTAGATATGAGCTAGACATGGCCTTTCTTTTGACTGCTTATTGCTTCTTGCTCTTGGAGACTTACATTGACTTTCTCTCATCATGGAAATGTGTTTCCCTTTTGATGGGGAATTAAAGGCAACTACTACATCCTACCATTGGGGTGAAAATGTGAAAGACAGTGTTAGAAAGCAATCTGAAGTTAACATTTTACATCAGCATATAATATGCAGAACTGTGTGGGACAGAGTGTGGTCTACAATGTGAGCTATGGTCCATGCTTAGTGGCAAAGCCCCAGGATGTGTATATCCATTGCAGGTGATGTGCCACACTAATGAAAGATGTTTATGTGGGATGTTATGGGAGGTGTGGGAGGTGGGGAACATGGAAATCCCTGTAATTTTTGTGTAACATTTATGTAATCTAAGTATCTTTTAATATTAAAAAATATATATATGATCTGTATTAGCAGGTGAGCCCTGTGAGAGGACCCCTCTCCTTTCTCAGAGATGTGAGCAAGAAAGAGCCCTACCCAGCATATTTAAGACTGTCTGGTCACTTAGAACTCTTAAAGCAAAGGAACATCCAAAAAGCAACCAAACAGAAATTATTCCTGCTAACATATGCCAAGTCTTTGGGTTATGTTCTTTCCTTACATTGTCTTAGTCTGCAGACAATCCAAAGGTACTCTCTTGTCTCGTAGTTCCTTAACACTGGTTCACTTGAAGAGCTTCCCTCCTATAAACATAATCCCAAAGTCTTCAGAGAAACTCTTTCAGTTTCAAACATCTCAGAATTCCTAGGAACCTCCTCCCTTATTACTAATTCTAGTTTTCAAGACTTTCCTAGTCCAGGACTGTGGTGAACAATATATTTTGAGACTCAAGGGTCTCAAACATGTGGAAATGTTCTCTCAAACTTAGGAATTCAGCAGTTACAGCATGTACATGGCAAGAGAAGGAAGGATGTTTTTTAAGATACCCATGAAAAGCAGCTTCCTTAACTCTCCCTAGGATCCCTCTCTGGAAAATGATGGGGATATTGTCAAGATTTCTCCAATGCAGATATCATTGGATGGGTAATTACTCTAGTATCTCTTTCCACCCACATCTGTAAAGCCATAGGACCTTATCAACTTACTTTACTGCTCTGGGGGAGAAGAATTCTAGCTGGAAAAAGAGAAGCCCTAGCTCCAAGGCAGACCTTTTCACAACACCTTTGCCTTTCATACTTCCTTGGCCTTAAGCATTGATATAGAACATCTTAGGAGTTAGATACTAATTCCTGGTCCATCAATCCAATTCAGTCTGTTATCATAGAGATCCCCAAGGCCAGGAACATAGCCCACATTTCTAGAGGCTTTAAGGCCAGTTCAGAATCAAATGAGTGCCATAGAATAGCTAAAACAGTGTTGAAAAAGGAAAAAGTGTGTGTAATCACTATTCTTGATTTCAACATTTATTATATAGCTGCAATAATCAAGACAGTGTGTTGTTGACAGAGGGATAAGCACGTTAGATCAGTGGAACAGAATAGAAAACCCAGAAATAGACACACATAAATATATTAACTGATTATTATTCTTTCTTTGTATTTAAAATTTTCTTTATTTTAAGGGAAGCTTTCGATTACATAAATGTTACATCAGAAATATAGGGGATTCCCATATACCCCACCTCCCCATACACTTTCCCCCATTAACAATGTCTTTCATTAGTGTGGTTACTTTGTTACCATTGATGAACACATTTTTTAGCATTGTTACCACCCATGGTCTATAGTTTACATTGTGGTTTACACTTTGCAGTACACAATTTTATAAGATTTAACAAAATGTATAATGGCCTGGATCTGTCATTGCAATACCATGTAGAACAATTCCAATGTCCCCAAAATGCTCCATGTTATACCTGTTCTTCCCTCTCCCTACCCTCAGAAACTCTGGGGACTACTGTCTTTATATCAATTGTACAAGTTCTTCCATTACTAGAATAAGTCTACTTTAGTCCATAATTGCATTACCCTGTTATGTTTGCTCATTCCTCAATCTTGATTTGGGGATGGTGGTGCCCACTCTGCTTCTGATTGAGAGGGGATTAGATACCATGGGACAGATGGATGGAACTGTCTTATCTGCAGTTGTAGATACTGTTTTGTGGAATGGGCATTGTCAATCATCATCCTTTTGTTAGTTGCCCTGGGTACATCTGATGAACTGGAGAGTAGATATTGGATGCAATTCTGCTGAGATTCAGGGCTCAACAGGCATATGAAAAGACTGAAGATTTAAGTCTCTGGGACATATATTTAGTGTGTATAGTGCTAAATATAGGCTCAAACAAAAGGGGCCCAAGAACTATGTGTGTGAAAATTATAAATAAGTCTAACTCTGATACATTGGGAAGATAGATTATCATATATGCCAAGGTAAGGCCCACCGATGGGGTGCTGATTTCCTGGCATTGTCTGCCCCACTTTTGGTGTCTAGATGTCTTTAAAGCCCTCAGAAATACCGCTGCTTGAGGCACTGTTTACTGTGGCAGTTGGTGAGATCCTCCTGAGATGTGCATGAGCATAACCTCTGGAATGACCTCCCGACTCACTTTGAAATCTCTTAGCTGTAAAAACTCATTTGTATTTAAGATTTCTCCCCCTTTGGTCAATGTTTTTTCCCAAATGCATCATTAGTTGGCACTTGGTAATAATCTCTTGGTGCCAGGGAGGACCATCCTGGGAGTCATGGCCCATGCAGAGGGGAAGGCAGTGAGCTTATATGCTGAGTTTGGCTCAGAAAGAGATCACATTTGAGCAACAAGGAGGCTTTCAGGAGGTAACTCTTAGGCAATATATATTACTAGGCTAAGTTTGGATTTCACAAGAACAAAGTTCATAAGTACAAGCATCAATATCAGGGGTCCAGACAGTACTAGTCTGTCCTCCTTCACTAGGCACTGCTCATTTACTGTAGAAATTCTTGCCACTCTATTAGAGAATGTAGCAGGACTCCTCAGAATGGCAATTCAATATTCCATCAGTTATTGTATGGATCTCCACCCACTGAGACAACACACCATGACCACATGAACACATTCATATTCCATAGAGGCATGCCCCAGGTACAACCCTCCCCACACATCCCCCCTCCACCAACGCCTCGCACCAGTGATCCTCCCTTGCCACAGTTGTAACCCTACTGCCATCCAAAACCTCTTCCCAAAACAAAGCCAAAAATAATTTTTTTGCATTGTGCCTTTCATCACCACAAGATCTGTTATCTTTTATGTATATTGACAATTTGTTTTGTATGATCTCTCAATCTTTTATTTTTTTCACTTTATTTTCACAGAAGCTTAGGTTACAGAAAAGTCACATAGAAAATATAGGGGATTCCCTTATACCCCACCACCTCCCCCTTCACATTTTCCCCTAATAACATCTTACATGAGTATGCTACATTTTTACAATTGATGGACAAATATTGAAACATTGTTACTAACCATGGTCAATGGTTTACACTATGGTTTACAGTTTGTACTTTTATTGGTTTTGACAAAATAATGGTCTGTGTCCACCATTGCAAACTCATGTAGAACAATCCCAATGCCCTAAAAATGCCCTATCTTCCACCTATTCTTCCTCCCCTCTCCCCTCAGAACCTATGGTAACCACTAAGTTTCAATTTTTGAAGAAAAAAGTTTATCCTCATTGATTTTTTTTTTTTTTTTTTTGTTGGTTTTCATTGAGTTGGTTTTTTTACTTACCTTTTTTTTTTATTATTATTATGGGTAAAAATCAATATTCTCACAATACATACATGGTTTGGTATCTGGGAGTCTCCGGCATTCCGTGTGTGACTTTGCTGTGACCTAAAACTTCTTTGAAAATTAAATGAAAAATTGGGAGACAATGGGGATTGAGAGGAGGAAGGTGTCATGGCACACCAGACATCCGATAACACAGTGATAAAGGGAAGGAAAAAAGGGAAAAAAGAAAAGAGAAAGGAAAAAAAATGAATATATATATATATATTATATATATATATATTTTTAAAGGCATATCCTCATTGATTTTTGACAAAGGCACAAAACCAATTCAATATCCATTTCAACAAATGGTTTTGGAGCAATTATATATCCATAGGCCAAAAACAAACACACACAAAGAGCAAAACCCCGACCTAAACCCACACCTTATACAAAATCAACTCAAAATGGATCATGGACTTAAATGTAAAATCATAAAAAAAATTTTAAAAGCATAGGAGAAAGTCATCAGGATCTAGGGATATGCAAAGAAGTTCTTAAATTTGACACTAAAAGTCCAATCCATAAAGGCAAAAAAATATCAAACTGGAATTCATCAAAATTGAAAATTTTTCTGTGTGAAAGACCCAGTGAAGAGGATGAAAAGACAAGCTGCATACTGGGAGAAAATACATGTAAAACATGTATATGACAAAGAACTAGTATCTAAAATATGTAAAGAACTCAACAATAAACAGAACAAAACAAAACACAAAGAATCCAATTAGAAAGTGGGAAAAACTCATGAGCAGATATTTCTCCAAAGATGATATACAGCTGGAAAATAAACACATGAAAAAAATGTTCAACATCATTTGCCTTTGGGAAAATGCAAATTATGGTAATGACAATGAGGTATTAGTACTGCACACCTACCAGAATGTCTAAAATATAAAATAGCAACAATGCCAAATATTGGTGAGGATGTAGAAAAACCGGGAAGGATGAAGAGAAACTGGGTCACTCACATATTGCTGTGGGAATGTTAAATGGTACAGTCACTCTGGAAAAGGTTCGGCAGTTTCTTAAACTAAACATACAGCTAACATAATCCAGCATTTCTACGCCTGGGCATTCATCCCAGAGAAATGAAAACTTAATGTTCACGCAAAAACCTATAAATAAATGCTCATAGCAGCTTTATTTGTAATAGCCAAAACTTGAAACAATCCAGATATTCTTCAAAAAGTGAGTGATTAATGAAACTGTGGTACTTCCTTACCATGGAATATTACTTATCAATAAAAAAATAAATAAACTATTGACATGGACAACAACTTGGGTAAATCTTCTGGGCAATTAGGCAAAGCAAAAAAAGTCAATCCCAAAAGATTACATACTGTATGATTCCATGTGTATAATATTCTTGAAATGACATAATTTTAAAATTGGAGAATAGTTTAGTGGTTGCTAGGGGTTGTGGAGGGGGTAGGGCAAGAGAGAAGTGAGTGTGGTTATAAAAAAGTAACAAGAGGGATCTTTGTGGTGATGGAAATGTTCTCTATCTTGACTGTATAAATGTCAATATCCTAAATGTGATATTGTACTATAGTTTTGCAAGATGTTACCATTGAGGAAACTGGGTAAAGTTTAATTGTATTCAGGGTAAAATACAATTAATGTAACCTATGGATTATGGTTAACAGCAATAACGTAATATTCTTGCCAAAGATGTACTGTATTACTAATAGGGGATTATGGACAAAATATACCAAATATACACTATAGACCATAGTTAGTGGTAATAGTCTGATGATATTATCTCATAATTTGATGATATTATCTCATAATTTGTAACAAATGTTCCACTACAATGTAGTGTGTTGGTGGAGGGGTGTAGTGTGGGAATTCCACATATGTACATGATTGTTTTGTAAGTTAATAACTTCTCTAATAAAAATATATTTAAAAAAGATAAGAAAAAAAATCAAATGAGCACTCCCAAAGCCCCTCCCTAATACCTCCATATCTTCTGTTGGCACCCTATACCCTTATATTTTTGACACTTTCCAACTTTCAAAACTTGCTTTTAGATAAGAACCTGATTTTTCCCACCAGGTGCCAAAGGCTGTTGATGGCTTAATATGATACAGCTTCCAGGGTAATGGGATCAAGTCATCAAACAAAGGCAAACAAATAACCTGTAATGGAATTTCAGAGACTGGCCAGTAAAAGAGGAAGGTGTTTGGTAGCACGAGAGATGCCTTCCTGATGTGTCTGAAACCATATGCTGTATGCCTCAGCCTTTTCTGCTCTGAGTATAGATTAGGGATAAACTTTGACTGGTTTCTGGGATCCTTTATAAATATGGATTTTGCTTTGATGGTTGCAAACCTACCTATGTATATTAAGGTTTTTAATTTTATTGTCGTTGAAACTGTTCCTTTTGAAAGGTATCAAATATAGTCTAAGTCTTACTTGGTTTACATGAATCTTATCTTCCGCTGGTGAATTTATTTTCTCCCTTACTGTCACATCCCTGTGAAATGTGGGGTTCAGTATTTAACCAGGGGCAGAGCACTGAATTAGTGCCTTAGGCTTTTAGCAAACCATTTTCCCCCAGGGATCTGCCCTAAAGTCAGTAGTTTTTAATCAGGATCTTCTGACACTTCCAGAGGAAGGGGGAGGGAGAAAACCAAAATCCTCTGGAGTTAAAAGAAGGTTCGGTGGGTTATTGGACGGAAACAAGCCCTGCGTACTATATTAGAAAGAACTCTAGACTGGGAAGTTAGAGAATGTGGATTCTAGCTCTTGTTTTGTCATTAACTTATAATGTGACTTTGGGTATGACATTTCTCTTCAGTCTTCAGTGTCCTCATCTGTAAAATGGCTGATGGCAGCAACACAAGTTTCTTAGTGATACCTGACTAAATGGGAAAGTGTATGGTGTTGCAGAAATGGCCACACCATTCCAAAATCTGTTAAGGAGAGGAATTCTCCCCTAGAATGATTTTTTTTTTTATCCCAGTTCACATTCTCTAAAATAGACTTTCTTGAATTGTCTACCCAAAGTGGTCACGGAGTGATTTGAGAAGTGTTTTGCTGCCTAACTTATCTCATTTCCCTTTGATCTCCCATCTGCTCTAGGTGTCAACTCTGCCCGCTCAGTTCCTCCTTCCTACCCACCACCACAGGACCCGTTAAACCAGGGCCAGTACCTGGTTCCCGATGGCATCGCTCAGTCACAGGTCTTTGAGTTCACCGAACCCAAACGCAGCCAGTCACCATTCTGGCAAAACTTCAGCAGGTTAACCCCCTTCAAAAAATAACACCTAGAGGGAGGCAGATAATTTTAAAATAAAGTAAATAAAATTATATTTATAGATGGACCTTTTTTCGGAGAAGCACTGTTGAAATATATATATATCCATATATATATATACACACACACACACACACACACACACACACACACACATATATATATATATATATACACAAACACACACACATATGGCTATACACAAACCCTTGAGTATGTATGTATATGTATATATACACACATACATATAAGCCTACATACACATATACATATGCATATACATATATATACATATAGAAGGACCAAAAACGTTTTCTCTTGTTTTTGGGACATGATATCTGTAGGAAGAAGCACCAATGACTTTCAAACATGATCCCTTCTTAAAAGTTTTAATTTTTGGTTCTTACCCTGTCCCCCTCCACTTTTTTTTCAGAAATTGACATTTCTATTTGTTCCTTTTCTTGTTGAGATAATCTCTTTGCTACCCTGTGAGTGATTCATTGGCTTGTCCTTATTACCATAGATGTGTTTGTATTGGCTTTTTCTTTGCTGATGATACTGATGCTGATGACTTTTGAATTTAATTTGATGTGATAGAGTTGGGGGGTTGGGATTTCTTTTTCTCCCTCTTTCACTTTTCAACAGGGAAGGGGGTAATCCCCTTTCTCCTCTTCCTCAGCCGACCATTTGTGAATGTTCCTGCAGCCCTGCAGTTGCCCCAAACAACCTTTTCCCAGCATTCTCAATCCTCAATTGTGCCAGTCTGGACATGCTCTGTTGTGCCCTGTGACATAACTGCTTGGTATTTCTATTGCCTTCACTGTGTTTTAAGTGTTGTGGAGGTATCAAAGCCAAACAGAAGTTAAGACATGTCAGATTATAATGATGCTGGAGAGGACTTCTATTCAGGGAACATTCTGCATTTAAGCTGTTTCTTTTCCTAGCACTGGGTGTTCCCATGTTGCAGCACTATTGGGTCATCACAGTTTTGTATCTGAGTGTTATTTTAGGCCAGTTATTCTCTTCTTCAAGCCATGGGGCTCCTCCTAGGCCTGTCCCTCCCCTATCCCAGGGATATTACTGAGGGAGAGATTTTCCTGGCCCCCAGCACCAAGTGAGTTTAAGGCTGGATTGCCATGGGGAGCAGTTCAGGGGCCTGGTTATCCCTGCTCCCATTTTCAGGCTTTCTAGGCAGCATTGATAGGAGTCTATGGAGGGGTTCAATACCGAGCCCACCTGGCCAAGATCATCACCTGCCTCCAAGTAATTGACCTAGACAGGCTCAAAGGCTGACAGTTGCCTCTTATAGGAAAGAACAGGGATGGGTATGGAAAGAGACAGACTTGGCCCAGGGTTTGTACCCACAGTTCTTACCACCCCAGTTGTGTTGGACTTCCCGCATTGTTAACAGATTGCATGGACAGTCTTCCTTGCCTCCTTCCTTCCCCTATCCCTGTCTTCCTCCTTTCTCCTGCTTTCCTGGCTCAGGAGGATTGCTAGTGTTGGCATAGTTAAAGCACTTCTGTCACTTGAAGAAGGCCCTGTTTCCAATATCCTCTTGTCCCAGAACATTTGAGACAAGTAAATGAGGGGCCAGGGGGTACTTGTTTCCTGCAGAAAAGGGGTCTGAGGCAGAATGGCTCTTTATAGGTGTAAGGGTACCTGTTCCTCCTCCATACAGGGCCCTTTGGGTGGATGGATTTTGAACAGCAAAGAGAATAAGGGTACAAGGGAGTAAGGATGAGCCCTGCTGTGAAGAGCCATTCTAGTGAGGAATCTGGAGGTGGTATGTCTAAATTGGACTCTATGGGAGAATATTTCATCATGAAGGAACCCCAGTTTACCAAGCATCAGCCATGGTTGTGTGGGGGCACCTCTTAACATAGCTGACTTAGTTACTGCTCTATGCTTTTCTGAATCAGACCAGGCTTGGGAATCTTTCCTCTGTAGGAATCAGATTACAAGTGGTTTAACCTTATGGTCAACCACATCCAGGTCAGACTGTGAAGTAAACCAAGGATAAGCCTGATCTGAGCAGAGGGCCAGGACTCAGGACTGGCCACCACTGCTGGACAAGGACCCAGATACTTAATCCCTCTTGGTTAGGGACCAGGTTCTCAGTGTCCAAGCTAAAATGTCCCACCTGGCAAGCAGATTGCCTCTCAGTAATTGGGTGAGCCTCTCTTGAGTCTTGAGTATACATTGTCTCCTTTCCACTCTTCATCTCCACTAGGCTTGGCTTTGACATGTTACTCTGGAAGCTAGGGGCACACTAGGAGGGGATGCTTAAACATATCCCTGAACCTACCAGGCCAAACATCTCTTTGGTCAAGCTTCCTCTCACCCCTGGGTCTGTGCCCAGGGTGCCAGGCCAGGATCAGGGATATCATGTCATCCACACCCATCACCCACCTCTTCTCCACTCAACTTTCTGGCCTCACCAGATGCCAATAACTTGTGAAAACATCAAGAAAATGTTTTTCCACTGGTTGTAATCTTCTCCAAGCTTATTATAGCAAAGAAAACTAATGAGCAACATCCCTGAAGAGAGCCTGATTACCTGGGCTCAAGGCTCCAACCTATCCTGTGTCCCCACAGCAGGACCACTCCTAAGAATTCTGTAACTCTTCTTTGTTTCTTCATGGCCCAGAGCTTCTGTTTCCTCAAATCAAAGAAGCCTGGATTTGCTCTTCAAGGGCTTTGCTAGTATGGTCTTTGGGCCCTGCTGTGGGGTGGTCCTAACACAGAAACCCAGCCCCTCTTTCTCTTTCTTTCTCCTCTTCTCTCTACATGTATATCTCTAATGGATATATAAGGACAGCAACAAGAGGGTTCTAACAATTCTAGTTTGAAGTCAAATAGTGATATTTTAGTGCTTTGGGGGTGGGCTGGGCTGGGCTTGGGTGGATGGATGGGCAACAGTGATTTTGATTATCCCTACTGCTCTGCATTTGCCAGTTTATTCTTTGATTTCTTCTATCTGATTGTTTGACCCTGTCAAACAAGTGTCAAAGTTGTGTGTTTAAAAATGTTTAGCAACAACAAAAAAGAGATGTTGTAATGACACAAAGCCTTATGAAAATATTTATGGAGTTCAATAAAAGAAGTAAAAAGACACCTCCAGCAGAGCTCTAATGCCATTGTGTGTGTGTGTGTGTGTGTGTGTGTGTTGCCAATAAAGGGAAAAGGGAATTTGCCTGGTGTGGGAAAAAGATGCCTCAGAGCTGAGAGGACAGCTTACTCCAACCTAATCTTGGCCCACCAGCCCTGCTGACTCATTGTCAGGCACCTCATGATTCGTCTGTGACCTTCCATGTCCTTTCTAAAAGATTGGAACACAGAACTAAGTTTTATCCTGTAACTTTGGTAGTTAAAGTATCTTTATAGATGGGATTGTCCTTTCTGTCACCTGCCCTTTGGCAAAATTTGAAGGCCCATTCCTGACCTTGCTCCTTTTCTTTGCAGCTGCAGGCCCAATATTGCCCTTGGGCACCATGGGAGCTTTAAAATCTGCCTGTGGTGTCCAGTCGGAGGCCACATCATTTAGCAATCCCCCATTCCCCGGTTCCTTCCTACTGTCTTTGGTCCTGACTCTATCCTTATTTATCCCCCAGTGTGAGTGGAGTGACCTTACTGTTTCTTCCATTGGGTTGTCACCTGCACATAGATATTCCCTATTGCCCATTAGGTCCCCAAGAGGTGAGTTCTGCTGCCTGCCACAGACCCTCTAATGAGTCTATTATAGTGCTGTATCACCTGCCTTTCTCCAGATCAACTAAAAAATGACCCCAATAAAGTGCTTATTTACTAAAAAGGATTCATTTAATTGTTCAAAACTGCAGAGTAAGAAGGGGAGCTGGTGTTGTGCCTCTGTGCCTCTGTGCCAGAGAGTGATCCTCTTCTGTCTAAGCCTTGGGAATATGCCCCCTTCCCATAAGCCTTGGGAGAAAGTGATTACTAAACCATCCTTGGCCTTCTCTAACCCATCCTCCTTTTACATTTCTTGGCTCTCTCCTCATTTAACCCCTTCCTCTGCTGTCCCCACCCTTTTCGTTTTTCATGGTGCCTGCCCTCTTTCCCCACTGAAATCAGCAGGGCTCAGCTCCCACTACTCCCTTCTACATCTTGCCAATTCCCAACCTCCCGTTTTCAGAGGTGAATTTCAGTTACCTCCTGCAGCATTAGAGGACTGCACCTGTTCTCGGTGTTCCCTGAATTACTTCCCAGGGTCCCAGGTTGGGGGTGGGGAGACAAATGGTGGGGATCTTACACTCTCGGATGCAGCTGATTCTCTCCTAAGGTACTAAAATCAAACATATCTTATCACCAGAAGAATTAATTTGTTTCTGAAAACTCCATCTGGTCCACATAATAAATTCATATTCTTTATTCCCATAACTTTGGCTATACTACTTACAAACTTACTTGCTAAAGAGCATTTACCCCCTTCTTATCTCAGTTTTTTTTTTTTTAATTTAATTTTTAGAGGAGCTTTAGATTACATAAATGTTACATAAAAAATATAGGGGATTCCTATATACCCCAACCCCTCCCCTCCCACACTTTCCCATATTAACAACATCTTTCATTAGTGAGGTACATATGTTACAATTGATGAGCACATATTGAAGCATTGCTACTAACCATGGAATATAATTTACATAATTTATAATTTATGCTTTGCCCCACACAATTTTATAGGTTTTGACAAAATGTATAATAGCCTGTATCCATCATTGCAATGTCATGCAGGACAATTCCAATGTCCCTAAAATGCCCCCATGTTACACCTATTCTTCCCTCTCCCTCCCCTCAGAACCTCTGGTGGCCACTGCCTTTATATGAATGATACAAGTTCTTCCATTGCTAGAATAATAAAAAGTCTATAATAGAATAATAATAAGCCTATTTAGTCTACTGTTCATTTCCTGATCTTCAGTATTTTGGGATGGTGATGCATACTCTGTTCCTAATTGACAGAGGGCTTAGACCCCATGGGGAAGATGGATGGAACTGTTTTGCTTGCAGTTGCAGGCACTCTCTGTGAATGGGCATTGTCCATCATCATACCCTTGTTAATTGTCCTGGGTGAGTCCAATGAACTGGAGAGCAGGTGTTGCCACTCTGCTGAGATTCAAGGCTCAACTAGCACATAAACAGACCAAAGATTTAAGTCTCTGGGACATATATTTAACAAGTACAGTGATAATTATAGGTTCAAATAAAAGTGGCAGGAGAGCCATGTGTGGGGAAACTATAAATGAGTCTAACTCTGTTACATTGGGGAGCGTAAATGCCAAAGTAAGGCCCAATGACAGGGTGCCAAATTTCTGAGATTGTCTGCCCTGCTTATAGTGTCTGGATATCTCTAGAGCCCTCAGAGGCCCCACTGTTTGAGGCATTGTCTACTGTAGCAGTCAATGAAATCCTGCTGAGACATGCATAACCTCTGGAATGACCTCCTGACTCATTTTGAAATCTTTTAGCCATAAAAATTCACTTGTATTTAATATTTTCCCCTTTTGGTCAAGGTCTTTTTCGAGATGCATCACTAGTAGGCACCTTGTAATAATCCCTCGGTGCCAGGGAGGCTCATTGCTAGAAATCATGTCCCATGCCAGGGGAAGGTAGTGATTTTACAAAATGCTGGTTTGACTTAGAGAGAGGCCACATTTAAGCCACAAGATGGCTTCCAGGAGGTAACTCTTAGGCAATATATAATACTAGGCTAAGGTTCAATTTCACAAGAAAAGGTTCATAAGTACAATCGTCAATATTAAGGGCCTGGCTTAATCATCTGTCCTCCTTTGCTAGACACTGCGCATGTACTTGGGGGTCTCCCCAGGATGGGAATTCATTATTCTGTCTGTTATTGTGTGGGTCTCCACCCACTGAGACAATGCCCCATGAATACCTGAACATATTCTTATGCCTTAGAGGCATGCTCCAGGTATACCCCTCCCCACACATGCCCCCATCACAGACACCCTCACCAGTGGTCCTCCCCTGTCACAGTTGTGACCTTTCTGTGATCCAAAACCTCTCCAAAAACAAAGGCAAAAAAAATAACCAAGTAAAATTAATAAAAAATAAAAATAACAAATAAAACAAAAAATAAACATTAAAAAATTAAAATAATATAAAAAATTTTACCTTGTGTTTTCCCTCACTGTAAAATCTGATACCTTTTATGTAAAGTGACAATTTCTTCTGTATGTTCCCCACAATTTTTTAGCAGGCTTTGTCTTCAAAGGAACTTTAGGTTACCGAAAAATCACATAGAAAATATAGGAGATTCCCATATACCCAACGCCTTTCCCCTCTCCAACTCTCCCGTTAATGACATTTTACATGTGGATGATACATTTGTTACAATTGATGTACGAATATTGAAGTATTGCTACTAACCACAGTCAGTGGTTTACATTATGGTTTATATTTTGCACTGTACACTTTTATAGGTTTTGACGAAGATTAAAATGGCCTGTATCTGTTATTGCAAGATCATGCGGAACACTTCTAATGCCGTAAAAATGCCCTATGTTCCATCTATTCTTTTCTTCCCTCCCCATCCCCTCGGAACCTATGGTAATCTCTTTTTCGATTTTGAAGAATAACAGACATATTGGTCTGTTTTCTTTTATTAGGCACTGCCTATGTTGTCAAGAGATTCTTGCCCCTCTAATTGAGAAATAGAAGGACTCCCCAGGATGGGAGTTTAATATTTTCTTGTTTATCGTGTGGGTCTCCACCTACTGCGATAAAACACTATGACAAGATGAACACTTTCCTATTCCATAGAGGCAAGCCCTATGTGTGCCCTATCCCACATATCCTGCCCTACACCAGCAACCCTCCTCTGCTATATTTTTCAAATGATATTTCCATCACTGCAATTTTAACCACAGTCCTGAAAATCCCTAGCATTCACCTGCTCCTTCTTCCAACACTACCCCCAGTTCCATGCATAGTCCAACCCAACCCTCCATCCTACTCCCCCTCACAGTCCAGCAATGTTGAACCCAATCACATAACTGCACCACTATCAAGCCCATCCACTGCCCAACCACACCCTTCCACCTTATCATAGATTTTGCCCATATTGAGCATCAACTCCCTCTACTCCCTTTCTGTCTCCTTTAAACCTATCTTCCAGACTCTAGCTCTTTAAGTCTGCTCAATTTGCTTAAGTAATATCAGTGAGATCACATAATATTTGTCCTTCAGTGACTGGCTTACTTCACTCAAAGTAAGGTCTTCAAGATTCATCCATATTGTCTCATGTGTTAACACTGTGTTCCTTCTCTCGGCTGAGTAATATTCCACTGTATGTATATAGAACAATTTGCTTACGCATTCATCTGTTGATGGACACTTGGGTTGCTTCCAACTTTTGGCAATAGTGAATAATGCCGCTATGAACACTGGTGTGCATATATCTGTTTGTGTTCCTGATTTCAAATCTTCTGGGTATATATCCAGAAGTGGGATTGCTGGATCATATGGCAGTTCTATAGTTAGTTTCCTGAGGAACCGCCAAATTGCCCTCCACAATGGCTGCACCATTCCGCATTCCTAACAGCAGTGGATAAGTGTTCCCTTTCTTTCACATCCTGTCCAACACCTGTAGACCTCTGTTTTTTTAATAGCCCCCAGTCTAAAAAGTATAAGTTGATATCTCATTGTAGTTTTGATTTGCATTTCCCTAATAGCTAGTGATGTTGAGCATCTTTTCATGTGCTTTTCAGCCATTTGTATATCATCTTTGGAGAAATGTCTATTCAAATCTGTTGCCCATTTTTAAGTGGGTTGTTTGTCTTTTTATTTTTGAGATCTAGGATTTCTTCATATATGCTGGATGTTAGGCCCTTATCAGATAGATGGTTACCAAATAATTTATCCCATTGAGTAGGTTGCCTTTTCACTTTCCTGAGAAAGTCCTTTGAAGCACAAAAGCTTTAATTTTGAGAAGTTCCCATTTATCTTTTTTTTTCTTTCATTGCTCATGCTTTGGTTATAAAGTTTATGAAACCTTTTCTACTACAAGATGTTGTAGATGCTTCCCTACATTATCTTCTAGGAGCTTTATGGTCTTGGTTCTTATATTTAAGTCTTTGATCCATCTTGAGTTAATCCTATTTTGATATGTTGTGCTGTCATTTTCATTCATTTCAAGGCAGTTACTAATTTCTTTTGCAATTTCCTCCTTGACCCACTGATTGTCTAAGAGTGTGCTGTTTATCTGCCACATCTTTGTGCCTAATCTTCTCTACCACTTACTGATTTCCAGCTTCATTCCATTGTGGTCAGAGAAAGTACTTTGTATAATTTCAATTTTTCTGAATTCATCGAGTGTTGTTTTGAGACCTGTCATGTGTTCTATCGTGGAGAATGACCCGTTTATTCTTGAGAAATATGTATATTCCAGTGTAATGAGGTATAATGTTCTGTAAATGTCTATTAGGTCTAGATCTTCTAATGCATTATTCAAAGTCTCTGTTTCTTTATTGACCCTTCATCAAGATGTTCTGTCTAATGGTGATAATGTTGTATTAAAGTTCCCCACTATAATTGTAGAGGCATCTATTTCTCCACTTAGTTTTTCCAATGTTTGCCTCATGTATTTTGAGGCACACCAGTGAGGTGCATAAATGTGTATAATTGTTCTTTCTTCTTGATAGATTACCCCTTTTATTAATATATAGTGTCCTCCTTTGTCTCATACAATAGTTTTGCAATTAAAATCTATTTTGTCTGATATTAGTGTAGCTACTTCTGCCCTTTTTTTGGTTATTGTTTGCATGTAAAATCATTTTTCAACTATTCTCTTGCAACCTCCTTGCATCCCTGTGTCTAAGGTGAGTTTCTTGTAGACAACATATAGATGGATCGTATTTTCTTATCCATTCTGCCAATCTGCATCTCTTGATTGGAGAGTTTAATCCATTAGCATTCAATGTTATTACTGTCAAAGCATTGCTTACATGAGCCATATTTTCTTTAGGTTTATATATGTCATGTGTTGTTTTTATTTCTCTTTTTATCTTTTTAGTTATTCTTGCCAATAATCTTCCTCCTTACACTCTCCTCCAATCTTCTCTCTCTTGTATTTGCCTTTCAACCTGCAGAACTCCCTTTAATATTTCTTGAAGGGCAGGTTTCTTTTTGACAAACTCTCTTAATTTCTGTTTATCTGTGAATATTTTGAACTCTCACTCATTTTTTTTTATACTATTTTTTTTTTTTTTTTACCAGGAGGTCCTGGGGATCGAACCCAGGTCCTTCCATATGGGAGATGGACGCCCAACCATTTGAGCCACATCCACCCCCTCTCACTCATTTTTAATGCCAGCTTTTCTGGATACAGAATTCTTGGCTGGCAGTTTTTTTTCCCTCTGTGATGAATCTCTTTTCTCTTGTCCTGAGCATTGGACAATTTGCTAAGTATATGTAACAGGGTAAGCCTGTTAAGATTTATACTGTTTTGGGTATGTTGTGCTTCCTGGACATGTATGTCCATGTCCCTCAAAAGAGTTGGGAAATTTTCAGCCATTATTTACTCCAACACTCCTTCTGCTCCCTTTCCCTTCTCTTCTCCCTCTGGGATGCCTATAATGTGTAGGTTTGTGCATTTCATGTTGTCATTCTAATCCCTGAGTCCCTGCTGGATTTACTCTATCTTTTTACCTATCTGTTCTACTGATGTACTGTATTCAATGTCACTAATTATTTCCTCTGGCTGTTCAAATCTGCTGTTATGTGTGTCCAGTGTGTTTTTGATTTCTTGCATTGGGCCATTCATCACCATCCATTATCTTATGTATGTTTATAATTTCTTCAGTATGTTCCCCCAGTGTCTTCTTAATATCTCCTATGTCTTCCTTTACTTCATTAAGTTGATTCAGGATATTTGTTTGGACATCTTTGATTAGTTGTTTCACATCCTGAATCTTCTCCTGTTTTTTAGTTTGTTCATTAGACTGGGCTATATCTTCCTGTTTCTTAGTATGGCTTGTAATTTTTGTTGGAGTCTAGGCATCTTTTTATCTTGGTGGGCTTATCCAGTTGGTTAGCTTCTCTTTATACTCCTGTCTTCTATTTATTTATTTTTTTGTGATAAGCTTCCTTTTTAACACTTGGTTCCTCTTATTCAATATATCCTTGTTGTCTGTGTTCCCTTGAAAAAATATTAAGACCACAGAAAAGGAAAGAGAACAGAAGAGAAAAAGAATAATAGTAATAATAATTAAAAAGATAGAAAAGCAACTATACAAAAGCCAGGAAAATAAGTAAGTCATAAGAGTAAAAAATCATAAAAATACAAAGGAATAAGAGTAGAAAAGATGGTATAAAAAAGAAACATGAAAAAAATAGTAAAAATAGCACAAATGAAAAGACCAGAAAGGTGAGAAGGGAAGCAAAAAAAGAAAAGAGTAAAAGAAAAAATGAAGACCAAACAAGAAAGGATAGTATGAAAGAAAAGCATCAGAAGATGGAAAAAGGAAGCAAAGAAAAGAAATAAAGAAACTAAGTAGAAAAAACAAGGAAAAGAAAAAAGGAAACAAAGAAAAGACAACAAACAACAAACAAAACAAAACAAAAAACAACCCAGGATAAAGAGGCTTCCCTGTTAGGCCCCTAGGAAGCATCTCAGGTTGCTTGTGCTCATTAATCAATCACCCTGTAGCTTGTTCTCCACAAGTGAGGTACCCAGTTTTAGCGAATAATAAAAAAATTAAAGACAAAAAATAACAGATTGAAAAACCTAAAATGAAAAAATTCAGTCCTAACGTGCTAGCTGGGTGCCTGACAACCCTGTAGATCACTCTCTGGAACCCTTCTGTTAGAGGGTACCAGGAATCAAACTAGGGACCTCTTATATGTGAGGCCAGCGTTCTTACAATGAGCTATACCCACTCCACAGGTTAAATAGGCTTCTGAAAGCTTATCTGACTCTCCCAGTCCCATTTCCCTAAGGCAAGTTGGGCTTCTAACTGCTGGCTATCTCTCCTGACTTCCTTCTCTCCCAGGCTGGTTTTGCACCTGTCTCCACCTACCTGCTCGCTGACTTAGTTCTCTCTTCCAGGGCAGCTGGGCATGACAGCCTGCCTGATCAGATCCCCCCTCCCCTCTCCCTGGGGCCACTTCGGTGGGTCTCACCTGGCCAAAAAAAGAGGTCTCAGCTGGCCAAACTCACTGAAGAGAAACTACTGTCTACTCTCTACCAGACACCTCTTCTTCTCAGAGAACGTTCTTTCCCACTCAGTTGGCTGTAGTGAGCCAGGGGTTTTACCAAGGCTATTTGTCGTGAGGGTGTGGTATATGTGCCTTTCCCAGCCACAGAGTGAGTAACTCATGGTTTTTGTTTGGCTTCTTTTCTCTCTGTCCCTCTCCCTCCTGGATGATGCACAGCCCTCTTCTGGTCTGCACATCCCCAAAGCAGCTCTCTTGGGTAGCTTTTATTCACTTCCTCCATTGTTTTTGTGAGAGAGTTGAGCTCTGCCTACCTATTTTGAGGCCATTTTCCTAGAAGTCTAACCTTATATCAGTTTTATTACAAGTCCCCCTATACCACTGATGAGAATGCTGCATGCAATTTAACTTCTCTTATTACTAATTTCCCCTCCCTGACTGAGAGCAGGAGGGGCAGTGGATTTAAAGTATTATTTTCAGGAGGCCTTCAAAGAGTGGGGCCAATCAGGGGAGAGCTACAAGGCCAATGTTTTGCAGATGATGGCTTCTAGTTCTCCCTTCCTCAGGGTCTTCTGGGATGCTCAAGGGTGAGGAGAGATATCTTTATGGTGTGCCCCAGATGACTAAAACTAGAAAGGAGAAAGGGGACTCATACCAGCTTCTAGGGAAAGCCTTTCTATCTTAGAAGGCTTTCACCTTCTGATGGCAGAGGCTGATGTCTTGTCTAACTACAACAATCCCTGTTATTTGTGGGGTCTCATTTAATCCTTATAACCCCTTACCTATGGGGTCTCATTTAATCCTTATAACAACCATACTACAATGAGATTGTTAAACACATTTCATGTAGGAGAATCTAGGGACTCATTCAAAGTGACTTGTCAATGATACCCAGCTTGTGAGTATTCTTTTTTATCTCCCAACCCCATTCAAACTGACCTCAGAACTGCTGGTTCTCAGAGTGTTGCTGGGGATGGGAGGGAAGCAAGCACACAGAATTAGCTGATACTAACATGTGAATGATTGTCACTCCCTGTATTCTCCTTGATAACCTTAATCTCTTAACCTTCTAATCTAGGCCTTACAACAGGCAACTGCAGCCACAGGTTCTTTTGTCTCTACTACCAAGAGTAGGGCCAAGATCTCTGATGTGGACTTTGGCTTACTTTAGTGTTTCAGTCATTGGGGCCACCTCTGTGCTGCCTGTCCCACTTGGCTTTTAGAGTCTTTGGGATTCCCTTTTTCATGCCAGCCTGTTCAAGCCTGGCTCCCTGGGTCAAGGTAGAAGTCAGGATATGAGGCTGATGAGGCAGGCCTTCTCTCTTGCCCAGGGCTTTACAGTTCAGGGCTTTATAGTTCAGGCCAAGGTAACAAAATTAGATATCCCTCAACACCTGTAGGACCAGAGTTCAGCCTGAGCCAAACAATTGTGTGTGTATGAGTGTGGGGGCACTTGTTTGGAAGTCAGATCTATGTCCCCTAGAAGCATACTATTCTGGTTCCATCTCTCATTTTTATCTTGGCTGTCATATCCTTCTACAGTGGGCCATGAGGTTCAGATAGACACTATTTCTCATCTAGTTGTGGAGAAGAGTAGGAATGGTACATGAGCATAGAGTTGCCCTGTGTTCTGTGGAAGCCCCTATTACTTGTTTTCAGTTCTTGAGGCCTCCACTAATAAGTCACTTAAAGCAGTTTCCTGAGCCAGGTTATACCACATTCCATACCATCCCTACCCTTTCCACAGGCCTGCTACCAGCCAGCTGAATTAATTTCAATTCACATAGTCTTAGTACCCACTCTGGGCTAGGCCTTGTGGTTGGATACATTATGAATACCAAGATGACTAAAATACCATCTTTACCCACAAGTCACTTGGAGTTTAGTGAGGCCATAATAGTGATTAATGAAGGCTGCAGGAATTCAGAGAAGGTAGTGATTAATTCTGACTGATGCAGATCTTTGTATCAGCCAGGATAAGTTTGGTTGTGCTGTGATAAATATTCTCCAAATCTCAATGGCTTAACAGAACAAGAGTTTATTTCTTGCTCATGCAAATCCTGTCATGGGTCCAGGTGATTCTCTAGGGCAGCTATCCCCAATGTGATAGCACAGAGTCTGGAATACTTCCACCTAACTGCACCTCTATCTTAACATATACTTTCACAATCACTACAGCAGGAGAACCACAGAGCATTTCTCACTGATACTTAAATTCTCTAGCCCTGCTCCCAATCACAATCCAAAGAACCAGAACTGGTCACATGACCTAACTCACATTCAAGGGGGCAGAAAAATGTAAACGTCCTATGAGCTCAGAAGGACAGAGCTAGATATATGAATAAGCATTATAAATCTCTATCAAAGAAGGAAAGTTTTGAATTAAGCCTCAGAAGATGGGGGAAATTCTACCATGTAGAAAAGGTATAGGAGCAAAGGGTTGGGAAGAGGGAGAATGAGTATTTCAGGTAGAAAATCTGCATGAGCAAATTCCTGATAGGCCAATTGAGTAAAAAGGCTTTAAATATCACTGTATTCATTAATTTGTTAATACAATACATATTTACTTGAATGCCCAAAATTGCCAGGCTCTCAGATAATAGAGGCAAACAAATTAAAGACCACTCCTACCTGCATAGTGCTAATGGATTGATGAATCACCTTGAAGTACCAACTCCTTTGGAAGTGTGTATTCTTGGGATAGAGGATGGGAGCTTCCAAGCTCTTGTAGCAAACTAACCACAAATGGAAACTCAGCCAGAACCCCCCCTCAAGGTCCAGCTTCTTAATCACCAGATTCCATGCCTTCTGTCTCCTGTTCAGCCTTATATAAGGCACTCTAGCCTCACTCCTAGCACCCTGTCCCAGAGCCTATCAGCAATTAAAGGTCCTTCCCTAGAGCCCTGCCTTCCAGTTGGTCATGCTCACTGACAGGGGTGGCCTTAGGGTCTTATCAATGCCACTCCTCCTTGTGTCTTTCTCACACTGGCTTTCAAGAGCTACTATCTTGAGGGTAACTGAATCTTCCTGTTGTGTAAATGGTTTGCTTTCTTCCAGGGAGGAAGGCAGTGGAGGCCCAATGGCTTGTTTCCAGGATATTCCAGCCTGGCCCAGTGGGAAATAATGTTAATAACAGCTGGTTTCAACCTCCTATTTCAGTTTGTCCCTGGGCTGAACTCCCAAATGGTCAGTGTCTTGTTTGAAGAGTCCAAAAATATAGAGCCCATTTTACAGATGAGAAAACTGATACTCAAATTGAGAGGTTTGGTGACTTGTTGGCAGAGTAGCCCCACTAACACTGGTATGCATAGATCTTATACAGAAGTTCCAACATAGGCAGAAAATAGTCTCAGCTATTATAACGGCCAAGAGATCTAGAGTTAGATCACTTGGGTTTGACTTTTGACCTGCCCCTGACATAATGATCTTCCAAAGTCTCTAGTCATTATATACCCCTAGGCATGTATATATTTCCCCATTTCATAGATTGAGACAGAATCAACTTAAAACCCTTTTTATTATTACTAATAAATACTAGCTAACATTTCTAGAGCACTTGCTATGTGCTGAAATCTGTGATAGGTTCTCACAATAACACTAAATGGTAGATATTATTTTCCCTATTTTACAAGTGAGAATGGTGATAGGGTCATAGAGGTAATGTAAGAGCTGGGCTTAAAATCCAGAGCAGCTCCATCTGAGGTTCTTATCCACTATACTATGCCATCCATTCCTGTAGCACCATGGTACTAAGCCCATAGTTGATAATATCAACAATAATGTGAGCTAACATTTGGCAAAAGCTTTTGATTTTCCATCCACTTCCCTTTACCATTTCTGTGCATACCAACTTTATTTCCAATATCTAGTACCTGCATCTCTTTTGCAGGGCTGCCCTCAGGCTGCTAAAACTCACTTTGTCCAGAATACAGCAGGTCAGAAGTCCCTTGGGATAACTCTTAATCAATGACTGATGTGTGGGGTCTATAAATACCCTAGCTTTCTTGCTCCTCAGAGGTAATAATTCTGAAGTGCGTTTGACACTTTTTCCCAGAACTTCCACAGGGATTAATCTTCAGTTGCCCACTATGATAGCTGGTTGACAAGCACACAATTTATTGGTTGCCATCACTTCCCCGAATCATCTCCCCATGCTCCTCATATGCCCTCTTCTTTGGGAAATTCAGCTAAGACACATGAATAAGTGCTCACTATGTATTGTGTGAAGTGTTTTACATGCTCTTAATTCTCGCTGAAGCATTAGTGCCAGTGTTAGTTAGGAATTGAGTCTGGCTGCAAAAAGCAGAAACATTAAAATATAGCACACCCCCTGCCTGAATCCTTTAAACTCAATAAGAGACAAAGATTTAGACAGAAGGGATGAAACAGTGGCATTTCAGGCAGCAGCTGAGAGTGTGAAGTAGCCAGGAGGACTTCCTTGGTACCTGTTAAGGGTTGAAATGTGTCCCCCCAAAAAGATACAAGGAAGTCCTAACCCCCAGAACTTCAGAGTATGACCTTATTTGGAAATAAGGCTATTGCAGATGCAGTCACTTAAGATGAGATCATTCGAGTGTTGAATCGGCCCCTAATCCAATATGACTGGTGTTCTTATAAGAAGAGAAGAAACACAGAGACACAGACACAGAGGGATGAAGGCTATGTGAAAACAGAGGCAGAGATTGAAGTGATGCATTTACAGGGCAAGGAACACCAAGGATTTCTGGAAAACACCAGAAGCTTGCATAGGAAAGGAAGAATTCTCCCCTATAGGTTTCAGAGGAAGCATGGCCCTGCCAAAAACTTGATTTCGTACTTCTAGCTTCCAAAACCCTGAGACAATAAATTTCTGTTGTTTTTAAGCTACCTAGTTTGTGATAATTTGTTATAGAAATCCTAGGAAATTAATATAGTACCCCAGAAATCCCATTTAAGGTAGTGGTTGCATCGAGGCAGAGCTGTGCAGTAAAATGTTTTACAAATTGCAGGATCATGTATCAGTGTATTTCAGCATGACCAGCATTTTAAAAACTAAACAGAATGAAAAATAACAGCATTGCAAGTAGAAAGGGTATCTTGTATTTTGAATATATATATATATTGAGTTGCAATATTAAAGGAATTTCTTATTGTAAGTTGTCGAAAGAATGTTGTAGAAACACTGCTGTAGAGCCAGACTGCCTGGGTTCAAGTATCACTCCTACTGTTAGTTGGCTATGTGACCTTGGGCAAGTTATTTAACTACTCTGTGCCTCAGTTTTCCTATCTGTAAAATGGGGATTCTTATCTGTGACTGAGAAGCTGCTTATTGCCTATCTAATATCCATTTCTTTTTACTTCTTTGTAACTTGAACCCAAATTTTTAGGGGGACAACAGTTTACTCAGTAAAATACCCATTTTTCCAGCCTTTTCTGCAGCAAGTGTTAGCCATATGACCAACA
Organism: Tolypeutes matacus; assembly: GCA_026826555.1. Lineage (NCBI taxonomy): Eukaryota > Metazoa > Chordata > Mammalia > Cingulata > Chlamyphoridae > Tolypeutes > Tolypeutes matacus. The sequence continues at coordinate 544,798 of JAKSZT010054032.1, forward strand.
CCTGACTGAGGAAATGTAAAGGAAATCTTCTGGGGGGTGAGTTCTCCGAAGCTAGGGTAACCATTGTGTGACCATGAATTAACAAGCATGAGGATAAGGGCTTGGATTCCTGATGGCATCGGTAAGCCACAGAAATAATGTCAGCAACAACTTACCTCTGGATTGTGAGTCTGTGAAAAAAAGAAATTCCAATTTGATTAAACCACAGTTAATTGGGTTTTCTGTTACTTAAATCCAAAAGCATTTCTAACCCTCATAGGGATTTTCATGATGATAAAATGATTTTATACATGCAAAGCACCTAGAATAGCGGCAGCTGTTTTTATTATTGTTGTTATTACACCAAATCACTTTGAGGCTCAGAGAAGGGCAGGTTTTTTTCCCAAGATCATAGTTCCCTCTTTTGTAAACTGAAGGGTAGTGAATTGAAAGCTGCTAAAGCCCTTTCCAGCTCACTGTGCCCTGGAAGGAAAGGCATAATGGAAGACTCAAGGTCCAGATGAATCTTGAAAGTTTTACTTTGTCATTTTTGGACTTAACATGTCCTCCTTGCTCAATGAGGATGGCAGTACAGCATGACTGAGGCAGGGGATCTTTCCTGGTTCCACTTCTCAGTTCTGAGGAAAAAAGGAATCTTATTTTTACCTGGCACTCAACTGGACCTTGCAAAAGACTGAGGCCTTTCTTTATCTGGTAAGTTGTAGATACTCATAAAATTGGAGCTACTCATTATTTTATAGTATACAGGGACTTCCTTTCTCCCGTGAAGAAACCTCAAATAGAAAGAGCTCAAGCTTGTCACACTTAGAAGTCCCTTCTTCATCTTGCATGCTCCAATCCCTGCCCTTACCTACAAAGGGGACACAGAATTAGCCCCGCTCTATCCTTTATATCATAGCAGACTCAGAGAACCTTGGAGAAGTCACTTCTGTCCCTAGTCTGGGCCTCCTGAGTTCCCTATCTGAGGTTAGCCCAGTTGTTAGAGTGGAGCACATGAGATCATTCATGGAAGGTACAGAGTTCTAAATATTAGAACTTCTCTATTATCTAAAACATTAAAAGGAATTTAAGATTTCCCAACAATTACAAATTAATTGTCTATCATACATGATTATAATTTATATAAATATACTTGTAATGGGAGGGATGTGCTCAGAAATGTTTTACTGATTGAGTGCATGATCCAGAAAGTTGAGAGAACACTAGTACATATTTCTTTAAGATTTACTGAATACTTTCTATACACAAACCCTGGTCTAAGCACTATGTGTGTGTGTTTGTGTGTGTGTGAGTGTGTAATCAATTTAATTCTCACAACAGGCCTATAGAGTTTTGCTTTTAAATACTTGATTAAATTAAACAAGCTAGTCAACAATAGCCAAAATCCAAACTTCTGCAATAGAATGATTATGCTAATCTGAAATAATCATTTTTAGAGAAAGAATTGCTTTCCTTCTGCCTGCCCATCTCCTCCTTTCAAGGATTCTGGAACCAGATTACCTGGGTTCAAATCCTGGTTCTAACTCCCATTTCCTAGCTGTAGGATCATAGGCAGATGACATTCCCTCTCTGAGCTTCAGTTTTGTCATCTGTCAGATGGGAATAAGAGTAGTTAGTACCTACATCACAGAATTGTTGTGGGGAGTAAATCAGTTTATAAATATGAAAAGCCCTTAGCACAGGGGCTAGGATATAGCAAGCATTCAACTTGTTAAAAGTAGAGAACTTGTGGTTCCTCAAAATGTTAAATGTAGAGTTACCATATGACCCAGCAATTTCATTCGTAAGTATATACCCAAGAGAAATGAAAAAAAAATTATCCACACAAAAACTTGTTCACGATTGTTCATAGCAGCATTATTTATCATTGCTCAAATGTCAAAGCAACCCCAATATCAATCAGCAGATAATTGGATAAGTAAATTGTGGTACATCAACAAGTGGAATATTATTCATCCTTAAGGATTGATGTACTGATCCTTGCTACAACATGGATGAACTGTGAAAACATAAAAGGCTTTAGTATGATTTCAGTTATATGAAATATCCAGAATAGGCCAATCCATAGAAACAAAAAGTAGATTAGTGGTTGCCAGAGGCTGGAGAGGGAATGGGGAGCTAATTGGTACAGAGCTTCTTTTTGGGGTGATAGAAATGATCTAAGATTGATTGTGTTGATGGTTGTACAATTCTGTGAATAAAAACCACTGAATTATACACTTTAAAGGGGTAAAGTTTATGTTATGTGAATTAGATTCCAATAAAGCTATTATTTAAAAAAGGGAGGGGCAATAACATAACACTTTTCTGATACTGTGTTCTTGAAGAATTCCCTCAACATAGCTCTTCAAATTTGTCTCAAGGAGAACCCCGGGCCAGTATGTAAGAAGCTCTCAAAGAAAAGATAGCAGACTCTCCTTTCCCCTTCCTGGCTCCCAGACTTATCCCTACCAACTCTCTGTCATCCTCCCTGCCAACAGGGGTTTATGAACCTGTCCAACTAGGTTTGTCTCCTGAGAGAGAGATATAGAGGTGGGGGAGCAGCTACGTAAGTCAAGCTTTCTGTTCAGAAAACAAATTGAGATATCTAACATACATTCATGCATTATACTTTATATATGTGTTTAGTATTTTTGAATTAGGTCAATCTTTAAAAAAAAAAGACTGTCATTTTGCAGTGCTCTTTTAAGGTAAAGAATATTTGTCAGCTTGGTTTCAAAAGCAATCTGGCAACTGTATATGAAATTTTTCTTCAATTTACTTCCAAAATTCTTCGAGAAAAAAAGAATGATAAATTTTTCAACGTGTGTGAGTCAGGGTTCTCCAGAGAAACTGAACCTATAATAAAGAGATTTATTATAGGAATTGTCTCATGTGACCATGGGGATTAACAAGTCCAAATTCCATTGGACAGCCCTCAAACTGGAAACTTTGACAAAGGTGATTCTGAAATCTAGCACATCTGAACTCTGTAGGGCAGGCCACAAACTAGAAACTCTAATGAAGGAAAAGTTGTACTCCCAAGGAGAAGCTGGCTGGCTGAAGAAGAGGCAGAAAGTCATATTTCCGACTTCTGAAAACCCCAGTTATCACTTAAAGAGCTCCAACTGATTGGATGAGGACACTGCCTTCAAGGCTGAGGGCAATCTCCTTTGTTGACCATAGGTGCAATTAGCTGTAGATGCAGTCAACAGATTACAGATACAAATCTATCTATGAAATTCCCTCACAGTAACAATCAGGCCAGGGCTTTCTTGACCAAACAGCTGGGCACCATATCCTAGCCAAATTGTCACATGAACTGAACCATCATAGTGTGGAAGTTACATGACCACTGCAGAATATCTGTTTTCTGTTTCATGTGGTTAATATATCAGAAGCTCTGATTGTTCATACAAACAAACTCAAATATCTGGGAAAGCAGGTCCCTTTTGAAAATTCATCATAGCCTGCTCTGAGCACTTGGAGGTTAGCTGACCAGAAGCCCTCGTTTGATGACATTATTCAAATCTGCATGTGGTCCCTATAGGACAAAGGGGCCCACCAAATGCTTTTAAAATGGAATGGATGCCTTGAAAATGATGTTCACTTCCCTTAAAAGAACACCACAGTTTGATAAATGGAAATATTTTTTCAAGAAAGAAGCTGCTGCTTCAAAATTAGTTAAAAACTGTTTTAATATTCAGTATCAATTACAGTGTCAAATAGCAATGCAAAAAGATATTTTAGTGTCATGGCTAAATTTACAAACCAGTGAATACAAGAGATTGAGTGCTGAGTTAGTAAACTATGAACTTTTAATTTCCTTTAATATACTTTTGTCTAGAAGCAAAATATTGTCTTCTAAGAATTAAAAAATGTATAGGGAGTAGATGTGGCTCAAGTTGTTGAATGCCTGCTTCTAACATGAGAGGTCCCAGGTTCGGTCTCGGTGCCTTCTAAAAAAACAGAAAAGCAAACAACAAGCAAAACAAATGAAAAAACCAACCCAGGAGAGCCAATGTGACTCAGTGGTTGAGCGCCGGCTTCCCACATACTAGGTCCCAGGCTCAATCCCCGGCTCCAGTACCTAAAAAAAAACTATAAAACTGCCAAAATGAGTGAAAAATAGAAGAGGTAAAATAGAGGATTATCATCCACAAATTCCCTTTTCATGTCCATATTTTTAAGGCTGATACATTTTCATCAAGTATGTCCAGTATTTGGGTAGAAACTATTTGGCAAACAGGCTCCTCCTACTATTTCTCTGCATCATGAACCCCAAATCGTCTGTCCCTGAAAATAGAAGCCTTGGCTGCCTTTAGTCACTGGGAATGCCATCAGTCCCTCAGACTGCCCAGGAGAGAAAACCTGGGAAACCAGGAGAGAATGATCGTATATTTATATACAGTTGAACTTGGATGCATTAATTTTCAGTTTAGTAATATGGTTAAGATTTATGCCTCCAGAAACACCAAGACCTGGGTTCTAACCCTGGTTCTACCACTTGCCTCCTGGGTAGGTCACTTAACCTCTTTGTGTCTCAGTTTTTTTATCTTCAAAAGGGGGATAATAATGTTAACTACCTTTCAGTATAGTTGTGGAAGGTAGATAACATTATTATCAGTTCCTAGCACAGTCGCTGGAAAATAGGAGGCAATGAAGTGTAACTGCTATTATCATTACTGTCATTGCTATTGCAACAACTATTTATTGAGAGAAACCAAGGGAAAGGATTTTGTCCACACTTGAAACAAAGGATCCAAGGAAAATCAGTGCCCCCCACCCCCCGGGGTCAGTTATAGTGGTGACAGTAGAATTGAAGTAAACATGCCCTGGAGGGAAGGTGAAAGAGAGGGATAGATTTGAAACACTTGATAAGCAACCCCCTTTCCTGCCAACCCCTATAATTAAAGATTCTGAATTGAGTTTTATGAATAGAGGTTGCTGTCTTCTAAAACTTACAATTTTTTACTCAAAACTGCTTAGAAAGTTAACTTGTCCAAATTTAACAAGGAAATGGAATTCTAATGGTAGAGTGTCAGGCCTCAAACAGTAGGAGGGAGAAGAGACCTCAATTACTATGAAATAAAAAATAGGACTTCTCCAAGGTGAACCCATATATTGTTCTCTCATACTTTCCAAATCCATTAAAATGACAAAGGCATGAACATCATCAACATGGTGATGTAATACTTCCCCTGAAAAAGCCTCCCTAGAGATTTAGTGAATAAAAGCTCAAATCCCACTTGCTTAGAACTCTGGAGTATGGTAGGGACTGGAGAAGGACTCTGCAAATGCTGAATTGAAAAAAACAGAAAAGTAACAGGAAAATTCCATTAAGGACTACCAGGCCATTTTGATCCCCCCACCACCACCATTCCCATGCAGCTTGTGAATCACACAGAAGCAGAAGGCCCAGGTCTTCCCACTGCAGACACAGACAGTAGAGTGACTCAGCAGCAAGTTAGAACTCCACACATACCCAGGGGAAATCACAAGCTGCATACAAAAGGATCCCCAGGGGTGTTGGTGGAGAGAACTCAATAGAAAGGCTGGCAAGAGCTGTTGTGCCCTCACACAATCTAGTTTCAATTGGCTGAACCACCTAAATGCAAAGTGGACATTTTGAATTGACCAACCTTTCTGGATTGGCCCCATCTGGCTCACCAGAGCAGGAAAACATAACAGGGAAGAAACCACAGACAGAAAATCCTCACTGAAAAAAAAAATGGAGAGGTTAAACTGTAAGGTAGAATGAATTCCAAAACTGAAATATGTAAGGAAAATGGAGCACTGAGTGGGGAAGAGAATTTAAACAAATCATAGGAGTTAAGAAGAAAAGTATGCACAAAAACAAGCAGAACAGACCAAGATTCCTAGAAAGGAACAGAGGAAAAGGATTTCTCTTCTGGAGGTGAAACAATTGAACAAAAAGTGCAATCTTAAAAATTGTACAGCATATCCAGGGCAAGAGACAGATGAAAAAGAGATGAGAAAATTGGAAAAGTTAAACAGGGGCTATTCTAAAGGACTAGAATAAGCTAGAACAAGCATCAAAGAAGAGCCTTAACACAAAGCCAATCAATAACAAAACCCTAGATAAAAGAGAGAAATGGTAATTCAGAGTTAATGCATCAAGATAATCAGATGCCTAGACATCAGCAAAAAAAAATTTACAAGCCATATTAAGAAACAGGAAGATATGGATCAGTCAATTGAACAAATTAAAACTTTAGAGGCGACTCAGAGGTTGAAAAACTAATCAAAGGTGTTCAACCAAATATCCTGAACAAATTAAGGAGATGAAGGAAAGTATGCATAAAGAGATAAAAGATATCAAGAAAACAATGTGTAAGCAAATAGAAGAATTTGAATATCTGAAAATAAACAACAAAACTTATGGGGATGAAAAGCACAATAGTACAGATTTAAAACACACTAGAGACACACAGCAACTTATTTGAAGAGGCAGAACAAAGAATCGGTGAACTAGAAGACAGAACAATTGAAAGCTTACAGACAGAAGAGAAAAAAATAATAGAAAAAATGAGCAATGTCTCAGGGATTTGAGTGACAGCTTGAAGCACACAAACATACACATCATGGGAGTCCAAGAAGGAGAAGAGATAGGAAAAGGACAAAAAGAATATTTGAGGAATTAATGGCCAAAAATTTCCTAACTCTTATGAAAGATATAAATATGTATGTCCAAAAAGCACAGCATATGCCAACAGAATAAATCCTAATAGACTTACACCAAGACACATTCTAATCAGAATTTCAAATGCAAAAGATAAAGAGAATTCTGAGAGCAGCAAAAGAAAAGCAATTTTCACATACAAGGGCTGCTCAATAAAACTAAGTGCCAGACTTCTGGGAAGATGGAGAATTAGAGAGGCAGAGGGATCACTTCGCACCCAGAAAAATAGCTAGATGACACACAGAGACTGGAGGGCTGTTTGGAGGTTTAGGACACCAGGTGAATGCTAGACACCATCCAGAAGAGAGAGGAGTGAAGGAAAGGATTTTTGAATGGCTGGAAAAATCTCAAGAGTATGGCTGCAGAATCAGCTGCTGGCACCCATCTCCCCACTTTCAGAGCAAATAGCAGTCTGCAGTGGCTGTTGACTGAAGTGACTGCAGAATGAGGGGGTCCAGGGGTCCTCTTCCACAAAAACAGGAGAGGAAGGGGCACAGCCTACAGCAATTTCAGATTTTGGCCAGTGAAATTGGTCTGCTGCATTGAAGCGGTCCCACACTTCCAGGCTGGATTGGGCCATGACATTGTTTACCATTAGAGAGGCCAGGGAACTAAAGATAATTTGCCTTCTCAAACACCTTCCCTACTATCCTAGGCTGGTTGCTGAGGAGGCAGAGGGAAGGAGGGTGCAGCCACCTAGGGGAGAACAACTTCAGAGAAAGTTTGCTTGCAAAGCTTGGCCTGCCCTGAGGATATTGCTTCTGCATCACCTGCCAGGGCGAAACCATTCCCCACTAACATCCAGGGTCTTAGCTGAGAAGTCTGCCAAAGAGGGCCATCTGCTGGCAGACCAGAAAACTGCTCAAAAAGAAGGGAAAATTAATAATAAATAAAAGAGGCAATCAGGTGTCTTTACTCCCACCCTCTCCAAGACCCCTAGAAACTTGCCTGCTCCCCATTACTGGTTTGGCCAGTTAAACGGGGGCAATCCTAAATATATAGAACAAGTTGAACCAAGAATCAAGGAACAGTGGTAACACACATCTACTTAATATTAAATCCCTAGGCAAGAGAGAGAAATTGAACATCAGAGTAAACTAAGCATCAGAAACAGATGCCTAGACATCAGCAAAAATTTACAAGCCACACAAAGAAAAAAGGAGATATGACTCAGCCAAAGGAACAAATCAAAGCTCTGGATGAGAAACAGGATTTGAAACAGCTAATCAATGAGTTCATAGAAAGGACCTAAAACAAATAATGGAATTGAAGGACAACAACAAAAATAAAAGACATTAAGAAGACTCTGGGTGAGCAGAAAGAAAATTTTGAAACCTTTAGTAGAAAAATAACAGAGCTCATGGGAATTAAAGACAAAATATATGAGATTAAAAATATACTAGAGGTATACAACAACTTGAAATCATTGAAGAAAGAATCAGCGATCTAGACGACAGAACAGCTGAACTTGAAAAGCAAGTAGAACAGAGAGAGAAAAGAATGGAAAAAAATAAGCAGGGGCTCAGGGAGTTGAATGATAGCATAAAGCATACCAACATATGCATTATGGGAGTTCAAGAAAAAGGGGCAGAAATAATATTTCAGGAAATAATAGCCAAAAATTCCCCAACTCTCATGAAAGACATGAATATATGTGTCCAGAAAACACAACATGCTGCATTTAGAATAACTAAAAATAAACTTATCCCAAGACACATAATATTCAGAATGTCAAAAGCCAAATATAAAGAGAATATTCTGAAAGCAGCAAGGGAAAAGTGAAACATCACATATAAGGGAGATCCAATAAAACGTAGTGTGAATTTCTCTGCAGAAACCATAGAGGCAAGAGGGCGGTGGTATTATATAATTAAGATACTGAAAGAGAAATACTGCCAGCCAATAATTCTTTATCTGGCAAAACTACCCTTCAAATATGACCTTGAGTTTAAAATACTCACAGACAAAAAGAAACCAAGAGAGTTTGTAAACAAGAATCCAACTCTGCAGGAAACACTAAAGGGAGTTCTGCAGCCAGAAAAGAAAAGACAAGAGAGAGGCTTGGAGGAGAGTAGAAGTGAAGACTATGAAAAAGGGTAACCAAAAGGGTAAAAAGATGAACAAAAATAAGATATGACATATGAAAGCCAAAGGTAAAAATGGCTGAAGTAAGTAATGCCTTTACAGTAATAATATTGATTGTTAATGGGCTAAAGTCCACAATCAAAAGACCTAGGCTGATGGAATGGATAAGAAAACATGTGTGGTCCATATGCTGTCTTCAGGACACTCATCAGAGACACAGCAATGCAAATAGACCAAAAGTTGGAAAAAGCTATTTCACACAAATAGGAACCAAAAGAGAGCAGGGGTAGTTATACTATTGTCAGATGAAACAGACTTTAAATGCAAAAAAGTGATAAAAGATGCAGAAGGCCATTATGTATTAATAAAAGGGGCAATTCGCCAAGAAAGAGTAACAGTCAAAAATATCTATGCACCTAATCAGACTGCACCAAAATACATGAAACAAACTCTGGCAAAACTGAAAGGAGAAACATGTCTCTACAGTAATATTTGGAGACTTCAAAATGCCACTCACATCAATAGAAAGAAAAACTAGACAGAAGACCAAGAAGGAAACATAGAACTTGAACAGTATGATAAATGAGCTGTGTGTAACAGACATATACAAAACATTTCACCCCAAATCAGCAGGATATACATTTTTCTCAAGTGCTCATGGATCTTTCTCCAGGATAGACCACAAGTTGGGCCACAACACAGCGCTCAATAAATTCACAAAGATTGAAATTTTACAAAGTACCTTCTCTGATCATAATGGAATGAAGTTGGAAATCAATAACAGGTGGGAAAGGGGGAAATTCACAAATATATGGAGGAACAACCAGTGGGTCAAAGAAGAAATTGCAAGGAAAATTAGTAGATATCTTGAGACAAATGAAAATGAGAACACAACATATCAAAACTTATGAGATACAGCAAAGGCAGTGCCAAGAGGGAAATTTATAGCCCTAAATGCATATATTAAACAAAAAGAAAGAGTTAAAATCAACACAATGAGTAATTTTTAAAATTTTTGTATTTTAGTCGTTATTTTTTAATTATTATTTTATTTTCTTATTAATTTTATTTGGTTATTTATTTTGACTTTGTTTTGGGGGAGGTTTTGGATCACAGATGGGTCACAACTGTGGCAGGGGAGAATCACTGGTGTGGGGTGTCAATGATGGGGTATGTATGCACAGAGGTGCACCTGGGGCATGCCTCTAATATGAATATGTTCAAGTGTTCATGGTGCATTGCCTCAGTGGGTGGAGAGACACAATAACTGAAAGAATATTGAATTCCCATCCTGGGGGTTCTTGCTACATTCAATAACTGAAAGAATATTGAATTCCCATCCTGGGGGTTCTTGCTACATTCTCTAATAGAATAGCAAGAATCCCCCAAGTACATGGGCAGTAACTAGCAAAGGAGGATGGATCATTATGCCAGGCCCTTGATATTGATGACAGTACTCATGAACCTTTTATTGTGAAATTGAAATTTAGCCTAGTATTATATATTGCCTAAGAGTTACCTCCTGAAAGCTGAAATGTGGCCTCTCTCTAAGCCAAACTCAGCATATAAATGCACTACCTTCCCCCTGGTGTGAGACATGATGCCCAGGTATAAGTCTCCCTGGAAAAAGGGATTATTACCAAGCACTGATTAGCGATGCACTTGGAAAAAGATCTTGACCAAAAGGGGAAATATTAAATGTAAATGAGTTTTTATGGCTAAGAGATTTCAAAGAGAGTTGGGAAGTCATTTGAGAGGTTATGTTTATGTACGTCTCAGGAGGATCTCACGGACTGCCACAGTAAACAGTGATTCGATTTGGGGTGCTCCTGGGGGTTCTAGAGACATCTAGACACTATAGACAGTGCAGAAAATCACAGGAATTCGGCACCCTGTCAGGGGACCTTACTTTGGAATATACACTCCATAATATATCAGAGTTAGACTCATTTATAATTTCCATACACATGGCTCTTCTGCAAACCAATAATTAGAACTATACTTGTTAATTATATGTCCCAGAGACTTGAGTCTTCAGTCTGTTCGAGTGCCGGTTAAGCTCTGAATCTCAGCAGAGTTGCAACACCTACTCTCCAGTTCATTGCACTCACCCAGGAAAAACAAACAAGAGGATGATGATGGACAACACCCATCCCTGAAAACAGAGAATAACTACAGCTGCAAGCAAGACAGTTCCATCCATCTACCCCATGGGATCTAAGCCCCTCTCAATAAAAAACAGAGTGGGCATCACCATCCCAAAATCCTCAAGATTGGGAAATGAACAAAGGACTAAAGTAGACTTATTATTACTCTATCATAATCTTATTATTCTAGCAATGGGAGAACTTTTATCACTGATATAAAGGCAGTGGCCATCAGATGTTCTTAAGGGAGGGAGATGAAAGAATAGCTGTAACCTGGGGCCATTTTTGGTACATTGGAATTGTGCTACTTGACATTGCAATGATGGCTACAGGCCATTATACATTTTGTCAAAACCTATAAAATTGTGTGGAGCAAGGTGTAAACAATAATGTAAACTATAGTGCAATATGTGTTCATCAATTGTAACAAATATACCATACTAAGGAAAGATGTTGTTAATGTGGGAAAGTGTTGGAGGGGAGGGGGTGGGGTATCTGGGAATCGCCTATATTTTTCATGTAACATTTATGTAATCTAAATATTCTTTAAAAATTAAAATTAAAAAAAGATCTAAATGAACAACTAGAGAACCTAGAAAAATAACAGCAAACCAATCCCAAAACAAGCAGAAAGAAAGAACAAAATTAGAGTAGGAATAAATGAACTTGCGAACAAAAACCTATAGAGAAAATCAACAAAACCAAAAGCTGGTTCTACAAGAAGATCAGTAAAGCCGAGAAACCCTTATCTAGATGAATTTAAAAAAAGAGGGAAGATGCAAATAAATAAAATCAGAAATGAAAGGGGTTACACAGAAATAAAAAGGATCATAAGAGGACACTATGAAAAACTGTATGCCAACAACTTATACAGCTTAGATGAAATGGACAAATTCCTAGAAATGTACAAACAACCTATATTGACTCTACAAGAAATATAGGAATTCAAAAACCAATCACAGGTATAGAGATTGTATCAGTCCTTAAAAAATCTTCCAACAAAGAAAAGTCCAGGACCAGATGGCTCCACAGGTGAATTCTACCAAACATTTCATGAAAAATTAATACTAATTTTGTTTATACTCTTCCAAAAAATTGAAGAGAAGAGAAAACTACCCAACATATTTTATGAAGCCAACCTCACCTTAATACCAAAGCCAGATAAAGATACTACAAGAAAATTACAAACCAATCTCTGTAATGAACATAGATGCAAAAATTCTCAACAAAACACTTGCAAATAGAATCCAATGGCATATTTTTAAAAAGTATACATTTTCTCTCATTAAGTAAGCTGACTTTTCATTTTCTTGAAAATGCTTTGAAACTCAAAAGTTTTTAATTTTGAGAAGGTCCTATTTATTTATTTTTTCTTTCATTGCTTGTGCTCTGAGTGTAAAGTTTATGAAATCATTTCTTACTACACAATCTCATAGATGCTTTCCTACACTACCTTCTAGGAGCTTTATCATTTTGGCTCTTATACTTAGGTGTTTGATCCATCTTGAGATAATTTTTGTATAGGAAGTGACCTGGTGATCCTCTCTCCTTCCTTTGGATAATGGATATCCAGTTATCCCAGCACCATTTTTTGAAGACACTACTCTGTCCCAGTTGAGTTGGCTTGGGTGTCTTGTTGAATACCAGTTGGCTGTATATGTGTGGGTCTATATTAGAACTCTCAATTCAGTTCCATTAGTCAGTGTGTCTATCCTTGTGCCAATTCCATATAGTTTTGATCATGCTTTAAAGTCTTGTAGCAATTCATTTTACATTTTTCAAGATGTATTGGCTATTCGGGGCCCCTTACCCTTCCAAATAAATTTGATAGTTGGTTTTTCCAGTTCAGTAAAAAATGCTATTGTAACTTTTATTGGAAGTGCATTGAATCCGTAAATCAATTTGTATAGGACAGACATATTAATGATATTTAGTCTTTCAACCCATGAACATGCAATATTCTTCTATTTAATTTGGTCTTCTTTGATTTCCTTTAACAATGCTGTAATTTTTTGTGTGTAAAAGTCTTTTACATCCTTAGTTAAGTTTATTCCTAGATATTTCATCCCTTCAGTTGCTACTGTAAGTGGATTTTTTTCTTGATTTCCTCCTCATATTGCTCATTATTGGGGTACAGAAATGCTATTTGTTTTTGCATGTTGATCTTATATCCTGCCACTTTACTGAACTTGTTTATCAGCTCTAGAAATTTTGATGTAGATTTCTCAGGGCTTTCTATGTATAGCATCATGTCATCTGCAAACAGTGAAAGTTTTGCTTCTTATTTTCAAATTTGGGTTCTTTTTATTTCTTTTTCTTGCCTAAGTGCTCAAGCAAGTACTTCTAATACAATGTTAAATAAGAGCAGGGACAGTGGGCATCCTTGTCTTGTTCCAGATCTTAGAGGGCAAAACTTTAGCCTTTCATCATTGAGTATGATGTTAACTGGGTTTTTCATATATATTGTTTATTATGTTGAGAATGTGTCCTTCTATTCCTATGTTTCAAAGTGTTTTTATCAAGAATGATTGCTGTATCTTTTATTATGCTTTTTTGCATTAATGGAGAAGATCATGTAATTTTTTCCTTTGATCTGTTAATATGATGTATTACATTGATTGATTTTCTTATGTTGAATCATCATTGCATACCTGGGATAAAACTCACTTGTTCATGGTGGATAATTAGTTTGATGTGTTCTTGGGTACAATTAGCAAGTATTTTATTGCATATTTTTGAATCTAGGTTCACTAAAGAGGTTCTTTGTTAGTCCAGCTAACGGTTTGTCAATTCTATTAATCTTTTCAAAGAACCAGCCTTTTGTTTTGTTAATTCTTTCTAATGATTTTTTTATTTTTAATTTCATTTATTTCTGCTCCAATCTTTGTTATTTCCTTCCTTCTGCTTGCTTTGGGATTAGTTGTTGTTTTTTTATAGTTCCTCCAGGTTTGCAGTTAGGTCTTTGATTTTAGCTCTTTCTTCTTTTTTAAATGTAGGCATTTATGTCTATAAATTTCCCTCTTAGCACTGCCTTAACTACATCCCATCAGTTTTGATATGTTGTGTTCTCATTTTCATTCACTTCTAGTTAGTTACTGATTTTTCTGGCAATTTTCTCAATGACCCACTTATTGTTTAAGAGTGTGTTGTTTAACTTCCATATATTTTTGCCTATTCTGGTTGTCTGCCCCTTATTAATTTCCAGCTTCATCCTATTGTGGCCAGAGAAATTGCTTTGTATAACTTCATTTTTTCTAAATTTGTTGATACATTTTCTGTGTCCTAGCAATTGGTCTATCCTGGAGAATGGTCCATGTGCACTCGAAAAGAATGTATATCCTGCTGTATTTGGGTGTAATGTTCTGAATATGACTATTATCTCTAGTTCCTCTAATGTATTATTCAAGTTTTCTGTTTCTTTATTAACCATCTGTCAAGATGTTTGTTCTAATGGTGATAATGCTGTACTAAAGTCCCCCACTATTATTGTATAGGTATCTATTTCTCTCCTTTCATTTTCCAGTATTTGCCTCATGTGTCTTGGGGCACCCTAGTTAGATGCATACATATTTATGATTTTTCTTTCTTCTTGATAGATTGCCTCTTTTATTAAAACTTAGTGTCCTTCTTTGTCTTTTATGACAATTTTGCATTTAAATTCTATTTTCTCCAATACTAGTATGGCTACTCCTGCCTTTTTTGTTTATGTTTACATGTAAAATTGTTTTCCAACCTACCATTTGCATCCTACTTGTGTCCATGGGTCTAAGGTGAGTTTCCTGAAGACAGCTTTTAGATGGGTCACATTTCCTGATCCATTCTGCCAGTCTGTGTCTTTGGATTGGAGAGTTTCATCCATTAACACGAAATGCTTTTACTGTCAAGGTAGTACTTACTTTAGCATTTTTTTCTTTAAGTTTATATATGCCATATTTTGTTTTTATTTCTCTCTTTATCCTTTTAGTTAATCTTACTAATAATCTTTCTTTCTACACTCCTCTAACCCTCTATCTCATGTTTTTTTCCCTTTCAACCTGCAGCACTGCCTTTAGTATTTCTTGAAGGGCAGGACTTTTGTAGAAAAACTTTTAATTTCTGTTTATCTGTGAATATTTTGAATACTCCCTCATTTTTTTGAATACCAGCTATGCTAGAATCACTATTCTTGCCTGGCAGTTTTTTTCTTTTAGCCCCTTAAATATTTCATACCACTGCCTTCTTGCCTCCATGGTTTCAGATGAGAAATCAGCACTTAATCTTATCATGCTTTCTTTATATGTGATGGATCTCTTTTCTCTTGCTGCTTTCAGGATTCTCTCTTTGTCTTAAGTGTTTGACAATCTGATAAGTATGTGTCCCAGGATAGGCCTGCTAGAGTTACAAATAGTCTATAGTAGAATACTAGTAAGTTTATTTTAGCTCATAGTTCATTTTCTGATCATGAGAACTCTGGGATGGTGATGCCCACTACAGCATTAATTTAGGGGGGCTTTGGTTCCATACATCCAATAGATGGGACTCTCTTGCTTGCAGTTGTAGGCACTCTCGGTTCCTTGGTATGTTGTTTGTCCATCATCTCCTCCGTGTTAGTTGTCCTGGGTGAGTCCATTGAACTAGAGAGTAGGTGTTGCAACTCCATTGAGATTCAGGGCTCAACTGGCACATGGACAACCCAAAGATTTAAGACTCTTTGATGTACACCTACCAACTCTAGTACTAATTACAGGTTTGAATAGAAGGACAGAAGAGTCATGCATAGGAAAACTACTGCTGAGTCTAACTCAGTCACACTGGGGAACATAAATAACAGATTAGGGCCCAATGGCAAGGGGCCAAATTCCTGAGCTGTCAGCCCCAATGACAGTGTCTGGATGGCTCCACATCCCTGAGGAGATTCGCTGTTTGGGGTTGTATCTACTTTGTCTGTCACTGAGGTTCTGTTGAGATGTGCATAAGCCCTACCTCTGGGATGGCCTCCTGACTCACTTTGAATTCTCTTAGCCATACAAACTCATTTGTCTTTAGCTTTTCCCACTTTTGATCAAAGTGTTGTTTTTCCAGATGCATTACTGGTTTGTACTTGGTAGGAATCCCTTGGTGCCGGGGAGACTCATTCCCGGGAGCCATGTCCCACGCTTTAGGGAAGTTATTGCTTTTATATGCTGAGTTCAGCTTAGAAAGAGGCCACATTTGAGCAACAAGGAGGCTTCCTGAAGGTAACTCTTAGGTACCTTATGTCACTAGGCTAAGTTTCAATTTCAAGAGCAAAGGCTCACAAACATAGTCATTAATATCAAGGGTGCTTCAATGAACCACCCTCTTTCACAAGTCATTGTCCCTGTACTTGGAGCATTCTTGTTGTTCCATTAGAGAATGTGACAGTGCTTCCTTGGATGGGATTTTGATATTTTTTGGTTATTGTGTGAATCTCCACTTATCGTGACAATGCCCCATGAACATAGGAACTTATTTATATGCCTTATATGTATACCCAGCTGAACTTCCTCCTATGTATCCGCCTGTCCCCCCTCACTGACACCCCACACCAATGATCCTCCCCTGTCACAGTTGTAAGCCTTCTGTGATCTAAAACTTCTTCAAAAAAGAAACCAATAAAATAACCACATACAATTTATTAGAAAATGAAATAGTAATGATAGTTTTATATATAAGAAGTGAAATACAGAAAAAATTAATAAAAAGTAAAAACTGAATAATATTTTTAAAAATTGGAATATTAAAAAATAATGAAAAAGTATTTGAAGAAAATAAACTTTTTTTTTTTTACATTTTGCCTTTCATCACTGTAAAACTGTTGTCCTGTATGTACAGTGACATTTTCTTCCATTTATTCCCCCAGTGTCTTCCTTTATTTTTCATTTTTTCTTCAAAGTAGTTTTAGGCCACAGTAGAGTCATGTACAGAATATAGGGGATTCCCATATACCCAACATCCTCTCCCTTTCCCCCTTTCCCCCAACAATAACCTTTTATATGTGGATAGTACATTTGTTACAATTATGTACAAGTGTTGAACCATAGCTACTAACCATCATCAGTGGTTCACATTATGGTTTACATTTTGGACCATATAGTTTTATAAGATCTGATAAAATTTAATGTGGCCTGTATCCATCTTTGCAAAATCATGCAGTACACTGCCATCATCTCCAAATTGCCTCCTGTTCCATCTATTTTATTCCTCCCTCTCCCTCCCCTTCAGGCACATGGTGACCACTAGGCTTCACTCCTTGAAGGAGAAGATTCATAGTTACTTGCATCTTCACTGAGGGCTTGACACACTGGTCTGTCCTCCCTTATTAATCACTGCCGATGCTCTCAAGTGACTCCCATCCCTCTATCTGAGAACATAGCGGACCTCCCTAGGATGGGAGTCCAACACCTTCCAGCTCATTATGTGGGTCTCTACCCACTGATGCAACACATTAAGCCAAAATGATCACTCACACGCTCCCTAGAAGCCTGCCCCAGGTGTGCCCTAGCCCAAATGTCCCTCATCCAACACCCTAAGCCAGTAACCCTTCCTTGTCATGTTGCCAAATGAGCATTCCCAACATTGTAATTTCAACCATGTCCCTGCCAATCCCCAGTGTTCAACTGCTCCCTCTCCTAACCCTCCCCCCAGTTCCATGGACCATCCAACCCACCCTCCCTACCCTCCCTACCCTGCCTCCTGTCAAACCTGCACCACCAAACTCAATATTATCACTATACCCCTGTCATGTCCCTTCACTGCACAACTACATGCTACCATCTTGTCATAGACTTCGCCCATATGGGCGTTGACTCACAACCTTCTTCTCCCTTTCTGTTTCCTGTAAACCTATTTTCCAGACTCTAGCTCTGTGAATCTGTTCACTTTGCTTAATTTATACCATGAGGTCATTTGCTGGTATCTAGGCATCTGCTTATCTTGATGGACTTATTCAGTTGGTTAGTTTCTCTTTCCAGTCTAGGGTTTTATTTTCCTTTTATTTTAGTTTAAGGGTCCTCTTTTTCACTTGGTTCCACTTATTGTGTATCTTTGTAGTTGCCTGTGTCCTACAAAAAATATTAAATCCACAAAAAAAGGAAAGAAGGAAGAGAAAAAGAAGGAAGAAAAGGATGAAAAAAGAGCAATAAAAGAGCCAAAAAAAGAAATAATAAGAATGAAATATCATAAAAAATTAAAAGGAATCCAAATAAAAATTGTGAGAAAATGAAACAGGAAAAAAGTAAAAATAAAATAAAAACCAGAATGATGTGAAGAGAAGAAAGAAAGGATGACCAAAAAGGAGAATTTGGAAAGAAGGAAAAGAAAAGTAAGAGCAATAAAATGAAAGAAAGAAAATAAGGAGAAAAACACACAGAGATGCACAAAATAGGCTTCCTTATCAGGACACCAGCAACCATCTCTGGATGCCTGTGCACAACAATCAAATCACCCCCACAGCCAGCCTTCCACAGATAAGTTACCTGGATGTAGAGAAAAAGAAACTTAAAAATCCTTCAGTCTAAATTTCCTGTCCTGAGGGTTCTTGTCCTACAGCTCCCTGCACCCAGGAAGCTGACTGGGTGCCTGAAAACTCACTGGATCAGTCTCCTTGGCTTCTTTCTCCTCTGAGCCAAATGGGTGCCTGGAAGTTTGCTGGTTGCCTCTCCCATTTCCCCTATGCTTCAAGCCCTTTGGGTGCCTGTAAGCTCACTGGCTGACTCTTTCAGCTCCCTCTCACCCAGGCCAGTTGGATGCCTGCCAGCCCACCTCCTCGCTGTCCTGTTTCCTCTCTCCCCTGGGGTGGTTGAGTGTGTCAGCCCATCTGACCCCTTCCTACTCTCTGGGGTCTCTTTGTTGCTGGCCTGCATCTCACCTCTTCCTGGGAAGTGGCTGAGATCTGGTCCACCTGCCCTATCTTACTCCCCATACTTCTTTCTCCCCCTGAGCCAGCTGGGTGCCAACCAGCACAATGGTTACCCCATGATTCCTCTTCCTTCAATAGCACCTGCAGCACACCACTTTGCACCACTGCTCTCCTCTCCCCCTGAACTGGCTAGGTGCTGGTCCCTGCACTTGATTGCCCTGCAGGTCACCTGCCTTGGCCTCCTGGGCTGCAGCACACACATATGCTCGCCCAGTGGCTTTCCTCATGTGTGTAGTCAGGTGAGTTCAATGGATGAATGGCTAAACAAAATATGGTACATACATACGATGGAATATGACTCAGCTGTAAGAAGGAATGAAGTATTGACACATGCAACAACGTGGATGAATCTTGAAGACTTTATGTTCAGTGAAGTAAGCCAGTCACTAAAGGGAAAATACTGGATGATCTCATTGATATGAACTAAAGATATTGAGCAGACTCACAGAGATAGAGTCTGTAAGATAAGTTACCAGGAGTTAGAAAGAGAGTAGAGAGTGGTGAGCTAATGCTCAATCTAGGCAGAATCTATGGAAAAGTGAATGGAGGTGATTTGGCAGTGTATGGTGGTGATGATGATGCAGATGTGAGTGGGGTTGACAGTGCTGGAGTGTGAGAGTGAGCAGTGTTGGGGGTGGGTTGAGCTATCCATAGAACATGGGGGACAACTGGAGGAAGGAATGGGTGAACTCTGGGGAGGTGAAAGTCTGTGATTGAGAAAACAATGGTGGGAATGTTCTTTTGGCAATATGGCAGGGGAAGGTCACTGGAGCAGGGTGTTGGTGATAGGGGGATGTGTGGGGAAGGGTGCACCTGGGACATGCCTTTATGAAAAATAAATGTGTTCATCTTGTCATAGGGTGTTATCTCAGTGGGTGGAGACCCACACAATAAACAACAAAATTTTAAACTTCCATCCTGGGAAGTCTTGCTATGTTCTCAAATATAGGGGCAAGAAACTCTTAGGCATAGGCGGTGCCTAATAAAACAAAATAGACCAATATGCCAAACCCTCAATATTAATCCTTATACTTATGAAATTTATTCTTATAAAACTGAAATATAGCCTAGTAATAACTATTGCCTAAGAGTTATCTCCTGAAAACCTACTTTTTGCTCAAATGTGGCATCCCTTTAAGCCAAACTCAAAAAACAAATCCACCACCTGCCCCCTGGCATGGGATATGTCTCCCAGGGTTGATCCTCTCTGGCACTGAGGGCTTAATACCAAGCACCAACAAGTGATGCATTTGGAAAAAGACCTTGACCAAAAGAGGAACATTAAATACAAAAGTTTTTTACAGCTAAGAGATTTCAAAGTGAGTCAGGAGGTAATTACAGAGGTTACACTTATGCATGTCTCAGGCAGATCTCACTAACAGCATGGTAAACAAAGTTCATAGGGGAGCTCCTGAGGGCTCTAGAGACATCCAGACGCTACAGAAAAGGCACGTCCCCATGAAATCAGCAACCCATTGGTGGGCCATACCTTGGAATACATGACAATCTATTTCCCCATTGTCATAGAGTTAGACTCATTTATAATTTACCTATATATGATTCCCTAGCCCTTTTATTTTAACCTATAATTAGCACTATACTCATTAAATATATGTCCTAGAAACTTAAATCTTTGGTCTGTTCAATTCTGGTTGAGCCCTGAATCTCAGCAGAGTTGCAGCCAATACCTCCTCTTGAGTTCAACAGACTCTCCCCAGACATCTATTAAAATTATGATGATGGACTACCTTCATCCCAAAAAACAAAGAGTATGTACAACTGCAAGCAAAACCGGTGCTTTGATCTGTCCAATAATATCTAAGCTCCTTATCAATTTGAAGCAAAGTAGGCATCACCATCCCTAAATTGTCAAGGTTGAGAAATGAACAAACAGAAGGGGGAATGCAAACCATGGACAAAAGTAAACTTTTTATTATTGTAGTAATGGAAGAACGTGTAACATTGATATAAAGATAATGGTTACCATAGGTTCTTAGAGAAAGAAGAGGGAATAATAGTTGGAACATAGGGAATTTTTAGGGCATTGGAATTGTTCTGTATGATATTGCATTGACAGTTGTAAGTCATTGTTTTAGTCAGCCAAAGGAGTGCTGATGCAAATTACCAGAAATCTGTTACCATTTATAAAAGGGTATTTATTTGGGGTAGAAGCTTAAAGTTACCAGGCCATAAAGCATAAGTTACTTCCCTCACCAAAGTCTGTTGCCATGTGTTGGAGCAAGGTGGCTACTGACATCCGCCAAGAGTCCAGGCTTCCTGGGTTCCTCTCTTCCCAGGGCTTGTTTCTCTTCCCTCAGGCTTGCTTCTCTCCACAAGGCCAGCTGTAGACTATCAGGTGGATGGCTCATTTCTTTTTCCAGGGCCTTCTCTCCTTACTCATGACCAGGCTCCTCTGTGTGCTTACTTCCCCAGGCTCCAGCATTAAGTCTCCAACCTCCCTTCTCTACGGTGCAGTTTCTCTGAGAGTCCCCTCCCACCAAAGGGGACGGGGATGCAATGTCCTACTGACGTGTCTCAATCAAAGCCTAAATCATTATTTAATCAAGTAAAAGTAAAACCTCTAAATCCAATAAACTCTAATTCACCCAGAGGAAAAGACCAGTTTACAAACATAATCCAATATTTCCTTTTGGAATTCACAATAATATCAAACTGCTACAGCCATTATACATTTTCTCAAAACCTATAAAATTGTATGGTGCAAAGTATAAACCACAAGATGAATTGTAGACCTTGGTTAATAGCAATGCTTAAATATTTATTCCTCAATTGTAACAAATGTACCACACTACTGTAAGATAGTAAAAGAGGAATATGTGGGAATGGAGGGATTGAAGTACATGGGAATCCCCTTTATTTTCAATGTAAGTTTTCTGTAAGCTAAAACCTCTTTAAAAATAAAGTTTATACACACACACACACACATATAAATTATACACCACGTTCAAGTGGGCTTTATTTCTGATATTCAAGTGTGGTTCAACATAAGAAATCTATCAACGTAATACACCATATTAACAAATCAAAGGAAAAAAAACACATGATCATCTTAATTGATGCAGAAAAGGAATTTGACAAAATCCAACATCCTTCCTAGATAAAAACACTTCAAAAGATTTGTGTAGGAGGAATGTCCCCCAGTATAATAAAGGGCATATATGAAAATTCCACAGCCAACCTCATACTTAATGGGAAGAGTTTGAAAGCTTTCCCTCTAAAATCAGGAAGAAGACAAGACTGCCCACTCTCACCCCTGTTATTCAACATTGTGACAGAAATCCTATCAAGAGAAATTTGGCAAGAAAAAGAAATAAAAGTCATCCAAATTGGAAAAGAGGAAGTATAACTCTCTTTACTCACAGATGACATGATCCTGTATTTAGAAAATCCTGAAATAACTACAACAAGGCTGTTAGAGCTGCTAAATGAGTTGAGCGAATTGGAAGGATATACTATCAACCCTCAAAATCAGTAGAGTTTCTATACACTAGTAATGAGCATGCTGAGGAAGAAATCAAGAAAAATTCCATTTACAATAGCAACAAAAAGACTCTAATATCTAGGAATTAATTTAACCAGGAATATAAAGGACCTGTATTCAGAAAACTACAAAACAGTGCTAAAACAAATCAAAGAAGGCCTAAACAAAAGGAATGACATTCCATGTTTATTGATTGGAAGACCAAACTTGTGAAGATGTCAATTCACTGTAAACTGATTTAGAGATTCTATGAAATCACAATAAAAATTTCAACAGCCTATTTTCAGAAATAGAAAAGTCAATTACCAAATTTATTTGAAAGGGAATGGGGTCCAGAATACCCAAAAATGTCCTAAAAAAGAAAAGTCAAAGGACTCATGCTTCCTGACCTGAAGTGTATTATAAAGCTACAGTGGTGAAAAAACAGCATAATATCGGTGTAAAGATAGACATATTGATCAACGGAATCAAATTGAGAATTCAGAAATAGACCCTCACCTCTGTGATTTTTGAAACACTTACTGTGTCAGTTTGAGATTATTTATGAATTTCAAAAAGGGAGATTATGTTTGTAAACTGGTTTGTTCCTCTGGGCATGATCCCCTTTGATTGTATTAGAATCAGCTGAGATGTCTTAGATTAAATTATGTTAAATTAGGGCTTTGAGGGAAGCGGCTGTGGCTCAATCAGTAGGGCTCCCGTTTACCATATGGGAGGCCCCGGGTTCAGTTCCCGGGGCCTCCTGGTGAAGGCAAGCCCGCCCGCACGGCGTGGTTAGCTGACCCAGCGAGCACAAGCAGCAAGGGGGGGATAAATGAATAAATAAATAAAATCTTAAATAAAAAAAAAAAGATTAGGGCTTTGATTCAATCATGTCAGTAGGGTGTAACTCAGTTTACGTCCTTGCCTGCTTGGTGGGCTATATAAATGGACACTCACTCAAGAAGAGACACAGAAGAAGGCACAGGAAGAAAAAGAGCTCCAGAATAAGAAAGAGCTTGGTCATTTTGGTTTTGCCATGTGACAGAAAGGAGAAGGCTCAAACAGCTAAAGCCCTGGGGAGAGCTGAGCCATTCACATGATAGTTTGCAGCTGAAGAGACCAGAGCCCTGAGCAGCCGAGAACGCCCAGAAAGAAATAAGTTCTCCAGCCTACAGCTGCAATTGGAAGAAGCTGGGCCCATGGATCCTTAAGAGGAAGAGGAAGTCTGAACCCTCATAGAGATTGGCAACCATCTTGTTTCAAAATGTGGCAACAGACTTTGGTGAGAAAATGCCTCTTATGGTACCTTAAGTTGGACTCTTTAGGACCTTGTAACTGTAAGCTTTTACCCCAAATAAATCCCCTTAATAAAAGCCTACTGGTACTTTGCATCATCATCCCTTTGTCTGACTCACACACCTACCAATTCTACTTTTTGGGGACAGAACTGTCTCTTCAATAAATGATGCTGGGCAAACTGGATTTCCTTAACCAAAAGAATTAAAGAGGACACCTATCTCACTCCCTATACAAAAATCAACTGAAAATTGATCAAAGACCTAAACATAAAAACCAAGACCATGAAACTCCTAGAAGATAATGTAGGGAAATATCTACAAGACCTTGTATGAGGTGGGGGTCTCTTAAACCTTACACCCAAAGCAGGAGCAACAAGAGAAAAAATAGGTAAATGTGCCCTCTTCAAAATTAAACACTTGCACATCTCAAAGGACTTTGTAAAGAGGGTAAAATGGCAGACTACTCAATGGAAAAAATATATGGTACTCACACATATAACAAAGGTCTAATATACATGATATATAAAGAGATCATACAACTCAACAATAAATAAATGACCCAATTTTAAAAATTGGTAAAATACATGGAGTGGCATATTTCTAAAGAAGAAATACAAATGGTGAAAAAACACATGAAAAATATTTAACATCACTAGCTATAAGGGAAATGCACATCAAAGCTACAATGAGATAACATTTCACACCTACTAGAAAGTACACTATGAAAAGAACTGAAAACAACAAATGTTGGTAAAGATGTGGAGAGATAGGAATGCTTATTCACAATGTCTGGGAATGTAGAATGGTACAGCCACTGTGGAAGTCTGTTTAGCTGTTCCTAAGGAAGTTAGATATAGATCTAGATATATCTAGATTATAGATATATCTATAGATATATAGATATATATAGATTGCGGGGTTTGACCCAGCAATACCACTACTAGGTATATATCCAGAAGAACTGAAGGCAGTGACATGAACAGACATCTGCACACTGATGTTCATAACAACACTATTCACAATTTCCAAAAGATGCCCATCAACCAAAGAATGGATAAACAAAATGTGGTATATATATACGATTTGTATATGATGCGATTTTATTCAGCTGTAAGAAGAAATGAAATTGTGAAGAATATGACAACATCAATGAAACTGGAGGACATTTTGTTGAGTGAAGCCAAGCCAGGCACAAAAAAGGACAAATATTGTATGATTTCACTATTATGAACTAAATACAATGATAAAACTCACAGTGTTAATAGCTAGAAAATATGTCACCAGAGAATAGAATGTCATTAAAAAAGGGAAGGCTGAGGTTTAATCTGTATAAAATTGATAATAAGTTGTTTGTAAATATTTGGAAATGTATAAGAATGGTGTAAGAACATCATAAGATTTGTAATTAGTAGCATTAACATATGGATATGATAGTGGTTTGTTTTTTTTTCTTGTTTTGGAGTAATGAAAATGTGCTCTGATTATGCACAGCTCTGATTATGAATGATCAATATGCACAGCTCTGATTATGCCAAAATGACACTGACTTTACACTTTAGAAATTGTATGGTTTATGAACAAAAAAATTAATAAGATGGGTTGGGGAAAAATATCCAAATGTAAGGTATGGACTAATGCTCTTTCATAATTTGTTACAAATGTTTCAGAATAATAATGTGAGGTGACATATGGGAGCCCTGTATGATGTTAAGCATGTTTGCTTTGTAAGTTCAGAACTTTTAATATACACTCATTGTTTATATATGTTCATGTATGATGATATACTTCAATATTTTTTTTTGTTTTTTGAAAATCAATTTTATTGATACACATTAATAAAGCATAAATCCATCCAAATTTACAATCAATAGTATTCGGTATAATCACATCGTTGTGCATTCATCAGGTCAATCATTTTTAGAGCATTTTCTTTATTTCAGTAATAAATATAATAAAATCAAACAAAACCAATCACATAAACAAACAAAACTCTTCACCTCTCAATCTATGATTCCCCTTCTGCACACAGCTGTTATTCAGTTTCCTTCTCTCTAGTTCATTTGTATTTATATTTTGCAAAAAGTCTTATATATGCAATATCACCCATCTTCATATTTTACATGAGGTAACCCTATGTTATACAATCCCATGTTACATATTTAGCTTTCCTTCAAGTAATATACATGACTTTCCCTTTCAACCACTGTCATATCCATATATTAGTTCTGCTATTCACAAACACCATGATGTGCTCTCACCATTTCCATTTATTTCCAAAAATTTACAATCTTTTAACCATTTCTGCACAGATTAACCCTCAGCTTTCCATTTTCTACCCTCATTCTATTTTCTGGTGACCTATATTCTAATTACTAATTCCATGAGTTTAAATAATATATTTAGTTCAATATAGCACAATCATAAATACTTTATCCTTTTGTGTCTGGCTTGCTTCACTCAAAATAAGCAAATACACATATATGCATATATATTTATATATCATTTTGCAAATGTTTGTATGTATTGTGAGAATTTTGATTTTTACCCATAAAAAAAAAAAAGCACAAAATAATGTCTTCCAGGTTCATCCAAGTTGTCATATGCTTCATGACTTCATTTCTTCTTACCATTGCATAATAGTCCATCGTGTGTATACAACATAATTTATTTATCCATTCTTCAGTGGATGGACACCCAGGCTGTTTCCAACTTTTGGCAATCACATGAATAATGCTGCTATGAACATCGGTGTGCAGATGCCTATTCACGTCACTTTCTCAATTCTTCTGGATATATAGCTAGTAATTGTATTGCCGGGTCACATGGCAAGTCTATATTCAACTTCCTGTGGAACTGCCAAACAGTCCTCTACAGTGGCTGTATCGTTCTATATTCCCAGCAACAGTGAAAAAGCGTTCCTATCTCTCTACATCCTCTCCAACATTTACAATTTTCCAGATTTTTAATAGTGGCCAGACAGGTGTGAAATGATATCTCACTGTAGTTTTGATGTGCATTTCCCTAATCGCTAGTGATGTTGAACATTTTTTCATGTGTTTCTTCACCATTTGTATTTCTCTTTTACACAATTATCTTTTCAAGTCTTGTGTCCTTTTATAATCAGGTTGTTTGTCTTTTTATTGTTGAGTTGTAAGAACTCTATATATCATGGATATTAAACCCTTATTGGATATGTGATTGCCAAATATTTTCTCCCTTTGTGTCAGCTGCCTTTCACCGTTGTGACAAAGTCCTTTGAGGTGCAAAAGTGTTTAAGTTTGTGGAGATTCCATTTATCTTTTTTTTTTCTTTTGTTGCTCATAATGTGGGTGTATGGTTTAAGAAACTACCATCTACCACAAGATCTTGAAGATGTTTTCCTACGTTTTCTTCTAGAAGTTTTATGGTTGTCGCATTTATATTCAGGTCCTTGATTTATTTTGAGTTAAATTTTGTACAGTGTGTGACAAAAGGGTCCTCTTTCTTTCTTTTGGATATGGCTATCCAGTTCTCCCAGCACGATTTGTTGAATAAACTCTTCTGACCCAGCTGGGTGGGCTTAACAGCCTTCTCAAAAAACACTTGACTGTAGATGTGAAGATCTATTTCTGAGTTCTCAATTCAGTTTCATTGGTCAATTTGCCTGTTTTTATGCAAGTACCATGATGTTTTTTTAACACTGTAGCTTTATAATATATTTCAGCATCTAGCAGTGAAATTCCTCCCATGTTGCTCTTCTTTTTTTTAGAAAGATTAATGCATTTTTTTGGCTTTTCAGAGCCACTTATCCTTCCAAATAAGTTTGGTTATTGGCTTTTCCATTTCTGCAAAAAATACTGTTGGATTTCTTTGGCACTGCATTCAATCTGTAAATCAGTATAGATAGAATTGACATCTTAATGATATTTAGTCTTCCAATCCATGAACACCGAATGTCCTTCCATTTATTTAAGTCTTCTTTGGTTTCTTTTAGCAATATTTGTAGTTTTCTGAATACAGGTCCTATGTCCTTGGTTAAATTTATTCCTAAGTATTTGATTTTTTTAGTCTCTATTATAAATGGATTTTTTTTCTGATTTTCTCCTCAGATTCCACATCAATGGTGTATAGAATTGAGGAATGAATGATGGATTAGAGTAGTCTTACTGGTATTCTAGTATAGACTTATTGTGATTTTAGCAATGGAAGAACTTAATCATTGATGTGGAGGCAGTAGCCACTGGAGGTTCTGAGAGGGAAAAACAATTGTAATATGGGGACATTTTTGGGACCTGGGAATAGTCCTGAATGATATTGCAATGACAGATACAAGCCATTATATATCTTGTCATAACTCACAAAATTCTACGGGAGAGAGTGTAAACTACAATGTAACTATAATCCACGCTTAGTAGCAATGCAAATGTGTTCACCAATTGTAACAAATGTACCGCACTAATGAAGGATGTTGCTAATATGGGAAAATGTGGGAAGGGTTAGGAGCAGCATATATGGGAATCACCTATATTTTTTATGTAACATTTATGTAATCTACGTATCTTTTTAAAAATAAAAAACTATATTAAAAATTTAAAAAGAAATGCTATTTATTTTTTGCATATTAATCTTGTATCCTGCTACTTTGCTGAACTCATCTATTAATTCTAGTAGCTTTGTTGTGGATTTTTCAGGAGATTCTAGATATATGATCATATTATAAGTGGATAGTGAAAGTTTTACTTCTTTTCCTATTTGGGTGCCTTTTATTTCTTTATCTAGCCTAATTGCTCTAGCTAGAACTTCTAGCACAATATTGAAAACAATGGTGACAGTGGGCATCCTTGTCTTGCTCCTGATGCCAGTGGAAAGCTTTCAGCTTTTCACCTTTGAGTACAATGCTAGCAGTAGGTCTTTCATATATGCACTTTACCATATTGAAAAAGCTTCCATCTGTTTATATCTTTTGGGATCTTTTTTTTTTTTCAAGAAAGGTTGCTGTGTTTTGTCAAATGCCTTTTCTTCATTAATCGAGAGGATCATGTGATTTTTCTTTTCAATTTATCTATCAATGAGATTTATTGCACTAATTGATTTTCTTGTGTTGAACCACCCTTGTATAACTGGGATAAAATCCACTTAATCATGGTATATAATTCTCTTAATGTGATTTTGGATTTGGTTTGCAAGGATTTTGTTGAGTGTTTTTCTATCTATATTCATTAGAGTTATTGGTCTGTAATTTTCTTTTTTTTTTTTTTTGTACTATCATTATCTAATTTTGGTATTAGGGTGATGTTGGCTTTATAGAATGAGTTTGGTATCATTCCTTCCTGTTCAATTTATTGGAAGTGCTTGAGCAAGTTTGGAATTAAACCATCTTTGAATGATTGGTAGAATTCACCTGTGAAGCCATCAGGTCATGGGCTTTTCATCTCTGGGAGGTTTTAATGACTGTTTCAATCTTTTCAGTTGTGATTGGTTTGTTGAGGACTTCCATTTCTTCTAGGGACAGTGGAGGTGGTTCATGTATTTCTAGGAATTTGTCTGCATTGTCTAGTTTTTTGGCATACATTTGTTCATAGTATCTTGTTATGATCTCTCTTATTTCTGCAGGGCCAGTGGTAATGTCTCCCCTCTCATTATGATTTTATTTATTTGAGTCCTCTCTGTGTTTTTCTTTGTCAGTTTAGCTACGGGGTTTACGACTTTGTTGATCGTCTCAAAGAGCCAACTTTTGTTTTTGTTGATTCTCTTTATTGTTGTATTGTTCTCTATGTCATTTATTTCTGGTCTGATCTTTACTATTTCTTTCCTTTGGCTTTGTTTGGGATTATTTTGTTGTTCTTTTTATAGTTCTTCCAGGTGTGCAGTTAGATATTCAATTGTATCTCTCTTATTTTTTTATTTTTTATTTTTTTTATCAAGTGTTTTTATTTATTTATTTATTTTTATATTCCAAATCACTTCATTATTTATTCAAGTAGCATAAGTTACATTTATAGGCTCACAGGATTATAAGCACTGATTGGCTTCAAGGATAATTCTAGTCTAATACTTTGTGATACAAAAAGAGTGCTCATGATGTAATTTTGTTTACTCTTTATTTCATTGGCAGGAGCCCCGCTTCCTACCCTTGTTTCTCACACCAAGATTTCATTGTCTCTACTTCACATGGAATCTTCACATGCACTCTTGTATAGATTTATTGATACGTTGATGACTCAGCGGACTTCATGTTGAATTTTTTTTTTATGCATATATGTGTATTTGCTTACAAAAATGTTATATATATATATATATATATATATATATATATATACACATATATTTTAAGAGGGGCTTAGATTACCCAAAATATTACACAAAACCCACTGGGATTCCCATGTTGCCCACCTCCCACACCTCCCACCTCATCTCACACAAACATCTCCCACAAGTGTGGCCCACCACCCTCAATGAACTTACACATCCTGGAGCTTTGCCACCAACCATAGACCACAGTTCACACTGTAGACCACACTCTCTCCCACTCAGTTCTGAGTGGTGTGTGCTGATTTAAAATGGCCTACAACCGTTGCCACCACAGTACTCAGGACAACCTCCAACTCCCAAAGAAGCCCCTGTATTTCAACTGCTCATCCCCTCCCTACCCCAAAAGTGTCAAGTGGCCACTGGCTCCACCTCATTGTTATAATTTCTTGCATTGCTAGAATCACCATATGTGAACAAGAGAATAACATCAAGTCCACTCTAGTCCATAGTTCTTCCCCCAATCCTGAGGGGACTGGGATGGTGATGTCCACTCCAACTCCAAGTGAGAGAGGGCTTATATCCCATGGATATGGTGGGTGGGATGATCCAGGCCCTCTCCATTCCCTGGGATGGCCGCTGCCCATCGTTGTCTCCTTGCCAGGTGACTTGGGTGAGTCCATTGAGCTGTAGGGTAGGAGTTGCAGCTCCACCTAGATTTCATGCACACCTGGCACATAGGTAGGCGGGAGGCTCCAGTCTCTGGAAGTATACCTAAAAACTCCAGCATCACATATAGGTTTGAATAGAAGGGACTGGTGAACCATGTGCAGGGAGGACTTATTTGAGTCTAATTCTGTCACTCTCAGGAGCACAGATTACAAAATAGAACCCACTGATAAGGCATCAGTCTCTGAGGCTATCCCCCCTTATATAGGACCAGGGTGTCTCCGGAGCTCTCAGGAACCCCTCTGAGTGGGGTGATAGGCACTTAGATATTCTATGAGCTCCTACTGAGGTGTGCGTAAGAGTTACCTCTGGGATGACTCCCGACTCTCTTTGAAGTCTCTTAGCCACTTGAACTCATTTGTCTTTACCATTTCCCTCTTTTCTTCAAGGTCTTTTTCCAGTTGTGTTGGCAGTTGGCACTTGGTATTAATCCCTCGTTGCCAGGGAGGCTCATCCCCGGCAGTCATGTCCCACGTTGGGGGGAAGGTAATGCAATCATATGCTGAGTTTGGCTTAGAGAGAGGCCACATTTGAGCAACAAGGAGGCTCTCAGGTGGCAACCCTTAGGCACCCGACAACTGCAGGCTAAGCCTCATTTACAAGAGCAAAGACTCACAAGGGTAGTCATCAATAAAAAGAAACACATCAGTGGGTCATCCTATTTTGACAGACACTGTCCCTACACTCAGAGGATGATTGCTGCTCCCTTGGAGACTGTGGCAGAGCTCTCCAGGCTAGGAATTCAGATTCCCTCATTTATTGTGTGATTATCCACCCATCATGACCATGCCCCATCCCCCGATCCTTTGAATGATTTTGTATATCTTTCATGTATATTCGGATGAACCAATCCCCACAAAACCACCCCCAGACACTCCCCCCAATAATCCCCCGCAATACCCATTGTAACCCTTCTGTGATCCAAATCCTCCATGAACATTTAGTCCATAAAATAATCAAATACACTTACTAGGAAAAAGAAACAAGTGTGATAAGCTTACCTGCAAGAGACAAACATAAGGAAACTCAGGGGGAAAAAAAAAAAAAGGGAGAAGGAAAAAAACAAATAATCAAACAAAGAACAAAACAAAATAAAATATAATTAGTGGATTTGGACATTCAAAAAATGGGCAAAAAAGCAAAGGAAATGCCTTTAAAATATATATATATATATATTTTTTTTTCCTTTCTCTTTTCTTCGTTCCCTTTTTTCCTTCCCTTTATCATTGTGTTATCGGATGTCTGGTGTGCCGTGACACCTTCCTGCTCTCAATCCCCATTGCCTCCCAATTTTTCATTTAATTTTCAAAGAAGTTTTAGGTCACAGCAAAGTCACACACGGAGTGCCGGAGACTCCCAGATAACAAACCACCCCCCCTTCCCCACCCCATATTAACTCCCCCCCCCTTTTTTTTGGTTGTTAGCATTGTTATAACTGTTATGCAGATAGCAAAATATAGTAACTAAACATTGTCAGTGATTTACAGTATAGTTTACAATTTAGATGATACAGTTTAATAATTTTGTTGATATTTATCATGTCCTGTGTCCATTACTGTAAGGTAATGAAAAACCTTCCCCATGACCAACAAACAACCCATTAGATCTTGACTGTTCCCTTCTCCCCAGCACCCCAGGGCCCGTGAAACCCCCCTCTCCCAACCCATGGAATGTCAAGATTCACAGTTACATGCCCTGGGGATTTGAACCAGCCCTTCCT
This sequence comes from Tolypeutes matacus, assembly GCA_026826555.1. NCBI lineage: Eukaryota > Metazoa > Chordata > Mammalia > Cingulata > Chlamyphoridae > Tolypeutes > Tolypeutes matacus. The sequence goes on from JAKSZT010054032.1 coordinate 577,089, forward strand.
AATCCACCCACCCCCCAGTGCTGCACCACCAAACCCAGGAACACCACCACTCATCTGCCCCATCCCCCAACATGCAAACACACTCTATCCCTTTACCATAGATTATGTCCATATGGGTGATGGCTCAAAGCCTGCTCTTCTCTTACTCTCCTTTGTTAACCTATCTTTCAGACAATGGTTCTCAGAGACTGCTCACTTTCCTTAGTTCAGATCAGTGAGGTCATATACTGTTCATCCTTCAGTGCCTGGCTTGCTTCACTCAACATAAGGTCTTCAAGATTCATCCACGTTATTCCATGTGTTAGCACTTTGTTCCTTATTACCACTGAGTAATATTCCATTATATGTATGTACCACATTTTGCTTATCCATTCGTCTGTTGATGGGCACCGGGGCTGATTCCAACTTTTGGCAATGATGAACAATGCTGCTATGAACATTGGTGTGCATATATCTGTTTGTGTCTTTGTTTTCAGTTCTTCTGGGTATATACCCAGCAGTGGAATTGCTGGATCATACGGAAGATCTATTGTTAGTTTTCTGAGGAACCGCCAAACTGTCCTCCACAGTGGCTGGACCATACCGCAGTCCCACCAGCAGTGGATGAGGGTTCCTATTCCTCCACATCCTCTCCAACATTTAGTGTCTCCTTTTTTTTTAATAGCTGCCATTCTGATGGGTATAAGATGGTATCTCATTGTAGTTTTGATTTGCATTTCCCTGATAGCAAGTGATGTTGAGCATTTTTTCATGTGCTTTTTAGCCATTTGTATTTCTTCCTTGGAGAAGTGTCTTTTCAGGTCAATTGCCCATTTTTTAAATGGGTTGTTTGTCCTTTTATTTTCGAGGTGTAGAATTTCTATATATATGCAGGATATTAGGCTCCTATCAGATATATGATTGCCGAATATTTTTTCCCATTGGGTAGGCTGCCTTTTTATTTTCTTAATAACTTCCTTAGAGGTGCAGAAGTTTTTAATTTTGAGGAGATCCCATTTAACAATTTTTTTCTCTTGCTCCTCGTGCTTTGGCTGTGAAGTTCATGAAACCATTTCCTATTACAAGGTCCTGTAGATGCTTCCCTACATTATCTTCCAAGGTTTTTATGGTTTTGGCTCTTATATTTAGATCTTTGATCCATCTTGAGTTGATTTTTGTATAAGGTGTGAGATGGTATTCTTCTCTAATTCTTTTGGATATGGATATCCAGTTCTCCAAGCACCACTTGTTAAAGAGGCCACTCTCTCCCAACTGAGTGGGCTTCGTGGCCTTGTCAAATATCAGATGACTGTATATGCGAGGATCTATATCAGAACTCTCAATCCGGTTCCATTGGTCAGTAGGTCTATCCTTGTGCCAATACCACGCAGTTTTGATCACTGTAGCTTTGTAGTATGTTTTAAAGTCAGGTAATGTGATACCTCCAACTTCATTTTTCTTTTTCAATATATCTTTGGCAATTCGGGGCCTCTTGCCTCTCCAAATATATTTTGTGGTTAGTTTTTCCATTTCCTTAAAAAATATAGTTTTGAATTTTATTGGGATTGCTTTAAATCTGTAGATTAGTTTGGGTAGGATAGACATCTTGATGATGTTTAGTCTTCCCATCCATGAACAGGGAATATTTTTCCATTTATTTAAGTCTTCTTTGATTTCCTTTAACAGTGTTGTGTAGTTTTCTGTATATAAGTCCTTTACATCTTTAGTTAAATTTATTCCTAGGTATTTGATTCTTTTGTTTACTATTGTAAATG
>JAKSZT010054032.1:579242-732054 GCA_026826555.1 Tolypeutes matacus
TAAATTTATTCCTAGGTATTTGATTCTTTTGTTTACTATTGTAAATGATATTTTTTTCCTGATTTCCTCCTCAGTTTGCTTGTTAATGGTGTACAGAAATGCTACTGATTTTTGAGCGTTGATCTTATAGCCTGCAACATTACTGTACTTCTTTATAAGTTCTACAAGCCTTGTTGTCGATTTCTCAGGGCTTTCTATGTATAGGATCATGTCATCTGCAAATAATGAAATTTTTACTTCTTCTTTTCCAATCTGGATGCCTTTTATGTCCTTTTCTGGTCTCAGTGCTCGTGCAAGTACTTCTAAGACAATGTTAAATAGGAGTGGTAATAGTGGGCATCCTTGTCTTGTTCCCGATCTCAGAGGGAAGGCTTTTAGGATTTCACCGTTGAAAATGATGTTAGCTTTGGGTTTTTCATATATACCCTTTATCATTTTCAGAAAGTTTCCATCTATTCTTAGCTTTTGTAGTGTTTTTATGAGGAAAGAGTGCTGTATTTTGTTGAATGCTTTTTCTGCATCTATAGAGATGATCATGAGATTTTTTTCTTTCAGTTTATTTATGTGGTGTATTACATTGATTGATTTTCTTATATTGAACCATCCTTGCATAACTGGGATGAAACCCACTTGGTCATTGTGTATAATCCTTTTGATATGTTGTTGAATGCAATTAGCAAGTATTTTGTTAAGGATTTTAGCATCTAGGTTCATTAGAGAAATTGGTCTGTAATTTTCCTTTCTTGTGGTATCTTTATTTGGTTTTGGTATTAGGGTAATGTTGGCATCATAGAATGAGTTAGGTAATATTCCTTCTACTTCTATTTTTTGGAAGAGTTAAGTAGAATTGGTGTTAGCTCTTTCCAGAATGTTTGGTAGAATTCAGCTGTGAAGCCATCTGGTCCTGGACTCTTCTTAGTTGGGAGGTTTTTAATGACTGAGACTATCTCTTTACTTTTAATTGGGCTGTTGAGTTCATCTATTTCTTCTTTCATCAATGTCGGCTGTTTGTGAGTTTCTAGAAACTTGTCCATTGCCCCTAAATTGTCATTCTTGTTGGCATATAGTTTTTCAAAGTATTCTCTTATGATACTCTTTATTTCTGTGGGGTCAGTAGTGATATCACCTTGCTCATTCCTTATTTTATGTATTTGCATCTGTTCTCACTTTTTCTTTGTTAGTCTGGCTAAGGGTTTGTCAATTTTGTTGATATTCTCAAAGAACCAGCTTTTGGTTTTGTTTATTGTTTCCAGTGCTTTCTTATTCTCTATTTCATTTAGATCTGCTCTCATCTTGGTTATTTCCTGCTTTCTACTTCCTTTAGGTTTAGTTTGTTGTTGTTTTTCCAATTCCTCCAAGTGTGCAGTTAGGTCTTCAATTTTAGCTCTTTCTTCTTTTTTAATATATGAATTTATGGCTATGAACTTCCCTCTCAGGACTGCTTTCGCTGCATCCCATAGGTTTTTATATGTTGTGTTGTTGTTTTCATTAGTTTCAAAGTAGTTAATGATTTCTTTTGAAATTTCCTCTTTGTCCCACTGTTTGTGTAAGAGTGTGTTGTTAAACTTCCATATCCTTGTGCCTAACCTGTTTCTCTGGCCCTTATTGATTTCCAACTTCATTCCGTTGTGGTCAGAGAAATTACTTTGAATAATTTCAATCTTTCTGAATTCATTGAGTGTTGTTTTGTGGCCTAGCATGTGGTCTATTTTGGAGTATGTTCCATGTGCACTGGAGAAGAATGTAAATCCCGCTGTATCTGGGTGTAGTGTTCTGTATATGTCTATTAAGTCCATATATTCTATTGTATTGTTGAGTGCCTTAGTTTCTTTATTGATTCTCTGCCTAGATGTTCTGTCTAATGATGATAGTAGTGTGTTGAAGTCGCCTGCTATAATTGTGGAGGAATTTATTTCTCCTCTTAGTTTTTCCAGTGTTTGCCGCACGTATTTTGAGGCACCTCGATTTGGTGCGTAAATGTTGATGATTGTTCTCTCTTCTTGAGAGATTACTCCTTTTACTAATATGTAGTGTCCATCTTTGTCTCTTACAATAGTTTTGCATTTAAAGTCTATTTTATCTGATATTAGAATAGCTACTCCTGCCCTTTTTTGGCTATTGTTAGCTTGTAAAATGGTTTTCCAGCCATTCACTTTCAGCCTCCCTGAATCCCTGGGCCGAAGGTGGGTTTCTTGTAGACAGCATATAGATGGATCATATTTTCTTATCCATTCTGCCAATCTGTGACTTTTGATTGGTGAATTTAATCCATTAACATTCAGTGTTATTACTCGTAACGAATTTCTTACTTTAGTCATTTTTTCTTTCGGTTAATGTATGTCATATGTTGTTTTGTTTCTCTTTTTGACTTTTCAGTTGTTTTTAAACTCTCCTCCAACTCTCTCTCCTTTGTTTTTTCCTTTCAACTTGTAGAGATTCCTTTAGTATTTCTTGAAGTGCTGGTTTCTTCTTGACATACTCTCTTAATTGCTGTTTATCTGTGAATATTTTGAACTCTCCATCATTTTTGAATGCCAATTTTGCTGGATAGAGAATTCGTGGCTGGAAGTTTTTTTCTTTTAGTGTTTTGACTATGTCATACCACTGTCTTCTTGAGTCCATTGTTTCAGCTGAGAAATCAGCACTTAATTTTATTGTGCTTCCTTGTATGTGTTGGTTCTCTTTTCTCTTGCTGCCTTGAGTATTTTCTCTTTGTCCTGAGCATTGGACAATTTGACAAGTTTATGTCTTGGAGTTGGCCTGTTGGGATTTATACTATTTGGGGTGCGCTGTGCTTCCTGGATCTGCACATCCATCTCTCTCAATAGAGTTGGGAAGTTTTCAGCCATCACTTCCTTCAACACTCCTTCTGTTCCCTTTCCCGTCTCTTCTCCTTCTGGGATATCCATAATGCGTATGTTTGTGCGTCCTGCATTATCGGTTAATTCCCTGAGACCATACTGGATTTTTTCTATCTTTTTGTCTATCTTTTCTACAATCTCTTTGATTTCAACTGTATTGTCTTCCATATCACTAATTCTTTCCTCTGCCTGTTCAATTCTGCTGCCATGTGAGTCCAGCGTCTTTTTCATTTCTTGACTTGTGTCTTTGTTCACCTTCATATCCATTACCTTTTTAGGTGTGTTAGCTATTTCTTCAGTATGTTCTCCCAGTGTCTTCTTTATATCCTTAATCTCTTCCTTCAGTTCTTTAAGTTGGTCCATGATATTTGTTTGGATAGCTTTGATTAGTTGTTCGATGTACTGCATTGCTTCCTGGTTTTTATTTTGTGCATTGGACTGGTCCATGTTTTCTAGTTTCTCAGAGTCATTTGTATTTTTCTGTTGCCCTCTGGTCATCATATTATCTTGATGGGTTTGTTCAGTTGATTAGCTTTTCTCTATGCTTTAGAATTTTATTTAGCTGTTGGTTCTGTGTGTGAGTTATGTTTTCTCTTTGGCAGTTTTTTCTTCTTATTTTATTTTCTTGCTTCTTTCTATGTTCCCTTGAAGGCAAAAGATTAGGGCCAGAGGAATCAAAAAATGTAAGAAAGGCGGAAGGATAATAGAAATATTGATAAATGTTAGAAGAGGGGCAAAATGAGACTTAATGAGATGAATATTTAACTTGTGTAGGCAGTGTAGAGTACTAGGAAAAAATATGGAGTCCCTACAATGGACTGGTGAAACAAATGGAGGAATATATATATAGTGATTTAGAAGGCTAGAATTATGAGGAGGGAGAGAAATACTAAAGAAAGTTCTGAAAGGAAAAAGTTAATACTAATAAAAAAAAAAAAGAAAAAAGAAGAAGAAGAAAACGAAATAGATGGGATAGAAATTGACACCCTTAAGTTGTGGGCCTATGAAAAAATGTTGTCTCTAAGAGCCACAACAGAAAACAGAAGGCAGAAAGATGCAGGAAGGATAAGCGATAGTTTGTAATACAGAATCAATATATACAGCGAGTGGCAAATTACTGAATAAGAAGCCCAGCAATGATGTGACAAGCTGGCAGCACCTATTTTAAAAAAAAAATAGAAGGAAAAATGAAGGGGGGAGTAAAAAGGAAATCATAGCAATAGACCAGAAAGTAACAGAGAGAAACCAAAGATCTACACAAGCAAGCAGTAAAACAGAGCTAAGGGGGGTCAATGATTCCCCTAGGGTCCTCTTGGATCCTTCCTGCCTACTTGTGTTTATCAATCAATTTCCCCACAGGGTTCTATATGCAGGTCCTGAAGCAGCTTTTAGCTATTAAACTAAATAAAAAAGAATTTATTTTTCATTTGTTGAGATGACCTCACTTTATTATTTTTTTTTAATTTTTATTTTTTTAGCCAAATGCAGGACCCAAAATAATTCCTCCTCTAGACCAACCCCCTTACGGAAGGGACCCTAGCTGGGCCCGTTGAAATTAATCAAGCATGTCCCACTTTTCCGACTCCCCAGGTTAGCTGAAGCTCTGATGTTAGTCAGTGAGGAGTGCTAAAGACGGCGGATTCCGCCCCTTTTGGCGCCGAGCTCTAGCATCACCGGGCTGCTCAGTAAATTAGTTTGAGTGCAGATTCACATCTGCTCTCAGCCTAATGCTGCTTCTGGTCGGCTTACCTGCTCCCCAAAGCTATGGGGCGGTGCAGGCAGCCAGGTCGATGTCTAAAGATATAAAATACCCTTCCCTGTCTTCCATCAGAACCCTCCTTTTTTTTGGGAAATGTCCCTTCCTCCTGGCTCCGCAGCGGCCCGTGTCTTATCCCTGGGTGGCTAGGGAAATCAGCTGCGTTTCCCGACCAAAATCCCCCCTCCGGTTCACCGGGTGCTGATTAGCTCGTTTGCTCTGTTCACACAAGGTCCAAGGGGCGCCAGGCAGCCAGATCCCCAGAAAATAAAACTTTTTCGCCCCACCCGCGGCTCCAAATGGCTGTTTTATTTAATTTTATTTTATTTTCCCTAACCACGGGGCTCAGCCGCCTGTGCCAACCTCCACCGGCAGCCTCAAAACTCACGAATCTCCACCGTTCGGTCCACGCCGCCGATCCGCGCAGATAGATATCCCAAGCTTCTTACTCTCGGCGTGCACAGCACAGACCCCCGGGCAGGACCCCGTCCACAATCCGCCTTGCTCTGGGAGCTTGCAGTGTGCGCCCTCCTACACTAACGCCATCTTGGCCCCCCAAAAGAGTTTTTATCTCTTTCTTATTTTTTAATGTAAGCATTGAGGGCTATAAATTTTCCTCTCAGCATTGCATCTGTGGTGTGCCATAGGTTTTGATATGTTGTCTTCTCATTTTCATTGGTCTCAATATAGTTGCTGAATTTTTTTGTAATTTTTTCTTTGACCCACTGATTATGTGTTGTTTAATCTCCATATTTTTATGAATTTTTCCTTTTATATCCATTATTGATTTCCAGCTTCATTCCATTATGATCATAGGAAGTGTTTTGTATAATTTCAATATTTTTAAATTCATTGAGACTTGTCTTGTGATTCAACATATTATTTCTCTTGGAGAATAATCCATGAGCCCTTGAAAAGAATGTGTATCTTGCTTTTATTTATTTTTTTAGTGCAATGCTCTACAGATGTCTGTTAGTTCTAGTTCATTTATCATATTATTCAAACTCTCTTTTACTTTATCATCTGTCCAGATATTCTGTCCAATATTGAGAGTTGTGTATTGACATTTCTAACTATTATTGTAGAGATATCTATTTCTCCCTTCAATTTTCACAGGAAGTGTCTCATGTATCATGGGGGACTTAAGTTAAATGCATAAATATTTAGTATAGTTACTTCTTCTTGGCGAATTGCCCCTTTTATTAATATTTAATGACCTTCTTCATCCTTTATAACAGTTTTGCATTTAAAGTCTATTTTGCCCAATATAGTTTCACTACTTTACCTCTTTTTTCGTTACTCTTTGCATGGAATATCTTTTTCTAGCCTATTACTTTTAAGCTGATTGGTTCCTTACATCTGAGCTGAGTCTCTTGTAGACAACTTACACATGGCTCATATTTTATCCATTCTATTTGTCTATGTCTTTTATTTGGGGAGTTCAAGCAATTAATATTCAATGTTATTACTGTAAAGTCAATTATTACGTCATTCATTTCATTCTTTGGCTTTCTGTTGTCATATAATACTATTGTCTGCCTTTTTACCCTTTAATTTACCCTTCCTAATCATCTTAATTTCTACACTCTTCTCTAAATCTCTTGTCCTTGTTTTTTCCATTAGGCTGCAGCACACCCTTTAATATCTATTGTAATTATGGTATTTTGGTAATACATTCTCAGTTTTTGTCTGCAAAGACTTTGAATGCACCCTCATTTTTGAAGGAATGTATTGCTCTATTCAGAATACTTGGCTGGCAGTTTTTCAGTACGTTATATACATCATCCCACTTTCTTCTCTCTTCCATGGTTTCTGATGAGAGGTCAGCACTTAATCTTATCAAGGTTTCTTGCATGTGATTCTTTGCTTTTCTTTTGCTTCTTTCAAAATCCTCTCTTTTTCTCTGATATTTGTCATTCTGAATAATAGGTGTCTCGGGGTAGGTCTCTTCAGATTTATTATGTTTGGGTTGCATTGTCTTTCTTGGATATTGATTTATGTCCTTCATAAGGGTTGAGAAGTTTTCAGTCATTATTTCCTCAAATGTCCTTTCTGCCCCCTTTCCTTTCTCTTCTTCTTCTGGTACACTGATAATGCATATGTTTGTGCATTTTGCATTGTCATTCAATTCCCTGACACTCTGTACCATTTTTTCTCCATTCTCTTCTCTTTCTCTTCTCCTGTCTTTTCCAGTTCAAATGTTCTGTCTTCGATGTCACTATTTCTGTCTTTGAGAAATTCAAATCTGCTCTTTTGTGCCTCTAATATATATATATATATATATATATATATATATATATTTAGTGATACTTATTAATAAAGCATACAGTTTATCCAAAGTGTACAATCAATGGTATTTGGTATAATCACATAGTTGTGCAGTCATCACTTCAATCACTATTAAAGCATTTTCATTATTTCAATAATTATAATTATAACTATAAACAAAAAACTAACAAAAAAAACAAGAAAAGTCTCCACCTCTCAATCTCTGTTTCTCCTGCTGTACATAACTGCTATTTCTGGCTATTCTTGCATAATTATTTAATTCTTTATTAAGCAGTTTTATTGAGATGTATTCACATACCATATGATCTATCCAAACTGTATAATCAATGGCTTTTTTCAGCTGTTAAAAATCCTTTATTGTAAAATTGTAAAATAAATAGTGAAATAGATTTAAAGAAATTACAAACTTTAAAAGAGAGTGCAAGGCCAGGTTAGATTTAATACAATTAATTATAAAAAATAGATAGCATAGCAACAGACATTTATAAATGTAAATAATAACTCAAATATAATAGAAATAACATAATTCTAATTTTCATATTACAGCTCTAACTGTTGGATGTCATAATCTCTAAGAAAGAAATAATTGGTTTAGTTATTTAATTTCCATTTAGGCCATAATTGTTTCTAGATAATCAAATTCCAAATTGGGAACTCTTCACATCTTATGGGAATGAATTACTGCAGATAGCAGTTCGCCAACTCATAATTTCATGAGGCAGTAAAACTCAAAGTCTTGTTCAAACTGTAGTCATGCTAAATCATTATTGATCCAGATAGATTATTTTAATTACAGAGTATGAATAAGAAAGGGTAAAAGAAAAATGAAGTATCTAAAAATATATCTCTTCTCCAGCCCTCCTCAACTAAAAGCAAGTGTTTAGTTGCATTGAGTAATTATTGTCCATATAGTATAATGTTGTTATTTTACCTTTATCTGATCTACTCCAGCTTTTTTTTTTTTTTGGTTACAATTTGCATGGAATACCTTTATACAACCTATCACTTTAACCTGGGTGTGTCCTTTTTTTTTTTTTTTTTTTTTGGGTGTGTCCTTACATCTGAGGTGGGTCTCTTGTAGACAACATATAGATGGCTCATATTTTTTTAATCCACTTATCAATCCATGTCTTTTGATTGGGAAGTTCAATCCATTAACATTCACTGTTATTATTGTAAAGGCATTACTTACTTCACCCATTTTCTTCTTCAGCTCTCTGTTGTCATTTCATTCTATTGACTGTCTTTTTACCCTCTAGTTTACCCTTCTTAAAACTCTTCATTTCTAAACTCTTCTCCAAATCTCTCACTCTTGTTTTTCCTTTCAGACTGCAACACCTCCTTTAGTATCTCTTGCAAATTTGGTCTTTTGGTAACATATTCTATCAGTTTTTGTTTATCTGTGAAGATTTTGTACTCTTCCTCATTTTTGAAGGTCAGCTTTGCCAGATACAGAATTCTTCACTGGCAGTTTTTCTCTTTCAATACCTTAAATATACCATTGCCACTTTCTTCTCTCCTTCATGATATCTGATGAGAGGTCAGCACTTAATCTTATTGAGTTTCCCTTATATATGATGCTTTGCTTTTCTCAATTGTTGCTTTCAGAATTCTCTCTTTATCTCTGATATTTGTCATTCTGAAAAGTATGTGTCTCGGGGTAGGTCTATTAGGATTTATTCTGTTTGGGTTGCATTGTCCTTCTTGGATATTGATATTTATGGCCTTCATAAGGTTTGGGAAGTTTTCAGTCATTATTTCCTCATTCTTTCTGCCCCTTTTCCCTTCTCTTCTCCTTCTGGGACACTGATAATGCATATGTTTGTGCATTTTGCATTGTCATTCAATTCCCTACTTTTTCCATTCTCTTCTCTTTCTCTTCTTCTGTCTTTTCCAGTTCAAATGTTCTGCCTTTGATATCACTAATTCTGTCCTTGAGCAATTCAAATCTGCTCTTATGTGCCTTAATGTATTTTCAAATATTATTGTAGTGTACCATTAATACATGAACGTACATAAACAATAAGTGTACAGTAAAAGTTGTGAATTTACAAAGCAAACATGGATAACAACATCCTACAGGGGTCCCACACATCAACCCACCACCAACACCTTGCACTGTTGTGAAACATTTGTTACAAATTATGAAAAAAATATCATCAAACTCTTACTACTAACTATAGTCCATATCTTACATTTGGTGTATTTTCCCCCTAACCCACCCTATTATTATTTTTTAAACATATATTTATTACAGAAGTTGTGAACTTACAAAACAATCATGTACATGTGTAGATTTCCCACTCAACACCCCTTCACAAATACACCCACACTGTTGTGGAATATTTGTTACAGATTATGAGATAATATATCTGACTTTTACCACCAATGATGGAAACACATTATAGTGAGTAGCAGCTGGTTTATAAATGGGAATATAGCTGGAAAACATAGTCTAGGAATGTAAATGTCAATTGAAAGAAATCTAGAGAATAATCTAGGTACTGAATAACACAGTAAACCCAGAGGTGGTTGAGAATTGTGGTTGATGGTACAGCTGCAAGAGTGTCCTTCTGTGAGCTAAAGCAGATGTACATCACTATTGCAGGGTGGTGGGAATATGGATGGGAAAAATACAATTGGTGTGACCTATGAACTGTGGTTAATAGCAATAATGTAATATTCATGCATCTATGCTAAAGATGTACTGTGTTGATAATGGGGGACTATGGAAAAAGTGTGCCTCTAATGCTTTTTAAATCTCATCCATCATGTCTTTCATTCCCATAAAGTCTGTTACTTTTCTTTTGCAGGCTTTTCAATTGTTCTTTATGCTCACCCAGTGTATTTTTAATATCGTTTATCTCTTTAGCCATATTTTCTTTCAATTCTTTGAAATGATTTAAAAGAATTGTTTAATTATCATTGATTAATTGTCTTAAATCCTGTATCTTTTCAGGATATTTGGTTTGTTCCTTTGGCTGGGCCATGTCTTCCTGTTTCCTAGTATTGCTTGTAATTTTTTCCTGATGTTTAGGCCTCTGAACATGTTGGTGAATTTACTCTGATGGTCATTTTCTCTCTCTTGCCTATTGTTTTTTCACAGCTCTTCTTTACTATTTGTTTCAACTTATTCTAAGTCTTTAAAATTGCCCAGGTTAAGTTATCAAAACTGGCCCAGGCACTCACTAATGGGGCACAGATTTTCTCCCAGGACTTACCATACAGAGGGAACCAAAAACAGGTTTTGACCATAAAATTTCCAGAGTAGCCAGCATGTGGTGCTTGTCGGTGCAACTTTCTGTGGAAGTAATTCAATCTCCAATTTCCTCAGTTTTGGTCTGGCCAGAGCTGAGATTCAAAGTGGGCTCTGCTGGCTAAATTCACTGGAGAAAAGCCCCCTGACTCCCCATCCCTTTTCACTTGTAACAGCTGACAAGGAGGAAGATGTCTGTTCCCCTCTCAGTCAGCTGCAGTGTGCCAGGGGTTTTACCCCTGGTTAATATCTTGGGGATGAGGGAGGGAAGCCCTTTCCAGCTGCCACAAGGGCTTGGTAAGTCACATTTGTTGTTTCAGGTTCTTTGTCTCTCTGTCCCTCACTCTCTTGGGAATTGTGTAGCACTGTCCTGTTCTGGTGAACCACAAAGCAGTTCCCTCAGACTGCTTTTGGCTATTTCTCCATTCCTTTTGTAAGAGAGTTGAGCTTGCCCATCTACTCTGATGACATCTTCCCAGCAATAAAATTTTTATGAAAAAAAAAAAAAAAACAAAACTAAGTGCCAATTTCTCATCAGAAACCATGGTGGCAAGAGGCAATGGTGTGATATATTTAAGGTTCTCAAAAAGAAGAATTTCCAGCCAAAAATTCTTTATCCAGAAAAATTGCCCTTCAGAAATGTGGGATAGTTTAAAATATTCACACATAAACAGAAACTGAGAGAGTTCATTGCCCTACAAGAAATAATAAAGAGAGTTCTTCAGATTGAAAGGAAAAAACAGGTAAGATTGGCTTGGAGTAATGTGAAGAAATGAACACCTACAGAACAGGTAACAAAAAGGGTAAATACAAAACACAATAATACTGTACTCTCAATATAAAACTCTGGTCTTACACTTCTTTAAGTGTCAGAACACAATTGAATGAGAAAAATACTTATTTCCTAATAATGGACAGGCAAACATAAAGTGGTAAAGTGGGAAAAAATAACATAAAGAAGGGAAAGAGAAAGATATGGGAGTAGAGAATGTGTAAGTCATTGACACTAACTTGTTCTCTTTTCAAATTTGTTGGTTATACATGTATGTTGTGCAGCATAAATCCCAGGGAGCCACAAAGAAAATTATTTTAAAATATTCATATTCAGAAAGGAGAAAGATATCAGTCAGATACATCATAAAGGATCGTGAATAAATAAAGGGGGGTTGAAATAAGAAAAACGAGACAAAAAACAGATATGACAAATAAAAACCAAAGACAAGATAGCTAAAATAAGCATTGCCTTTATAGTGCTAACAGTGAATGCTAATGGATTAAATGCTCCAATCAAAAGACACAGATTGGCAGAATGGATATAAAACCACGATCCCACTATCTGCTGTTTACAAGCAATTCACCTTAGACTCAGGGGCACAAATGATTTGAAAGTGTAAGGTTAGAAAAAGATATTCAATGCAAATAGTATCCAAAATAAGAACTGGAGTAGCTATGCTGATAAAAGACAAAATAGGCTTTATATGCAAAACTGTTATAAGAGAAAAAGAAGGCCATAATATGCAAAAAAGGAGAAATTCACCAGGATCTAATAACAACAACAAATATTTATGCACATAACCACAATGCCCAAAGATACAAGACACTGCGAATATTCTCGCTGTCTTGATTTTGTGATAATCAGGGTAAGCTATACATTCATTATATTACAAACCATGCATGTGTCCCCAAACCTAGTTTTTCTCCCTAGGTCTGGTTTTTAGAATGCTGGTGATAAACCAAGCCTGATTTATTATATGACCATCCTGTATGGGAAATGACTGTAACTCTAGATATCTTTGGTCAACCTTAAGAGATATAGAAGGGGAAGGATGTGGCTCAGATTGTTGTGTGTCTCTTTTCCATACGGAGGGACCTGGGTTTGATCTCCGGGACCTCCCGGTAAAATAAAGAAGTTGCACAGGTGCACCGTCAGGTCCCGGGAGCCAGTGAGGCCCCCGGCCCCATGAGTGGGTGAGCCGTCGGGCCCCACCGAACCAAGCAGCAAGATGATGACACAACAGGGGGAGGGGGGCGCAGGAGAGAGCCAAGACGAGACGTGCTTAAAGACCAGGGGCTGGGGTGGCACAGATGGTGGAACACTTCTCTCCCATATTGGAGGTTCCCAGGATCGAGTCCAGGTGGGGACAGGAGGAGAAGGATGTGAGGGGAGAGGGCAAGAGGCAGACACAGGGAATTGCCCAAAGAATGGACACAAAAACAGCAAAAATGGGGGGGGGGGTTAAAATGTATAAAAAGTAAATATATTTTTAAAAATTAATGTAAAAGATGTTCAAATAAATAAATAAAACATTGCCAAAATAACATATTCCCCCCCGCCCCCAAAAAGATAAATATAACCCCTTCTGTCCAGATTTTATCAGTATAGATTCCTAGTTATTCACCTGGAGTGTTGGGGCTATAATTAAAGCTCATAGTTTTCAGGACCTATTGAAATACATGATTTAGGTTAGCCCTCATTATGATCAAATTACCGAGTAATTTATCATTTCCCAGATACCATTTCACTGATTCAGCAGTCTGAGAAATCCTAATGTCTATTACGATATGAAATGATAAACTTTTGATGTGTCATTTTGACTTAGTGGTGTAAACTAGTGAATGCAAAATCTTAGGTGAACCTAGGTACATATACTGGGCTTTACCACTTAATAACTTTGAGGCCCTGTATATGTTATTTTAACCTCTTTGTTTATAAAAGTGAGAATAATATCATCTGGTTGTGAGAACAAATGAGGTAACATAAGTGAAAAAACTTAGTGTAGCACTTGATGCTTTGTAGGGTCAATAAATACGTGTTACTATTCTTTTAAAAAAATACATGAGACAAACACTGGCAAAACTGACAGGATAAATGGTTGCCTCTACAATAATAGTTGGAGACTTTAATACAGCACTCTCATCAATAGATAGAATATCTAGACAGAGGATCAATGAGGACACAGAGAACTTGAATAATACAAATGATCTAGACTTAGCAGACATGTACAGATCATTGCACCCCAAAAAGCAAGATATACATTCTTCTCAAGTGTACATAGATCATTCTCCAGGAGAGAGCACCTGTTGAGTCACAAAGCAAGTCTCAATACATTAAGAAAGATTGAAATTATATAAAGAATCTTCTCTGACTATAATGGGATGGACCTGGAAATCAACAACAGAGAACTGGAAAATCCACAAATATATGGAAGTTAAATAACAACCTTGTAAACAATCTGTAAGTCAAAGAAGAAAATTACAAGGTAAATCAATAAATATCTTGAAACAAATGAAAAGGAGAACACAACATATCAAAACTTATGGGATGAAGTGAAAGCAATGCCAAGAGAGAAAGTTATAGCCCTAAAGGCTTGCATTGATAAAGAAGAAAAAAAAAAATTGAAGACGTAAGTGCACACCTGGAGGAGTTAGGAAAATAATGGCAAACTAATCCCAGAAGTATTTATAAGCAGAAAGAAAGAAATAAAGATTAGAGCAGGGAAAAATGAAATTGAGAATAAAAAACAATAGAGAGAATTAACAAACCAAAAGTTGGTTCTTTGAACAACCCAATATATTGACAAAATCTTAGCTAGAACGACAATGACAAAGAGAGAAGATGCAAATAAATAAAACCAGAAATGGGGGCGGGGACATTACTATTGAACTCACAGAAATAAAAAGGATCATAGACAATATAGATATGTGGATAAATTCCTGGAAACACGTGAACAACCTACACTGACACTAGAAGAAATAGAGGATGTCAACATATGAATTAAAGGTAAAGCTATTGAATCAGTCACCAAAACCCTCCCAAAAAGACAAGCCCAGGTGAGATGGCTTCACAGGTGCCAGCTCCAATCATTCCAATTAGATTAATGCCAATCCTGTTCAAACTCTTCTAAAAATTGAAGAGGAGAGAACACTACCGAACTCATTCTATGAGGCCAAAATTACCCTAGTATCAAAACCAGATAAAGATCCTACAAAAAAACTTACAATTTTCTCTTATGAATATGCATGCCAAAATACTCAACCAAATACTTGTAAATAGAATCCAAAAGCACATAATATAATTATACACCATGACCAAGTGGGCTTTATCCCAGGTATGCAAGGGTGATTCAACATAAGAAAATCAATTAATGTAATACACAACATTAACACAAGGAAAGTTGAAAAACCATGTGATCATCTCGATTGATGCCGATAAAAACATTTGACAAAATCCACCATCCTTTCTTGATGAAAACATTTAGACAAATAGAAATAGAATGAAACTTCCTCAACATGATAAAGGGCATATATGAAAATCCCTCAACTAATATCATACATAATGGGGAAAGACTGAAATCTTTCCTTCTAAAACCTGGAACAAGACAAGGACATCCCCTCTCATCACTGTTATTCAACATTGTACTGGATATAATAGCTAAAGCAGTTAAGCAAGACAAAAAGAAATAAAAGGAATCTAAATTGGAAAGGAAGAAATAAAATATTCACTATCTGCAAATGACATTATCCTATATTTAGAAGATCCTAAAAAATGTTCAATGAGCCTACTAGAGCTCAGAAACAAATTCTGCAAAGTGATGGGATACAAAATCAATACAAAAATTCAGTAGTGTTTCTATACACCTGTAATGAGCAATCTGAAGAGGAAATCAATTTTAAAAATTCCATTGAAAATAGCAAATTAAATAATCAAATATCTATGAATAAATTTAACCAAGAATGTAAAGGACTTGTACACAGAAAACCACAAAACACTGCTAAAATGCATAAAAGGAGACCTAAATAAATGGAAGGACATTCCATATTCATGGATTGGAAGACAAGACTAAATATCATTAAGATGTCAATATTACACAAAATGATTTAGAGATTCAATGCAATCCCAATCTAAATTCCAACAGCTTACTTTGCAGAAATGTAAAAGCTAATGATCAAATTTATTTGGATGGGAAATGGGCCCCGAATAGTCAACAACAACTTGAAAAAGAATATCGAAGCTGGAGGACTCACACTTCCTGACTTCAAAGCATATTACAAAACTACAGTGGTCAAAACAATATGGTACTTGCAGAAAGATAGACATATTGATCAATGAAATCAAATCAAGAGTTCATAAATAGACCTTCACATCTATGGTCAATTGAATTTTGACAAGGCTGCCAAATCCATTCAGCTGGGACTGAACAGTCTCTTCAAAAAATTGTGCTCGGAGGACTGGATTTCCATATCCAAAAAAAATTATCTCACACCTTATACAATAATTAACTCAAAATGTTTCAAAGACATAAATGTAAAAGCTAGGACCATAAAACTTGTAGAAGAAAATGTAGGGAAGCATCTTTAAGACCTTGTGTTAGACAAGGGAGTCTTAGACCTTACACCTAAAGCACGAGCAATGAGAAAAAAAAATATGGTACCTCTTAGAAGGACTTTGTCAAGAAAGTAAAAAGACAGCCTACTCAATGGGAGAAAATACTTCAAAATCACATATCCAATGAAGGTTTAATTTCCAGAATATTTAAAGAAATCCTACAACTCAACAATAAATAGACAGATGACCCAATTAAGAAATGAACAAAAGACCTGAAAAGACATTTTTCCAAAGAGGAAATGTAATTGGCTAAAAAGCACATGAAACCATGTTCAACATCATTCGCTATTAAGGAAATGTAAATTAAAACCACAATGAGATATCATTTTGTTCCCATTAGACTGGCCACTATTGAAAAATGGAAAACTAAAAGTGCTAGGGAGGCTTCGGGGAAATAGGAACCCTTATTCATTGCTGGTGGGAATGGAAAATGGTACAGCTGCTGTGGAAGACACTTTGTCAGTTCTTCAGGAAGCAAAGTGTAGAACTGTTATATTATTTGGCAGTCTCACTTCTAGGTATATACTCAGAAGAAATGAAAGCAGGGTTGCAAACAGACCTATGGACACTGAGGTTCATAGTGGCATTATTCACAGTTGCCAAAAGATGGAAACTACCCATGTGTCCATCAACTGATGTATGGATAAACAAAATGTGGTATATACATAAAATAGAATATTTTCAGCTGTAAGAAAAAAATGAAGTACTGACACATGGGATAGCATGGATTAAGCTTGAGGAAATCATTGAGTGAAATTAAGCAAGGCACAAAAGTTCAAATATTTAATGATCTGACTAATATGAACTAATAATAATGTGCAAACTCATGAAATTATTATATAAAGTATAGGTTACCAGGAAATAGAGTGAGGGTAGTAAATTTGGAGCTGATGTTTAACTTTTGAAAAATTTGCAATAAATTTGATAATAAATGTTTGAAATTGGATAGAGGTGATGGGAGTACATTATTGTGAGTGTAATTAACAGTGCTGAATTGTGCATGTGATTGTTTTATAAAAGGGAACTTTAAGGTCTTGTATGTCACTATACAGGAAGCCAGAGGATGAAAGAGGGGACTGTATAACATAGTGAACCCAGCTGTGTGATGACTGTCCTTAATACTACAAATAAAAGCATGTTCTTTCTAGAACTCTTATCACTATTATAAAACCTTAATATAGGGTTGTATATTGGAAAATACAACTAATGCAAATTATCAACTATAGTTAACAGTAATTTTGCAATTTTTTTTTCATCAATTGTAACAAAGATACTATATCAATGCTAAGGGTCAATAATATGGGAGTATATGGGGTAAGGGGCTTTTCCTTTTTGCTTTGTTTTGTTTGGAGCAATCAAAATGTTCTAAAAGTGATTGTGGTGATAAATGCGCAACTCTGTGATTATACTGAGAGCCATTAATTGTACACTTTGGATGATTGCATGGTGTGTGAATAAAAACTGCTTTGATAAAAATGGGCAAAAGACTTGAATAGACATTTCCCCAAAGAGGATATGAAAATAGTTTAAAAGCACAGGAATAGATGCTCAATATCATTAACTATTATGAAAATGCAAATAAAAAACACAATGAATTATAATTTCACACCTCCCAGAATGGCTTCTGTTAAAAAGATAGATAACTACAGGTTTTGGAGAGGATGTGGAGAAATAGGAATGCTCATTCTCTGCTGTTTAGGAAAGTAAAATGGTATAACCACTGTGGAAGACAGTTTGGCAGTTCCTCAGGAAGCTAAGTCTAGAATTACCATATGATCTGGCACTCCCACTACTAGGGATATACCCAGAAGAATTGAAAGCAGGAATTTGAATTTATATTTTTACATTGATATTCATAGTGGCAATATTCACAATTGCCAAAAGATGGAAGCAACCAAAGTGTCCATTATCCAATGAATGAATTAACAAAATGTGGTATATACACACAATGGAATATTATTCAGGTGCAAAAAAGGAATGATGCTGTGATACATGCATCAATATGGTTAAACCTTGGGGACATTATATTGAGAGAAATGAGCCAGACAAAAAGGTCAAATATTGTATGGTCTCACTGATATGAACTAGTTTTAATAAGCAAACTCATAGAATCAGAACCTAGAATATAGGTTAACAAGGGATAGATTGGGGGTAGAAAATTTAAGCTGATGCTTATTTTGTACTGAATTTCTATTTAGGTTGAATGTAATGTTTGGAAATGAGTGGTGGTGATAGCAGCACATTATTGTTAGTGCAATTATCAGTGTGAATTATATATGTGAATGTGGTTGAAAGGGGATGTTTTGGGTCATATGTGTTACTAGAATGAAAGTTAGAAGATAAAACATGGGATTATAGAACACAGTGCATCCTGCTGTGAGCAGTGGACTGGAGCTAACAGCACAAGAATAAGAGTATTCTTTCATGAATTATAACAAATGTATGACAC
The DNA here is from genome assembly GCA_026826555.1 of Tolypeutes matacus. Taxonomy (NCBI): domain Eukaryota; kingdom Metazoa; phylum Chordata; class Mammalia; order Cingulata; family Chlamyphoridae; genus Tolypeutes; species Tolypeutes matacus. The sequence goes on from JAKSZT010054032.1 coordinate 597,240, forward strand.
TAATACGTGATGCTAATAATAGGGTGGTACATGGGAAAATACACCTAATGTAAACTGTGGACTATAGTTAATAGTAATATTTTAATATTCTTTCATCAAATGTAATAAAGGTACCACAGTAATGCAAAGTGTCAACAATAGTGGAGTATATGGGAATGCTGTATTTTTACATAGGTTTTCTGTAAACCTAAAACTTTTCAATTCTACACATGTGCATGATTGTTTTTTAAGTTCACAATCTCTGTAATAAAAATATATTTTGAAATTAGAGTGGGTTGGGGGGAAAATACAGCAAATGTAAGATATGGATTATAATTTGTAGTAATATTTTGACAGTGCTCTTGCATAGTTTGTAACAAATGTTTCACAACAATGCAAGGTGTTGGTGGTAGGGTGATATATGAAACTCTTGTATGATGTTATGCATGTTTATTTTATAAGTTCACAACTTTTGCTATACACTTATTGTTAATGTATGTTCACATATGAATGACATACTTCAATAATATATATATAAATAAATAAAATACAAAAAATTAATAAAAATAATTTAAAAAATCATTATGCTAAGTGAAATAAACCTGACCAAAGTTCTACATATTGTATGACTCCATTTATATAAAATATAAATATAAATAAATAAATCTTTAGAGACAGAAATAGATTAGTGATTGTAAAGGACTGGGAAAGAGGGATTGAGAGGTGACTGCTAAGAGGTATTGGGATTTTCCTTTTTTGGAGTAATGAAATGCTCTAAAATTGATTGTGGTGGTGAATGCACAACTCTGTGAATATATTAAAAGCCATTAATTTTACATTTTGGATGGTTTGTATGGTTTGTGAATATATCTTGATAAAACTGCTTTTTAAAAAATGACAAAAGTAATATAAAAGAAAAAAGTCTGTAGCAGTGCTTGAAAACCAGGAAGAATACAAAGAAGAAACAAGAAAATTTGAGGAATTTTTGGAAGATAATATGCAAATGGAAATGGATTGATGGAAAAAAAAATAAAACAGAAAAAATGAGAAAATACAAACTAATGCAGACAAAGTAGGAACTTCCAGGAACTTCCTGGAAAGTGGTAGCTTGCCTACAGATTCCATCCCTCTCTCAATTTCCAGCAGGGCCTTGAGACAAGAGGGGACTATGGGACTGTTCGTGGAGGAATGGATCGGCTTTAGGAGCAGTGCCAATGACCCATTTGGTGAATAATTAGTGGTTACTGTAGCCATCTGCATGTTGTGGCTACTGAGGACCTCTTTTTAGGGCATTTGGTACAGAAGCCTCCAAAACTCAGGGTCAGACCCCAAGATAGAAGCAAGCTAGTGTCCTGGCATCTTGCTAAGGAAAGGATGACCCATGGACCAGCAACATCAATATCATCTGGGAGTTTGTTTTAAATGCAGAATCTCAAGTCTTACCTCAGATCTTCTAAATCAGAAGCTACATTTTATCAAGATCTTCAGGTGATTCATATGCTTTTTCAAGTTTAAGGAGGCCAGCATTGCTCTAGCTAACTATTGGCCCCTAAACAAGTGCAGAGGTGGAAAAACAATGGCTCATTACAAATATGAAATTCTCTCCCTATTTTTCTTCCTGAATTCCCTGAAGCTTAGTCTACCTGTGGATTTGTTCCTGCACACCCACCACACCCATTCATAGGAACTCACAGCGGCCATTTATACCAGTGGTTTTAATCCTTGGTACCTATTAGAATCATCAGGTATACTTTTGAAAATTGCCAATTATGTCTCTATTTTCATTGTGGCTCTACCTCATTTTACAGTATAATTTCATGTGTGTGCATCTGATTGATGGAATCCAATTCACACCCAGAACTCTACACAGGGGCCTGCAGTAGAAGAAGCAATGCTAGAAGGAGCTTGGCATAACTGCTTAGCACCAATCAACTTTACTTATCACAAATGACAACAAAGTGAAAAAAGAAATGGCAATCCTGGTTCAGCAAAGAATAAGTCACATAAAAAAGTAAAAAAAGCATTAAATTGGGGAAAAACACTATTTTATGTGTACAGAAGGTCCACCCCACTGAGGAGAAATAATAATCATAAAATTATGCATTGAAAAACACAACATAGAAGTATATAAAGAAAAACTGTTAATAAATACCTTCAAATGAGCAACAAAAATTTGACAGTGCCAAAATTAAAGTTGAAATATTCACACTGTTCTTTAGAATAAGTAGTAAAAAAATGAGTAAGATACTGTATTAGTCAGCCAAAGGGGTGCTAATGCAAAATACTGGAAATTGATTGGCTTTTATAAAGGTTATTTATTTGGGGTAGAAACCCATAGTTACCAAGCCATAAAGTGTGCATTTCTTCCTTCACCAAAGTCTGTTGCCACGTGTTGGAGCAACACAGCTGCTGACGTTTGCTGGGGTTCAGGATTCTTGGGTTCCTCTCTTCCAGGGCCTTGCCTCTCTCTGGGTGCATGCTTGCTTCGTGCCACAAGGCCAGCTGTAGATTATCAGGCAAATGGCTTGCTTCTCTTTACAAGACCTTCTCTCCTTCCTCACGACCAAGCTCCTCTGTACGCTTAATTCCCTGGGCGCCAGCTCAAGACTCTGCATCAGAATTCCAACTCAAAACTCCAACTCTGCCTTTTGCCATGTCTTTTATCTTTGAGACCCCACTCACCAAGGGGCAGGGCTCAACACCCTACTGACGTGGCCCAATCAAATCCCTAATCATAACTTAATCATGCCCAGATGAACAGACCAGTTTACAAGAATAATCCAATATCTATTTCTGGAATTCATAACTATATCAAACTGCCAAACTGCCACACTCCACCCTCTGAATTCCAAAAATACATTACAATATTCAAAAAACCTTAAATCAGTAAAAATGCAACTACAAAATCATATCATAACCAGTTTAAAGAAATATAGTTTGTCTTTAGGCAAAATCCCATCGGCTGTAGACCTCTGAAACTTACAAAACCATTTAACTGCTTCCAATACACAAATGGAAAGACAAAGGATAAACATTTTCATTACCATAAGGAGAAATTGGGAGGTTAAGCATGAGTCATGGGTATTCTACAGTTCAGCAAACCGGCAATGGCCTGCCCTGTGGAGACCACACCTTGTCAACCTTGTATCATCCAGCCTCCAGCCTGCCCCAAGGAGTACAGACCTCCTTCCAGCCCTGAGGTGGGCACCAGCAAAACTGCTACAGATATGTATGATTTGAATGAAATTAATATTAAGTTTGATTAAATAGAAATACACCGATTTTGAAACCACAGAGAATGCACACTTTTAAAAAATATCCATGGAACATTTATGAAAGTTCATCCTACACTAGGCCACAAAGTAAATTTTTAATAAATTCCAAGAAATAGAAATTTTACAGACTGTATTTTTTATCAAAATAAAATAAAACTAGAAATGATCAACAAAAGGAAGGGAAGGAATAGGGATATTACTTAAAAGTGAAAAAATAAAACCTTCTGTATAACTCTTGCCTCAAGGTCATACTCAAAAAGGAAACTACAGACTATTTAATAATACAAACACTACAAACAAAGTATAAATGATGCAGCCAAATTAGTAAAAACAAAATTCATAATCTTAAGTGATTTTATTTAAATTTTAGAAAGATTGAAAAGAAGTGAAATAAGCAGTCAACCCAAAAATGTAAAATGAGAACAACTAAGTAAACCCAAATAAATTAAGAAAAGAATTACTAAAGAAAAAGCATAAATTAATGCATCTAAAGCAAATTAGTGTAATTCAGAAATAAAGTCAAGAAATTATTCTTTGATATCAGCAAAATAATAAAACACCTATAAGTCTGCCCAAAAAAGACAGAAAACAGACAAGCACACAATGCTAGGAATATGAAAAGGGCTATGACCAGAGATATTGGGGCATTTTAAAAAATATAAGTGAATACTACAATTTTATACCATTTGATTTGAAAATCTGTATGAAATGGTTGATGTTCTAGGAAAATATAAATTGCTAGAATTGACTTATGAAAAGATAGAAAATGTGCCTACCCAATAAACCTTTGAACTGTAATGAGGCAAAATATATTGACATATAAGTGTCCCTAACTCCCAGCTCCTCTACATCCTCACCCCAACACCCAAACCCACAAAAGAAGAGGAGGTAATGGTAAAGAATAAAGGAAGAAACAAGAAAGAGGAAGGTAAAAATGGCTTCCTATAAAGCAGGCAAAATGTTAATACATAATTGTATTAGTCAGCCAGAAAGAGTGCTGATGCAAAATACCAGACATCTCTTGGCTTTTATAAAGGGTATTTATTTGGAGTAGAAGCTTACAGTTACCAGGCCATAAAGCATAAGTTACTTCCCTCACCAAAGTCTATTGCCACGTGTTGGGGCAAGATGGCTGCTGAAATCTGCCAAGAGTTCAGGCTTCTTGGTTTCCTCTCTTCCCTGGGCTCTGTTTCTCTCTGGACTCAGCTGCTATGCTTTCTCCACAAAGCCAGCTGTAGACTATCAGGTGAACAGTTCTGTCTCTCTCCCTGGGGCTTCTGCCATGTCTAAGGAGCCATCTCTATTCCTCTGTGTTCTTCTCCTTTGTGTTCACTTCCCAGGCTCCAACTCAAAACTCCGCATCAAAACTCCAACTTCCCTTCTCTCTGGTGCCATTTTTCTGTGAGTCCCCACCCACCAAGGGGGAAGGGACTCAATGTCTTACTGATGTGGCCCGAAGCCTTAATCATTATTTAATCAAGTAAACCTCTGAATCCAATATAATCTAATATGCCCGGAGGAAAAGACCAGTTCACAAACATAATCCAATATCTGTATTTGGAATTCATAAATAATGCCAAACTGCTACAATAACATAAAAGAACTTCTACTTTTAGCAATATGGTAGACTGAATATCATGAGCAATAAAACCTCCAATATAAAACATCTATAAATCCCTCCTCAAATAAAACAAAAATAATTTTAAATGTACATTTGTAGTTGTAGAAAGTAAGGGCAATTCCAAGGGGTCAAAAGCAAAGAAGAAGCAAGAAACTAGGGTGGTAAGACAATTATAATTCTGAAGCTGAGGGATTTTAATACCAGAATCTTACAGTCTTGGATTTTAATAACCCTTGGGGATGAAAGACAAGATTTTGTACCTGTGAAAGATGGAGAGTTGGAACATATATTCATAAATCTAGAATACTTGAAACACGTTACCCTTTAGTGAAAGAATGGGTCAAAAGAAATCTGGACAGCAAAGTAAATTGAAAGGAAATTTACTGAGCTATTGGGAAAAAAATTCTCTCCTGTGAGTTCACAACCAAAGATTTCTTTTAACACATGGTTTGGCTGTGAATTTGTTTCAAATTCCAGCTTCTGTTGGAAACCAGATGCTGAGATATGAATTTAAGATGTTCTCAGTTTGGTAGCTCCTTAGGGTACCGATCAGAAGCAAGCACCAATCTCTCCAGAGGGCTACACCTTCCACCCTGACCCCTTCAGATTACCATGATTACATTAACATAACAGGAACTCACAACAAAGATTTATAGAACTCATGAAGAAATAATCTGCTATAAACAAGAGTCAGTAGAAATAATAAAATTCAGATTTATACCTATCCCATTGTTAAGAACTTCAGATATGGGAATTAACAGGTAAGAATAAAACTAAGTTTAGACTTCTGGGAAAATGGTGCCAAACTATGTAGGCAGAGACTGACTGACTTCACACACACACACACACACACACACAAAAGCAGAGAGAAGTCTGACACCTATTTAAAGGTGCTGCTTTGGATATGTATAGAATGGGAAGGTGCTCTGAGTCATCTAGAAGGGTACTGGAAAGATAAAGAAGCCAAAGGAAAACTGTGAGTTCCTCACCCTTGTAGCTGGAAATGGCACATATACCTCACCCTCTAGGCAAGTAGCCTCAGTGTCCTGGCTCCCTGCTGCCAATGGACTGGAAGGGGACATTCCCTGGGAGGAAAAGGGGTCTGACAGAGGGTGGAGAGGGGTTTATTTGTGGTGAGTTTGGCCAGCTGAGCCCCCTTTGAATCTCAGAAGGGACACTGACCCAATGGGGAGAAGGGAGGGGGAATCCACTCAGACAGACTGTCATGCCAACCCAGCCACCCTGAGAAGGAAAGCAAATAGATTAGAGAGGGGGTGGGGACAGGAATCTAATCAGCAGGAATCTAGCAAGCTGTAGAAATAAAAAAAACACCTGGAGGAAAGGGGGCAGATGGCTCTTTGAAGATTAATTAACCTAAGGGGACAATTTATCTAGGTGGAGGAATCCCCAGCTTGTGTATATGAGACCCCTAGTTCAATTCCCTGCTTAATTCAAGAAAGTGATCCACCTGGTTATCAGGCAGCCAGCTGATACCTTATGACAGGGAACATATAGACATTCTTTTTGTTTTAGGCTTTTTTAGATATGTTATTTTCATTTAAAAGTAATTTTTTTCTTATTTTACTTGGTAAAACCATATACATTTCCTGCAGAGGGCAGACTGCAGGGTGATTGATTGATGAACAATGGCAGCCTGAGAAACTCCTTAGGGGCCTAAGAGGGAAGGCTGTATTTCCTTGGTGGTGGTCGTCGTTTTTTAGTTGTGCCTTGTTTTGTTTCTTGTTTGTTGTGTTTCCCCTTTTGTTTCCCCCCTTTAATGATTTTTTCTACCTGTGTTAATTCGTTTCTTTTCTTCATTTTTTTATCTTCTGTTTTCTGTTTTTTTGTTTTTTTTTAATTTATTTTTATTTTGTATAAAAATCAAAATTCTCACAATACATACAAACATTTGCAAAATGATATATAAATATATATGCATATATGTGTATTTGCTTACAAAAATGTTATTTATATTCTGTTGTTTTTTAATTCCACCTTTTTGGGGTTGGTCTTCAATTTTTAAAAATTTCTCTCTCACTCTTTTTTCACTGTTTTCTTTCTTTTTACTTTTTCTTTTTTCTTTCCTTTTCTTTTTTCTTTTTTTCTTTTCCTCTCTTCTCATCATTCCAGCATGTTAATTCATTCTTTATATTTTTCTTTATTTTGTTTCTCATTTCATTTTTTCTATTCCACTTTTTAATTCTTATTCCTCTTTACTTCTTATGACTCTTTACTCATGTAATTACTTATTTACATAGGTCTTGTATGGCTCCTCATCTTACTTTTTTGTAGTTATTACTATTATTCTTTTTCTCTTCTTATCTGTTCCTTTTTATCTGGTCCTAATTTTATTTTTCAAGGAAAAATTGACAGCAGCAAGGAAATAGAATAAGAGGAATGAAGTGTCAAAATGAAAACTTACCACACACATAAAAACAACACCAAAATAAAATTCTAGAGTAGAAAGAGAATCTAACCAACTGAATAATCCCATCAAGATAAACAGATGTGTAGACATAAAAAAAATTGCAAGCCATACTAAGAAAAAGGAAGACATGGCCCAGTCTAATAAACAAAATAAAAAACAGGGAGAGATGCAGAACATGGAACAACTAATCAGAGATGTCCAAACAAATATCATGAATCAGCTGAATGAAGTGAAGGAAGAGATTAAGTGAGTGAAGATGCTGGGAGAACATACTGAAGAAATTGTAAACATACATAAAAAGATAATGGATATGACGCTGATGAATGGCATACTGCAAGAAATAAAAAATACACTGGAAGCACATAACAGCAGATTTGAACAGGCAGAGGAAAGAATCAGTGATGTGGAAGACAGTATATCTGAATTCAAGCAGATAGTAGAACAGATAGATAAAAAGATAGGAAAATCCATCAGGGACTTATGGACTTGAATGACAACATGAGATGTACATTATAGGCATCCCAGAGGGAGAAGAGAAGGGAAAGGAGCCAGAAGGAATGTTGGAAAAAATAATGGCTGAAAACTTCCCAACTCTATTGAAGGACAAGGACATACATGTCCAGGAAACACAGCAAACCCCAAACAGTATAAATCCTGACAGGCCTACCCCCGACATATACTTGTCAAATTGTCCAATGCTCAAGACAAAGAGAGAATACTGAAAGTAGCAAGAGAAAAGAGATCCATCACATGCAAGGGAAACTCGATAAAATTAAGTGCTGATTTCTCTTCTGAAACCATGGAGGAAAGAAGGCAGTGGTAAGACATAGTTAAGGTACTAAAAGAAAAAAAAAACTTCCAGCCAAGAATTCTTTATCCAACAAAGCTGGCATTCAAAAATGAGGGAGAGTTCAAAAAATTCACAGATAAATTGAAATTAAGAGAGTTTTTCAATAAGAAGCCTGCCTTTCAAGAAATACTAAAGGGAGTGCTGCAGGTTGAAAGGAAAAAACAGGAGAGGGAGAGTTGGAAGACAGTGTAAGAGGAGGGAGAAGGAAGAACAGAATAGATGGATCATGGGGCACTGGAATTGTACTACATGATCTTGCACTGATGGATACAGGCCATGTTAAATTTTATCAAGCTTTATAAAAGTGTATGGTCCAAAATGTAAACTGTAATGTAAATCATCAACCATGGTTAGTAACAATGTGTCAATATTTGTATATAAATTGTAATAAATGTACCATCCACAAATAATATGTTATTAATAGGGGAAAAGGGAAAAGGGAGAGGATTTTGGGTATATGCGAATCCCCTATATACTACATGACTTTTCTGTAACCTAAAACATCTTTGAAGACAAAATTTAAAAACTACATTGGGGAAATAAATGGAAGAAAATGTCATTGTACATATGAGACAACAGATATTACAGTGGTGAAAGACATAATTTCAAAAAAATGTTTAAAAATATTTTTGATTTTTTTATTATTCCATGTTTTTTACTTTTTAATTTTTTTAATTTTTTGTATTTAATTTCTTATTTTTAAAATTGTCATTATTTCATTTTCTTATTAATTGTATTTGGTTATCTTGGATTCATTTTTAAAGGAGTTTTGAATCACATAAGGGTTACAACTATAACAGGATAGGATCATTGGTGTGGGGTGTAAGTGACAGGTGATACATGGGAGGAGGTTCACCCAGGGCATACCTATAAGGCATATAAATGTTCTCAAGTGTTCATGGAACATTGTCATGATGGGTGGAGATTCACACAGAAACTGAAATAATATCTAATTCCTACTTTGTGGAGATCTGCCACATTCTCTAATGGAACAGCAAGAATCCCTTGAGTACAGGGGCAGTGACTAGTGAAGGAGGATGGTTCATTGATGGGCCCTTTACATTGATGATTGTACTTATGAACATTTACTTTGAAATTGAATATTAACCTAGGATTATAGGGTGCCTAAGATTTACCTTCTGAAAGCTTCCTTTTTCTCAAATGTGGCCTCTCTCTAAGCTGATTTCAGCATATAAATGCATTACTTTCCCCCGAGCATGGGACATGATTCCCAGGAATGAACCTCACTGGCACCGAGGGATTACTATCAAGCACCAACTAGCAAAGCAACTGGAAAAAGACCTTGATCAAAAGGGGAAAGATAAAGACAAATGAATTCATATAGCTAAGAGACTTCAATGTGAGTCAGGAGCTCAATCCAGAGGTTTTGCTTATGCATGCCTCAGCAGGATCTCATTGATTGTCAAAGTCAATATTACCTCAATATCAGGGCTCCTGAGGGCTCTGGAGACATCTAGATACTAAAGCCTGGGTAGACAGCTCAGGATTTTGGTGCCCTGCCAGTGGGCCCTACTTTGGTATTTATGCTCCCCAGTGTGACAGAGTTGGACTCAGTTTTGGTTTCCCTACACATGGCTATTCTGCCCCTTCTATTTGAATCTATACCTAGTACTAGAGTTTCTAGGTGTACTTCCAAGAAACTTAAAACTTTGAGCTGTCCATATTCCAGTTGGGCTCTGAATCTCTACAGAGTTGCAGCACTTACTCTCCAGTTCACTGGACTCACTGAGGACAACTAACAAGGAGGTGATGATGGACAAAAACCACCCCAAGGAACAGAAAGAGTCTACAACTGCAAGCAAGATAGTCCCATCCATCTGCCCCATGGGATCAAAGCCCCCTCTCAATAATGGGTGGAGTGAGCATCACCATCCCAGAATCCTCAGGATTGGGGAATGAACAATGGACTAGAGTAGACTTATTGTAGTCTGCTACAGATTTATTGTGATTCTTGTAGTGGAAGAACTTATATCATTGATTTGGAGGCAGTGGCCACTGGGGGTTATGAAGAATGGGAGAGGGAGGAAAAGGTGTAATATGGGGGTATTTTCAGAACTTGGGAATTGTCCTGAATTACATTGAATGACAGATACAGACCATTATGTATATTGTCATAACATACAAAATTGTGCAGGAGAAAGTGTAAAATACAATGCAAAGTATAATCCATGCTTAGTGGCAATGTTCCAAAATGTGTTCATCACTTGTAACAAATGTACCACACTAATAAAGGATGTTGATAAAATGGGGAAATATGTGAGGGGTAAGGAGTGGGGCATATAGGAATCTCCTATATTTTTAATGTAATTTATGTAATCTAAGTATCTTTTTTAAAAATTTAAAAAAATTAATAAAATGAAATACTAAAGGGATGTCTGCAGGTTGAAAAGAAAAAACAGGAGAGAGTTGGAGGAGAGTGTAAAAATAACTAAAAAGTTAAAAAGATAAATAAAAATAATATATGGTATACATAAACTTAAAGAAATTATGGATGGTGTAAGTAATTCCTTGATTGTAATAACTCTGAATGTTACTCTCCAATGAAGAGACACAGATTGGCAGAATGTGTAAGGAAATATGATTTCTACAAGAAACTCACCTTAGACCCTGGGATGCAAGGAGGCTTAAAGTGAATGTTTGGAAAACAATTTTACATGTGAACAATAACTAAAAAAGGGAGGGAGTAGCTATCAAACTTTAAATACAAAACTATAGCAAGAAATACACTATATATTTAAAAAAGGGGAACTCTATCAAGAAGAAAAAACAATCATAAACATTTATGTACCTAACCAGGGTTCCTCAAAATACATCAAGCAAACATTTGAAAAACTAAGTTGAAAAATAGATGATGCTACAATTAAAATGAGGGACTTTAATACACCATTATCACCATTAGACAAAATATCTCGACAGAGAATCAATAAAGAATCAAAGACCCTGAATAATACATTAGAGGATCTGGACCTAATAGATATATACAGAACTTTACATCCAAATACAGTGGGATATACATTCTTCTTGAATGCACATGGATCATACTCTGAGACAGACCACATACTAGGCCACAGAACAACTCTCAATGAATTCAGAAAGATTGAGGTTATACAAAGTAATTTCTCTGACCACAATGGAATGAATTTGGAAACCAGGAAGGGTCAGAGAAGCAAATTAGGCACAAATATATGGAAGTTAAACAATATGCTCTTAGACAACACGTGGGTTAAGGAAGAAATTGCAAAACAAATCAGTAACTACCTTGAAAAGAATGAAAATGACAACACAATGTGTCAAAAATTATGAGATGCAGCAAAAGCTGTAACGAGTGGAAAATTCATATCCATAAATGCCTACATTAAAAAAGAAGAAAGAACTAAAATCAAAGATCTAACTGCACACCTGAAAGAATTAGAAAAGAACAACAAATTAACCACAGTGGAAGTAGAAAGTAGGAAATAACAAAGATTACAGCGGAGTTAAATTATATTGAAAATAAAAAAGCACTAGAAAAAATAAACAAAAGCAAAAGCTGGTTCTTTGAGAAGATTAATAAAATTGACAAACCCTTAGGTAGACTAACAAAGAAAAAAAGAGAGAAGAGGCAAATACATAAAATAAGAAAAGAGGAAGGGAATATCACCACTGATCGCACTGAAATAAAGAGTATCATAAGAGTAGACTTTTAAAAAATGTATGCCAACAAGACACATAACTTAGAGGAAATGTACAAATTCCTAGAAACACACAACCAGCCTACAATGTCAAAAGAAGAATTTGATGAACTCAACAAACCAATCACAAGTATAGAGATTATATATCTTCCCATAACCTGCAGAATTGTGTGGGAGAGAGTGTAAGCCACAATGTGAACTATGGTTCCTGCTCAGTGGCAAAGCCCCAGGATACATTTATCAATTGCAATGAATGTGCCACACTAATGAAGGATGTCGTTTGTGTGGGAAGGTGTGTGAGGTGTGGGGAGCGGAGCATATGGGTATCCCTATATTTTTGTGTCATTTATATAATCAAAGTATCTTTTAAAAAACAGAAGGATATATATATATTTTAAAGAGTATCATAAGAGGATACTTTGAAAAATTGTATGCCAACAAGATGGATAATTTAGAGGAAATAGACAAATTCCTAGAAACACAGAAGAAGCCTACATGGACGAAAGAAGAAATTGATGAACTCAGCAGATCAATCAACTAATGATATTGGATCAGTCATAAAAAAAAAAACCTCGCAACTAAGAAGAGCCCAGGACCAAATGGATTCACAGGTGAATTCTATAAAACTTTCTGGAAAGAAATAATACCAATCCTAATTAAACTCTTCCTAAAAATAGGAGTGGATGAACCATTGCCTAACTCATTCTATGATGCCAACATCACCCTAATATCAAAGCCAAAGACATCAAGAGAAAGGAAATCTCTCTAATGAACCTAGATGCCCAAATCCTCAACAAAATACTTGCTGATCGTATTCAGCAACACATCAAATGAATTATACACCATGACCAAGTGGATTTCAGCCCTGATATGCAAGGATGTTTCAACATTAGAAAATCAATGTTATACACCACATAAATAGATCAAAAGAAAAAAATCACATGACAATCTCTATGGATGCAGAAAAAGCATTCAACAAAATATAGCACCCTTTCCTGATTAAAAACACTGCAAAAGATAGGAATAGAGGGAGACTTCCTCAATGTGATAAAGGGTATATATGAAAAACCCACAGCTAACATCATATTCAATGGTGAAATCCTAAAAGCTTTTCCTCTAAGATCTGGAACTAGACAAAGATGGCCACAGTCAGAGTGCTTATTTAACATTGTATTAAAAGTACTAGCTCTAGGACTTAGGCAAGACAAAGATATAAAAGTCATCCAAATTGGAAAGGAAGAAGTAAAAATTTCACTATTTGCAGATGACATGATCCCATAACTCAAAGCCCTGAAAAATCTACAACAAACTTCTAGAGCTTATAAATGAGTTCAGTTAATTTACAGGTTATAAGATTAATGTGCAAAAATCAGTAACATTTCTGTACACCAATAATGAGCAATCTGAGGAATAAATCAATTAAAAAATGCCATTCACAATAGAAAATAAATGAATCAAATACCAATGAATAAATTTAACTAAAGTTGTAAATCACTTATATGCATAAAACTACACAACATTGTTAAAGAAAATCAAGGAAGATCTAAATAAATGGAAGATTATTCCCTGTTCATGGATAGAAAGTTATTATTAAGTGCCTAAGAGTTGCCACCTGAGAGGTACTCTTATGCACTTCTCAGTAGGATCTCATTGACTTCCATAGTAAATATTGCCTTAAATAGCACGGATCCTGAGATCTCTGGAGATATCCAGACACAATAGGCAGGGCAGACAGCTCAGGAGTTTAGTGCCCTGCCAGTGGGCCCTACTTTGGAATTTATGCTCCCCGGTGTCAGAGTTGAATTAAGTTGTAGTTTCCCAGCACATGGCTCTTCTGCACCTTCTATTTGAACCTATATTTAGTACTAGAGTTGAGAGTTGTATGCCCAAGAGACAAATCTTTGGGCTGTCCATGTACCAGCTGGGCCCTGAATTTCAACAGACTTGCAACACCTACTCTCCAGTTCATTGGAATCACCCAGGACAACTAACAAGGAAATGATAATCTACAACAATCCCAAGGGACAGAGAGAGAGTGCAACTGCAAGCAAGATAGTCCCATCCATCTGCCACATGAGATCAAAGCCCCCTCTCAATTAGAAATAGAGTGAGCATCACCATACCAAAATCCTCAGGATTGGGGAATGAACAATGGACTAGAGTAGACTTATTGTTATTCTACAAACACTTATTGTGATTTTATTAATGGAAGAACTTTTATCATTGATGTGGAGGCAGTGGCCACTGGACATTCTGAAGGAAGGGAGAGGGAAAAATAGGTGTAATTTAGGGCCATTTCAGGGACATTGGAATTGTTCTGAATGACATTGCAATAACAGATACAGGCCATTATATATCTTGTCATAACTTACAAAAATATGCGCAAGAAAGTGTAATCTACAATGTAAACTATAATTGATGTTTAGTGGCAATGCTCCAAAATGTGTTCACCAATTTTAACAAATGTACCACATTAATAAAGGATGTTGTTAATGTGGGGAAATGTGGGATGGTTAGGGAGCGGGGTATATGGGTATCCCCTATATATATATATATATTTTAAGATTTATTTATTTACTTTATCCATTTTAACCGCCCCCTCACCATTTTGCTGTTTTGTGTCCATTCGCTGAGCAATTCTCTGTGTCTTTCTCCTGCCATCTCCTCCCATCCTTCTCCTCCAGTCTTCACCAGGATTTGATCCTGGAGTCCTCCGATGTAGGAGAGAGGTGTTCTGCCACCTGCGCCACCTCAGTTCCTGGTTTTCAGAGCTTTCGGAGCATCTCGTCTTGTCTCTTCCCTGTTACGTCATCATCTTTCTGCATGGCGCCTGTGGCCTGGAAGCTCACTGGCACACACAGAGCCTGGCAGCCCATGCACCTTCTATATATATTTTTTTTATTTTACCGGGAGGTCCTGGGGATCGAACCCAGGTCCCTCCATATGGCAAACAGACGCCCAACCATTTGAGCCACATCCGCCCCCCTCCCCTATATTTTTTAAACAATATTTATGTAATCTAATATCATAAAAATATAAAAAGTATATAAAAATAAAGAAATAAAACCAAATAAATAGATTTATATGTTGTAGGGTAAGAACTTTCTTTTTTTTTTTTTTTTTTTTAAGATTTTATTTATTTATTCATCCCCCCTTTGCTGCCTGTGCTCGCTTGGTCAGCTAACCACGCCGTGCGGGCGGGCTTGCCTTCACCAGGAGGCCTCGGGAACCGAACCCGGGGCCTCCCATATGGTAAACGGGAGCCCTACTGATTGAGCCACAGCCGCTTCCCAGAACTTTCTTACTGTTTAGGAACATCAATACCAGGATTGCATTTACTTCTGAAAAGAAATAGTATAAATAAAAAATAATAATAAAATGTGTCTAGACTACTCAAACTGATTTACAGATTTAATGTAATTCAAATAAATATTACCACTGCATATTTTACTGATTTGGAAAAGTTAAATCTGTAATTTATTTGGAAGAGCAAGGGACCCCAAATAGCCAAAGACATATTGAAAAAGAAAAACAGAATCAGAAAAATCACACTACCTGACTTTAAAACTTAATACAAAACTACAGTGGTCAAAACTGCATGGTATTGGCACAGGGAAAGACATACTGTCCAATGGAACAGAATTGAAAGTTCTGATATAAATGCTCACGTATACAGTCAACTGATATTCTACAAGGCCACCAAACCCACTCAACTGGGAAAGAGTGGCCTTTTCAGAAAATGGTGCTTGGAGAACTGGATATCCATATCCAGAGGATTGAGAGAGCAACACCATCTCACACCCATACAAAAATTAACTCAAGATGGATCAAAGATCTAAATATAAGTGCTAAGACCTCAAAATTAAAAACTTTTGCACCTCAAAGGAGTTTCACAAGAAAGTGAAAAGGCAGCATACTGAATGGGAGAAAATATTTGGCATCCATATATTTGATAGGCACCTAATATACAGCATATGTAAAGAAATCCTACACCTCAAAAAAAAAAAAAAAAAAACAACAACAAAAAAAACACGACCCATTTTAAAAATGGGCAAATGATTTGAATAGACACTTCCCCAAAGAAAAAATACATATGGTTAAAAAGTACATGAAAAGATGCTCGACATCACTAGCAATTAGGGAAATGCAAATCAAAACTACAATGAAATATCATTTTACACCCATTAGACTGGCATCTATTAAAAAACAGATGACTACAAGTGTTGGAAAGGATTTGGAGGAATGGGAACCCTTACCCACTGCTCGTGGGAATGTGGAATGGTGCAGCCATTCTAGAGGCCAGTCTGGTGATTCCTCAGGAACCTAATTCTAGAACTGTCATATGATCCAGCAATCCCACTACTGGGTATATACAGAGAAGAATTGAAAGCAAGGACACAAACAAATATATGCATACCAATGTTCATAGCATCATTATTCACTATTGTCAAAAGTTGGAATCAACCTAAATGTCCATCAACAGATGAATAGATATACAAACTGTCGCATATACCTATAAAGTAATATTACTCAGCTGTAAGAAGGAATGTAGTATTAACACATTGGGATAACAAGGATGAACCTTGAAGACCTTATGTTGAGTGAAACAAGCCAGGCACTGACGGATAATTATTACATGACCTCACTGATATGAATTAAGCAAATTTTAAAAATATACTTTTTATTTATTTTTAAACATATTTAGATTACATAAAATGTTACATAAAAAATATAAGGGATTCCCATATGCCCCACTCCTCACATGTCCCACTTTTCTTGACGTTAACAAATTGTTTCATTACTGTGGTACATTCATTGCAATTGATGAACACATTTTGGAGTATTGCCACTAAGCATGGATTATAGTTTACATTGTGGTTTACACTCTCTCCCACTCAATTCTGTAGGTTATGGCAGGAAATATAATGGCCTGTATCTGTCATTGCAATGCCATTCAGGACAATTCCAAGTCCTGAAAGTGCCCCCGTATTATTCCTCTTTTTCCCTCTCCCTGAATTCAGCACCTCCAATGGCCACTGTTTCCACATCACTGATATAATTTTTTCCATTACTAGAATCCCAATAAGTCTATAGTAGAATACCAGTAAGTCTACTCTAGTCCATATTTTATTCCCCAATCCTGAGGATTCTGGGATGGTTATGCCCACTCCACCTCAAATTGACAGGGAGCTTCAATCCCATATGGTGGATGGATGGGAATCTCTTGCTTGCAGTTGTAGACTTGGTGTGGTGGTTGTCCATCCTCAGCTCCTTGTTAGTTATCCTGTATGAGTCCAATGTACTGGAGAGTAAGTGTTGCAACTCCGCTGAGGCTCAGGGCCCAGCTGGCACATGGACAGTCAAGAGATTCAAGTCTCTCGGATGTACACCTACCAATTCCAACACCAACTCTAGGTTCAAATAGAAGGGACAGAAGGGGCAAGTGCAGAGAAGTCACAACTGAGTCCAAGCCTGTCACACTGTGAGCACAAACCCCAAAGTAGGGTCCACTAGCAAGGCACCAAACTCTGGAGCTACATGCCATGAATGTAGGAACAGGGTGTCTCCAGAACCTCAGGAGCCCCACTATTTGGGGAAGTATCTACTTTGGCAGTCTATGAGTTCCTGCTGAGACATGCATAAGTGTTGCCTCTCTGATGACCTCCCAACTCACTTTGTAGTTTCTTAGCCATATAAACTCATTTGTCTTTACCTTTTCCTCCTTTTATTCAAGGTCTTTTTCCAGTGGCATCACTAGCCAGTGCTTAGTAGAAATCCCTTGGTGCCAGGGAGGCTCATCACAGGAGTCATGTCCCACGCTGGGGGGAAGGTAATGAATTTATTTGCTGAGTTTGACTTAGAGAGAGGCCACATGTGAGCAACATGGAGGATCTCAGAAGGTAACTCTTAGGCTCCCTACAACACTAGGCTAAGTTGCAATTTCAGGAGCAAAGGCTCATAAGCATAGTCATCAATATCAAGGGCCCATCAATGGACCATTCTTCTTCACTAGTCATTGTGCCTGTACTTGGGGGATTGTTACTGTTCTAATAGAGAATGTGGCAGAGCTCCCCAGGATGTAAATTCAATATACTTTTGGCTATTGTGTGAATCTCTACCCATTGTGGTAATGCCCTATGAATATATGAACACATTTATATACCTTATATATATGCCCAGTTGAGCTTCCTCCCATGTATCCCCCATCACTGACACCCCACACCAATGATCTCCCCTTGCCACAGTTTTAACCTTTCTGTGATCCAAAACGAAGCCAAGAATATCGCCAAATATAATTAATAGCCAATGGATGGGCCTCTATTGCTTGCAGTTGTAGGCTATCTCGTTTCCTTGGTATGGTGGTTGTCCATCCTCATCTTCTTGTTAGTTGTCCTGAGTGAGTACAATGAACTGAAGACTAGGTGTTGCAACTCCGCTGAGGCTCAGTAGGCAGTATTTTTAATAAGATTTAGTGTCAATGTGTGGAAATAGAGTTGATGTAACACATTATAGTGAGTATAACTAATCTGGCTGATTTATAAATATAGATATTGGCTGAAAGCGGTAATCTCTGGACATAAATGTCAACTGAAATGGAACTAGAAAATAATCTAAGGAATGTATAAAATATTGTTTTTGGTACTGAGTGAAGATTTTGTTTAATAGTGTAAATATAAGTATAGACTTCTTTTACAAAGTGTTAAGAATATTAATATATAAGGAAAATTATAACTACTTTAATTTATGGATGATAGTTAACTGTGATATTATAATATTTTAAAAGCAATGGCAGAGTCGATATTATATCAATTCTAAGAGACAACTGTAGGGGAGTATAAACAGATATGGAATTTTAATGGATGTAAGAGAGTATCTCATTGTAGTTTTGATTTGCATTTCCCTAATAGCTAGTGATGTTGAGCACCTTTTCATGTGCATTTAAGCCATTTGTATTTCTTCTTTGTAGAAGTGTCTGTTCAAATCACTTGCCCATTTTTTAAATGGGTTGTATGTCTTTTTATTTTCAAGATATAGGAATTCTTTATATATGCTGGATATTAGGTTCCTATCATATATATGTTTACCAAATATACTCTCCCATTGGGTAGGCTGTCTTTTCGCTTTCTTGAAAACCCCTTTGAGTTGCAAAAGGTTTTAATTTTGAGGAGATCCCAATTATCTATTTTTTCTTTTGCTTCTCATGCTTTGGGTATGAACTTCATGAAGCCATTTCCTATTACAAGGTCCTGTAGATGCTTCCTTACATTATCTTCCAACGTCTTTATGGTCTTGGCTCTTATATTTAGATCTTTGATCCATCTTGAGTTGATTTTTGTATAAGGTGTGAGAGGATGTTCCTCTCTCATTCTTTTGGATATGGATATCCAGTTTTCCAAGCACCATTTGTTGAAGAGGCCATTCTCTCCCAATTGAGTGGGCTTGGTGGCCTTGTCAAATATCAGATGACTGTATTTGTGAGGATCTATATCAGAACTCTCAATTCTTTTCCATTGGTCATTATGTCTATCCTTGTGCCAATATCATGCAGTTTTGAACACTGTAGCATTGTAGTATGTTTAAAAGTCAGATAGTGTGATTCCTCCAATTTTGTTTTTCTTTTTCAATATATCTTTGGTGATTCGGGGCCTCTTGTCCTTCCAAATAAATTTCATACTTAGTTTTTCCAATTCAGTAAAAAATGCTGTGTTGATTTATATTGCGATTGCATTAAATCTGTATATTAGTTTGGGTAGGATAGACATCTTAATGATGTTTGTCTTCCTATCCATGAACAGGTAATATTATTCCATTTTTTAAAGTCTTCTTTGATTTCCTTTAACAGAGCTGTGTAATTTTATGTGTATAAGTCATTTACATCTTTAGTTAAGTTTCTACCTAGGTATTTTATTTTTTCAGTTAGTACTGTAAATGGTATTTTTTTCTTGATTTCCTCCTCAGATTGCTCATTATTGGTGTACAGAAATGCCACTGATTTTTGAGCATTGACCTTATAGCCTGCAACTTCACCTAACTCATTTATAAACTCTAGAAGCTTTGTTGTAGATTTCTCAGGGCTTTCTATGTATAGGATCATGTCGTCTGCAAATAGTGAAATTTTTACTTCTTCCTTTCCAATTTGGATAACTTTTACATCTTTTTTTTTGCCTCAGTGCTCGAGCAAGTACCTCTAAGACAATGTTAAATAGGAGCAGTGATAGTGGGCATCGCTGTCTTGTTCCCAATCTTAGAGGGAAAGCTTTTAGGATTTCAACATTGTATATGATGTTAGCTGTGGGTTTTTCATATATGCCCTTTATCATGTTCAGAAAGTTTCCTTCTATTCCTATATTTTGCAGTGTTTTTATCACTAAAGGGTGCTGTATTTGGTCAAATGCTTTTTCTGCAACTATAGAGGTGATCATGTGTTTTTTATTTTCTTTTGATCTGTTAATATGCTGTGTTACATTGATTTTCTTATGTTGAACCATCCTTGCATACCCGTGATGAAACCTACTTGTCATGGTGTATAATTCATTTTCTGTGTTGTTGAATATGATTAGCAAGTATTTTGTTGAGGATTTTAGTATCTAGGTTCACCAGAGAGATTGTTCTGTAATTTTCCTTTCTTGTGGCATCTTCTTTTGGCTTTGGTATTAGGGTGATGTTGGCATCATTGAATGAATTAGGCAATGTTCCTTCTACTTCTATTTTTTGGAAGATAATAAGAAGGACTAGTGTTAGTTCTTTCGGGAATGGTTGGTAAAATTACCTGGGCATTTCTTATTTGGGAGATTTTCGATGACTGATTCTATCTCTTTAATTGTGATTGGTTTGTAGAGTTCATCAATTTCTTCTTTCATCAGTGTAGGCTACTTGTGTGTTTCTAGGAATTTGTCCATTTCTTCTAAATTATCCTTCTTGTTGGCATATAATTTTTCAAAGTATACTCTATGACATTCTTTAATTTTGTGGGGTCAGTGGTGATGTCCCCTTCCTCATTTCTTATTTTGTGTATTTGCATCTTCTCTCTTTTTTTTCTTTGATAGTCTATCTAAGGGTTTGTCAATTTTATTGATCTTCTCAAAGAACTAGTTTTTGGTTTTGTTTATTTTTTTTCTAGTGCTTTCTTACTTTCTATTTCATTTAGTTCTGCTCTAGTCTTGGTTATTTCCTTGTTTCAACTTCCTTTCGGGTTGGTTTGCTGTTTTTTTCTAATCCCTCCAAGTGTGCAGTTAGGTCTCCGATTTTAGCTCTTTCTTCTTTTTTGATATATGCATTTATGGCTATGAATTTCCCACTCAGTACAGCTTTTGCTGCATCCCATAGGTTCTGATATGTTTTGTTGTCATTTTCCTTCATTTCAAGGTAGTTAGTGATTTCTTTTGAAATTTCCTCCTTGAACTACTGTTTTTCTAAGAGTGTGTTGTTTAACTTCCATATCGTTATGCCAAATCTGATTCTCTGGCTCTTACTGATTTCCAATTTCATTCCATTGTGGTCAGAGAAATTACTTTGTATAATCTCAATCTTTCTGAATTCACTGAGATTTTTTCTGTGGCCTAGTATGTGGTCTATTTTGGAGTATGATCCATGTGCACTTGAGAAGAATGGGTATTGTACTGTATTTGGGAGTAATGTTCTGTATATGTCTATTAGGTCCAGATCTTCTAATGTGTTAACCAAAGTCTTTGTTTCTTTATTAATTCTTTTTTTAGATGTTCTGTCTAATGGTGATAATGGTGTATTAAAGCCCCTCATTAAAATTGTAGAGGCATCTATTTCTCCACTTCGTTTTTCCAGTGTTTGCCTCATGTATTTTGAGACGCCCCTGTTAGGTGCATAAATGCTTATGATTGTTCTTTCTTCCTGAAAGATTACCGCTTTCACTAATATGCTGTCTGTCTTTGTCTCTTACAATAGTTTTGCATTTAAAGTCTATTTTGTCCAATATTAGTATAGCTACCTCCACCCTTTTTTGGTTATTGTTTGCTTGTAATATTGTTTTCCAGCCTTTCACTTTCAGCCTCCTTGAATCCCTGGCACTAAGGTGGGTTTCTTGTAGACAACATATAAATGGGTCATATTTCCTAATCCATTCTGCGTCTCTTGACTGGTGAGTTTAATCCATTAACATTCAGTATTATTACTGTTAAAGAATGACTTACATTAGTCATATTTGCTTTGGGTATATTTATGTCATATGCTGTCTTGATTTCTCCTTTTGTTCTTTTAGTAGTTCTTACACTATCCTCCAGCTTTCTCTCTTCTGCTTTTTCCTTTCAACCATGCAGAACTACTTTTAGTATTTCTTGAAGAGCTGGTTTCTTATTGGAATACTCTCTTAATTTCTGTTTATCTGTGAATATTTTGAACTCTCCATCATTTTTGAATGCCAGCTTTGCTGAGTAGAGAATTTTTGGCCTGAAGTATTTCTTTTAGTACCTTAAGTATGTCATAACACTGCCTTCATGCCTCCATGGTTTCAGATGAGAAATCAGCACTTAATCTTATTGAGCTTCCCTTGTATGTGATGGTTCTCTTTTCTCTTGCTGCTATCAGTATTTTCTATTTGTCTTGAGCTTTGGACAATTTGATGAGTATATGCCTTGGAGTAGGCCTGTTGGGATTTTTACTGTTCGTGCTGCGCTGTGCTTCTTGGACTTGTACATACATCTCCCTCGATATGGTTGGGAAGTTTTCTGCCATTAATTCCTAAAACAATCTTTCTGTCCCCTTTCCCTTCTCATCTCCCTTGGGATGCCTATAATATGTATGTTTGTGCGTTCTGTGTTGTCATTCAAATCCCTAAGTCCCTGCTGGGACTTTTTCTATCTTTTTATCTATCTGTTCTACTATCTGTTTGATTTCAGCTATACTGTCTTCCACATCACTAATTCTTTCCTCCACCTGTTCAAATCTACTGTTATGTGCTTCCATGCCTTTTTTGATTTCTTGGATGGTGCCATTCATCACCATCATATCTCTTATCGTTTTATGCATGTTAACAATTTCTTCAGTATGTCCAGTATGTTCTCCCAGTGTCTTTTTAATATCCTTTATCTCTTCCTTCATGTCATTAAGTTGGTCCATGATATTTGTTTATACAGTTTTGATTAGTTGTTCCATGTTCTGCACCTATTTCTGGTTTTTAGTTTGTTCATTGGACTGAGCCATGTCTTGCTGTTTCTTAGTATGGTTTGTAAATTTCTGTTGCCCTCTGGTCATCCTTTTATCTCAATGGCTTTATTCAGTTGATTAGCCTCTCTTTCTACTCTACAGTTTTATTTAATTACTGTTTTTTTTGTGTGTGTGTGTGTAAGTTTTCTCTTTGAATCTTTGTTCTTCATCTATTTCGTTGTTGTTTTCTATGTTCTCTTGGAGGAAAATATCAGGGCAAAGGAAAGTGAAAGAGGTAAGAAAAGTAAAAGGATGATAGTAATAATAGTAGTAATTGTTAGAAGAGAAACTGTTGAAGACCTTGGAAAATGCATATCTAACTCATGAAAGCAGTGTAGAGTAATAGAAATAGAAAAGTGGGGTGCCAAAAATGAAATAGGAAACCAAATAGAGAAAAATATATAGACTGAATTAAAAGGCCAGTATGTTGAGGAAAGAAGGAAAGAGAAAAGAAAAGACAAAAAGAAAATAAGTTAATAAAAGAAAGAGAACAGGATAGATGTGGTAGAAATAAAAACCAGAAAAATTGGGGACTAAGTGAAGAGAGGTGGAATGTAAGTCCAGCATCAGAAAACAGAAGACAGACTGATGAAGGAAAGAAAGGAGAGAGCCTTTGTATACAAAATCGGTATATACAGAAAAGGGGAAATCAGGGAAGAGGGAAACACAGTAACCGTGAATCAAGTCACCAGCACCTTGAGGAATTTATCTCTTCATCTGGCTCCCTCTAGCTCGATGCCCCAAGGCCTCTTATCTGTGGGTTACCAAAACAGCTCCCTCTGGCAGGCTCTTGCATCCACTCAGCTATTTTTTGTAAGAGTGATCTGCCTATGTTCTTTTGAAAGAAAAAAATTAGGACCAGATAAAAGAAATAGGAAAACAAAAGGAATAACAGTAATGGTATTAGTAAAAGGCAGGAGAACAAATGTAAAAGACCTAGGAAATTGAAAATTAACATGATTTTAGAAGCACAAAGGAATAAGATTAGGAAAGTTGAATCGAAACAAGAAACAGAACAGAGAAACAAATATATAGAATGAATTAAAATGCTGAAATGGTGAGAAGAGGGGAAGAGAAAACAGTGAAGAAAGAAAAAATTGAAAAAGAGAGTATTACAGAGAAAAAGGAAGAGAGGGGTAAGTACAAACAAGAAAGACTGGAGACCAAATAAAGGAGGTGGAATGAAAGAACAACTATAGAAAACAAAAGGTATAAAGATGAAAGAGTGAAAAGAAGTAGCATAGGTAGACTAGATCAGTAAACAAAAGAATAAAAGAAAGAAAAAGCAAAAGTAAACAAGCAGAGAGAGAAAGGGAGGGGACACAAAACAAGCAAGAAACAAGACATCAGCAACTCGTTTTTTTTTTAAATAAAGGAGATAGAATAAAATAATAATAATAAGGACAGAAAAACAGCCTTCTTTCTTAGACCTATAAGGGTCTTCTCAGGCTGCTGGTGTTCTTCCATCACTTACCCTGCCTCCTGCCTTCTGCAGGTTTTGAACTGGATTTTAGTGGGTAAAGTAAGGGAAACAAAAGAAAATGAACTGGGTCGGATGTGGCTCAACTGGTTGGGCGTCCGTCTCCCATATGGAGAGACCCGGGTTCGATCCCTGGGACCTCCCAGTAAAAAAAAAAAAAAAAAAAAAAAAGAAAATGAACTTTTTAAAAAGTAAGACATCCAATTAAAGCTAATAGAAATAAAATGTCTATATGTTACCTGTCATAAAGTTTCAGCTGGATGGCTGATAACCAGGTGGATCTCTTCTCAAGGAATAGCCAATTCTCAAATCAGGGACCTTATATGTGATAGGCAGGAATTCTCCCACTGAGCTATTCTGCCTCCTTGGGTTAA
This sequence comes from Tolypeutes matacus, assembly GCA_026826555.1. NCBI lineage: Eukaryota > Metazoa > Chordata > Mammalia > Cingulata > Chlamyphoridae > Tolypeutes > Tolypeutes matacus. The sequence continues at coordinate 622,117 of JAKSZT010054032.1, forward strand.
TTAGCCTTTCAGAAGACTATCAGCCCCTTATCCCTAAGGCAGGTTATCTCCCCTGCAGTCAGATGGAGTGGTGCTGATTGCCGCCTGTCACTGCATCCTCTCTGATGTAACTTCTCTCTCTACCTAGATGACTGGGTGTGACCACCAGCCTGGGATGATCCCTCTCCCCTCTCCCTGTCGAGTTGGGGTCCCTTCTGATATTCAAGGGGAGCTCAGCTGGCTAAACTCACTGCAAAAAAATTTCTCTCTGCTCTCCCAGACCCCTCTTCCTGGCAGGAGGGGGCTAGGTCTCTACCTAGTCTGAGGGCCAGGTATGTGTGCCCCTTCGAGTCACTGAGGTGCACAACCCCTGATTATTCCTGGCTGCCCTGTCTGCCCAGTACCCTCCTAGATGACTCAGAGCACTTCCTGTGGAGGTAGACCTCTGCTCTATTCTCAGTTACAATTTTTTTTTTAATAATTTTATTTATTTATTTTTTTTATTGTGGGTAAAAATTAAATTTTTCACAATACATACCAACATTTGCAAAATGATGTATAAATATATATGTATATATGTGCATTTGATTACAAAAATGTTATTTATGTATATATATAAATATATTTTAAGAGGTGCTTAGATACCCAAAATATTACACCGAACCCACTGGGATTCCCATGTTGTTCACATATGGTGATTCTAGCAATGGAAGAAATTATAACAATGAGGTGGAGCCAGTGGCCACTAGACACTTTTGGGGCAGGGAGGGGACGAGCAGTTGAAATACAGGGAATCCGAGTGGGTTCCGTATAATATTTTAGGTAATCTAAGCACCTCTTAAAATATATGTGTGTATATATATATATATATATATAAATAACATTTTTGTAAGCAATTACACATATATGCATATATATTTATATATCATTTTACAAATGTTTGTATGTATTGTGAGAATTTTGATTTTTACCCATAATAAAAAAACAAAACAAAACAAAAAAAAAAAACAAAAAAAACAAACAAACAAAAAAAAAAGAAATACAGGGGCTTCTTTGGGATTTGGAGGTTGTCCTGAGTACCTTTGTGGCAACGGATGTAGGCCATTTTAAATCAGCACACACCACTCAGAACTGTGTGGGAGAGAGTGTTGTCTACGGTGTGAACTGTGGTCTATGGTTGGTGGCAAGGCCTCAGTTACAATTTTCCAGGAGTTTTCCCCTCGCTTAATACCTCGGTGGTGGGGGAGAGGAGCCCTTCCCGGCAGCTGGGAGTATTAACAACTCAAGATTACTTGTTTCGGTTATCCCAATCTTTTATCTGACCCTCGCTCTTCTGGGAGTTGGTAAGCAGTGTCCTGGTTTGCTGTGCCCCAAAGCAGGTCCACACTGCAACGTCTGACTTTCTTTTTGTTTTAGTGATAGCTAAGATTTATCTGTCTAACCCATTGGCATGTTCCCACAATTTTCCCTGTTTTTTCCTTTCAACCTGCAGAATTCCCTTTGGTATTTCTTGAAGGGCAGGTTTCTTATGGACATACTCTCTTAATTTCTGTTTATCTGTGAATATTTTGAACTCTATTATTTTTCAATTCCAGCTTCGCTGGATAGAGAACATCTGGCTGGAAGTTTTTGCTTTTATTGTCATACCACTGCCTTCTTTCCTCCATGGTTTCAGATGAGAAATCAGCACTAAATCTTATTGAGGTTCCCTTGTACATGATGGTTCTCTTTTCTCTTGCTGCTTTCAGTATTTTCTCTTTATATTGAGCATTGGACAGTTTGACAAATCGGGGGGATGGGAAAGGAGGAATGGAATAGATCAAACAGTGAGAATTTAGTGGTCACTGGAAATGTTCTGCATTACCTTAGAGTAATGGACACAGGACATGGAAAATATCATCAAAATTTATAAAAGTGTGCAGCCTAAAATGTAAACCATAGTGTAAGCCATTGACAATGTTTAGTAGCTATGTTTCACTATTTGCATTTTAGTTATAACAATGCTACCAACCATGTATAAAAAGGTATAAATATGGGGGGGGAGAAAAGGGGGAGGATGTTGGGTATATGAGAGTCTCCTGCATTCTGTGTGTGACTTTGGTGTGACCTAAAATTTCTTTGAAAACAAAATGAAAAGTAATGAAACACTGGGAAATGAGAGGGGGAAGGTGTCACAGTACAGACTGGACACCAGATATCGCAATGATGAAAGGCGAAATGTCAAAAAAAAATTTCAATTTTTAATTTTTTTTATTTTTCATTTTTTAAATATCCCTATCTTTAAATTTTATTTTATTTTTAGTTTTTTTAAAATTTATGCATTTTAACTCTTACATTTAAACTTGTCTTTATTATTTCATTTTCCTATTAATTGTATTCAGCTATTGTAATAGCTTCATCTTTGAAGAAGCTCTGGATCACAGAAGCGTTACAACTGGGGCAGGGGAAGATCATTGGTGTGGGGTGTCAGGGATTTGGGGATGCATGGGAGGAAGTTCACCTGAGCATACATATAAGGTATATAAAAATGTTCAAATATCCAGGGGCATTGTCACAATGGGTGGAGAATCACTCAATAAATGAGAGAATACTGAATTCCCATCCTGGAGAGCTATGCCACATTCTCTAAGGGAGCAGCAACAGTCCCCCAAATGCAGGGGCAGTGACTGGTGACTGAGGATGATCCACTGATGGGCCCTTGATATTGATGACTAGGCTTATGAGTCTTTGCTCTTGAAATTGAAACTTAGCCTATTGTTACGGGGTGCCTAAGGGTTGTCTCCTGAGAGCCTCCTTGTTGCTCAAATGTGGCCTCTCTCTAAGCCAAACAACATATGAATGCATTACCTTCCCCCCAGCATGGGACATGACTGAAGGTGATGGAGCTCCCTGGCACCGAGGGATTGCTACCAAGTGCCAACTGTCAATGTGACTGGAAAAAGACCTCGAATAAGAAGAGGAAAAGGTAAAGGCAAATGAGTTTATATGGTTAAGAGACTTCAAAGTGAGTTGGAAAGTCATACCAGAGGTAACACTTAAACACATCTCAGCAGAATCTCATAGAATTCCAAAGTGGATATCACTCCAAATAGTGGGGCTCCTGAGGTCTCTGGAGACACCTGGGTCTTATGGTCAGGGCGGATAGCTCTGGAGTTTGGTGCCTTGCCAGTGGGCCCTATTTTGAAGTTTGTGCTCCTGAGAGTGACAGAGTTGGCCTCAATTATGTCTTCCCTGCACATGGCTCATCTGTCCCTTCTATTCAAACCTATACTTGGTGCTGGTGTTTGTAGGTGTATACCCAGAGACTCTAGTATTTGGAATGTCCATGTGCAAATGGGCCCAGAACCTCGGTGGAGCTGCAAATCCTACTCTACAGCTCATTGGACTCACCCATGACAAGTGGCGGAGAGATGATGATGGACATTAGCCATCCCAGGGAATGGAGAGAGTCTGCAGCTGCAGGCAGGATTGTCCCATCCATCTTCCCCATGGGATATAAGCCCTCTCTCAGTTGGAGGTGGAGTGAACATCACTATCCCAGACTCCTCAGCAATGGGGGAAGAGCTATGGACAAGAGTAGAGTTACTGGCATTCTACTATAGACATATTGTGACTCAAGCAATGGAAGAATTTACAAAATTGATGTGGAGCCAGTGGTCACCGGAGGCTCTGGGGGCAGGGAGAGGGAAAAGCAGTTGTAATACAGGGGCTTTTTCAGTACTTGGTAATTATCCTGAGTGACATTGCAACGACAGATATAGGCCATTTTATATCATCACATAACATGCAGAAGTGTGTGGGAGAGAGTGTGGTCTACTATGGTTCATGCTTAATGGCAAAGCCCCAGGATGTGTTTATCGATTGCAATTAATGTGCCACACTAATGAAGGAAGTTTATGTGGGAGGTCGTGGGAGGTGTGGGAGTTGGGGCATATGGGAATCCCTATATTTTTTTGTATAACATTTATGTAATCTAAGTATCTTTTAAAATTTTTTTAAACTTTAAAAATAAATGAAAAAAAATCAGTCTCATTTGTGTACACCAATAACTAGCAATCTGAGGAGGAAATCTAGAAAAAATACTATTTCCAATAGTAACCAAAAGAATCAAATATCTAGGAATAAATTTAACAAAATATGTAAAGGCCTTATATACATAAAACAATACAACACTGTTAAAGGAAATCAAAGAAAACTAAAATAAATGGAACAATATACCCTTTCATGGATAAGAATACTGAACATTATTTAAGATGTCTATATCTACCCAAACTAATACACAGATTTAATGCAATCCCAATAAAATCAACAGAGCATTTTTAATGAACTGGAAAAACTAACTACAAAATTTATCTGGAAGGGTAAGAAGTCCCGAATCGCCAAGGACATATTGAAAAAAAAAAAAAGGAATTGGAGGTATCACACTACTTGACTTTCAAACATACTACAAAGCTACTTTGGTCAAAACTGCATTGTATTGGCACAAGGATAGACATACTTACCAAAGGAAAATAATTGAGAGTTCTGATATAGATTTTCACATATACAGTCATCTGATACTTGACAAGGCCACCAAGCCCACTCAACTGGGAGAGAATGGCCTCTTCAACAAATGGTGCTTAGAGAACTGGATATCCACATCAAAAAGAATGAGAGAGGAATACCATCTCACACCTTATAGAAAAACCAACTCAACATGCATCAAAGATCTAAATATAAGAACCAAGTCCATAAAGACCTTGGAAGATAATGTAAGGAAACATCTACAGGACCTTGTAATAGGAAATGGTTTCATGAACTTCACACTCAAAGCAGGAGCAGCAAAAGAGAGTATAGATAAATGGGATCTCCTCTATATTAAAAACTTTTGCACCTCAAAGGACATTATCAAGAAAGTAAAAAAGCAGCCTACCCAATGGGAGAAAGTATTTGGCAACCATATATCTGATAGGAGCTCAATATCCTGCAAATATGAAGAAATCCTACGCCTCAAAAAGAAAAAGAAAAACAACCCTTTAAAAAGGTTGGCAAGTGACCTGAAAAGACACTTCTCCAATGAAGAAATACAAATGACTAAAAAGCACATGAAAAGATGCTCAACATTACTAGCTATTAGGGAAATGCAAATCAAAACTTCAATGAGATAACATCTTACACCCTTTAGAATGGCGGTCATTAAAAAAAAAACAGTGGACTGTAAGTGTTGGAATGGATTTGGAGGAATGGGAACCCTCACCCACTGCTGGTGGGAATGTAGAATGATCCAGCCATTGTGGAGGACAGTTTGGTGGTTCCTTAAAAAACTTACTATAGAAGTTCCTTATGATCTAGCAATTCCACTGCTGGGTATATACCTAGAAGAATTGAAAGCAAAGATACAAACAGATATATGCACACCAATGTTCATGGAGGCATTATTCACTATTGCCAAATGTTGGAATAAACCCAGGTGCCCTTCTACAGATGAATGGATAAACAAAATGTGGCACACACATAGTATGGAATATTACTCAGCTGGAAGAAGGAATAAAGTGCTAACACATGGCGTAACACGGATGAATCTTGAGGAGCTTATGCTGACTGAAGCAAACCAGGTATTGAAGGATGAACAGTATATGACCTCATGGATATGAATTAAGCAAATTGAGCAGACTTGGAGAGCTATTGTCTGGAAGATAGGTTTACAAGAAATAGAAAGAAAGAAAAAGGTTGTGAGCCAACACCCATACGGACGTAATCTATGGTAAGGTGAGAGTGTAGTTGCGTATTAAAGGGATATGACAGGAGGGTAGTGATATTATTGGGTTGGATTGTGCAAGGTTGACAGATGGGTAGATTGGAAAGTGGGGTTTGGAAGGTCCTGGGTACTTTGGGGGAGGTTGGGAGAGGGACCAAGTGAACACTGGGGATCTGCAGGTATGTGGTTGAAAGTACAAAGTTGGGAATGCTCTTATGGCAATATGACAAGGAAGGGTTACAGACTTAGGGTGTTGCATGGGGGGCTTTCGGGAAAGGGCACACCTGTAGCTGGCTTCTATGGAGTTTGTGAGTGATCATTCTGTCCAAATGTGTTGTTTTAGTGGGTAGAGACAGAAATAATGAGTGGGAAGGACTTGGACTCCCATCCTCGGGAGGACCGATTTGTTCGCAAGCTGACAGGCGGCAGTCTCCTGAGATCATGGGCGGTTCCTAATAGCAGAGGACAAACCAGTGTGTCAAGACCTCTGTCTTGTTGCATGTAACTATGAATCTTTTCATCCATAGAGTAAAGCCAGGGTGTCGCCATGGGTCCCGAGGGGAGGGGGAGAGAGGAATAGAATAGATAGAACAGGGGGTATTTAGTGGACAGTGGAAGTGTTCTACATGATCTTTCAGTGATGGACACAGGACGTCGTAAATATCATCAAAATTTATAAAAGTGTACGGTCTAAAATGTAAACCATAATGTAAACCATTAATTATGTTTACTAGCTATGTTTCACTATTTGTATATCAGTTATAACAAATGTACCATCCACATATAAAAAAGTATTTATATGGGGTGATGTTGGGTATAACAGAGTCTCCTGTATTCTGTGTGTGACTTTGGTGTGACCTAAAACTTCTTTGAAAACAAAATGAGAAATAGTGAGACACTGGAGAATTAATGGGGAAAGTGCCACAGTAGAGACAGGACACCAGATATTGCAGCAATGAAAAGCAAAATGTCAAAAAAATATATAAAAAATATTTTTCATTTTTTAAATATCACAATATTTTATTTCATTTTTAGTTTTTTAAAATTTTTATGTACTTTATCTCTTATATTTAAACTTACCGTTTTTTTTAAATTTTCCTATTAATTGTATTAGGCTACTGTAATGGCTTCATTTTTGAAGAAGCTTTGGATCACAGAAGTGCTACAACTGGGGTAATGGTGGATCATTGGTGTGGAGTGTCAGTGATGGTGGATGCATGGGAGGAATCTCACATTAGCATATATATAAGGTATAAAAATATTCAAATGTTTACGGGACATTGTCACAGTGGTTGGAGACTCACACAATAACCTAGAGAATACTGAATTCCCATCCTGGAGGGCACTGCCATATTTTCTAAGGAAGCAGAAACAGTCCCCCAAGTACAGGGGCAGTGGCTGGTGAAGAAGGATTATCCTTTGATGGGTGCATGATATTGATGACTCATAAGCCTTTGCTCTTGAAATTGAAACTTTGTCTATCATTATTGGTTGCCTAAGAGTTGCCTCCTTGTTGCTCAAAGTCTCTCTCTAAGCCAATCCCAGCATATGAATGCATTACCTTCCCTCCAGCATGGACATGACTTTCAGGGATGAGCCTCCCCGACACTGAGGGATTACTACCAAGTGCCAACTGGTAATGTGACTAGAAAAAGACCTCAAATAAAAGGGGGAAAAGGTAAACACAAATGAGTTTATATGGCTAAGAGATTTCAAAGTGAGTTGGGAGGTCATCCCAGAGGTAATTCTTATGCACATCTCTGCAGGATCTCATAGACTTCCAAAGTGGATATCACTCCAAATAGTGAGGCTCCTGAGGGCTCTGGAGACACCCAGATCCTATGGTCAGTGCCGATAGCTCCACAGTTTGGTGCCTTGCCAATGGGCCCTACTTTGGAGTTTGTGCTCCTGAGAGTGACAAGTTGGCCTCAATTATGTCTTCCTTGCACATGGCTCATGTATCTTTTCTATTTAAACCTATACTTGGTGCTGAACTTTATAGGTGTATGTCCACAGACTCAAGTCTTTGGGCTGCCCATGTGCCAGCTGGGCCTGGAACTTCGGCGGAGTTGCAACACCTACTCTACAGCTCATTGGACTCACCCAGGACAACTGGTGGGGAGGTAATGATAGACAATGGCTATCCCAGGGAACGGAGAGAGTCTGCAGCTGCAGGCATGATAGTCCCATCCATCTTCTCCATGGGATATAAGCCCCCTCTCAATTGGAGATGGAGTGGACATCACCATCCCTGAATCCTTGGGATTGTGGGAAGAGCTTTGGAAAAGAGCGGACTTACAAGTATTCTACTATAGCCATATTGTGATCCTAGAAATGGAAGAAACTACAACATTGATGTGGAGCCAGTGGCCCCTGGAGGCTCTGTGGGCAGGGAAAGGGAAAAACAGTTGTAATGCGGGGGCTTTTTTGGGACTTGGGAATCATCCTGCGTGACGTTGCAATGACAGATATAGGCCATTTTATATCATCACATAACATGCAGAACTGTGTGGGAGAGAGTGTAGACTACAATGTGAACTATGGTCCATGCTTAATGGCAAAGCCCCAGGATGCGTTTATCAAGTGCAATTAATGTGCCACACTAATGAAGGATGTTCATTTGGGAGGGTATCGGAGGTGTGGGGAATGAGACATATAGGAATCACTATAACTTTTGTGTAACATTTATATCATCTAAGTATTTTTTTTTTATTTTAAATAAAAAATAAATTTTATTTCATATGATATAAGCATATCAAATCAAGTTTTTAAAAGGATTTATTTATTTATTTACTTTTATCCATTTTTATCCCTCCTCCCATTTTTGCTGTTTTTGCGTCCATTCGCTGGGCAACTCTATATGTCCATTTCCTGCCCTCTCTTCTCATCCTTCTCCTCCTGGCCTCACTGGGATTCAATCCTCAGAACCTCCAATGTGGGAAAGAAGTATCCTAACCACCTGCACCACCTTAGTTCCTGGTTTTTCAGCGCATCTCATCTTGGCTTTCCCTTGTGTCACTCTCCTGTTATGTCATCATCTTGCTGCGTGGTTCGCGGGGCCTGATGACACACTCGCGCATGGGGCCTAATGGTGCACCTGCACATGGGGCCTGGGGTCTCACCTGCTCACAGGGCCTGGCGGCACACCTGTGTACAGGGCCTGGCAGTGTATCCATTCACGGAACCTGATGGCTCACCTGCTCGTGTGGACTGGTGGTGCCCCCACACACAGGGCCTTAAGGCTCACCTGCTTGTGGGGCTTGGCAGTGCTCCCACTCGCAGGGCCTGATGGCACACCCATGTGTGGGCCCTGGGGGTTTCACACGCTTGCGAGGCCTGACAGTACACCTGTACACAAGGCCTGGTGGCCTGCATGCCTTCCATATTTTTCTTTTTTTAATTTTTACTGGGAGTTCCCGGGAATCAAACCCAGGTCCCTCCACATGGGAGACGGACACCCAACCATTTGAGCCATATCCGTCCCCCTGCTATATCTCTTAAGGTTGACCAAAGATACCTAGAATTACAGTCTTTTTCCATACAGGATGGTCATATAATAAATCAGGCTTAGTTTATCACCAGCATTCTAAAAACCAGACCTAGGGAGAAAAACTAGGTCTGGGGACAGATGTATGGTTTCTAATATAGTGAACGTTTAGCCTACCCTGATCATCACAAAATCATGACAGCGAGAATATTCGCACTAAGGTGAGTGTCTTGTAGACAGCATTTTCATGGCTCATATTTTCTTATTGATTCCTCCAGGCTGTGTATTTTGATTGGGGAATTTAATCTGTTAGTAGTCAATGTTATTACTCTAAGGCAGTTTTTTTTTCACCCTTGTTGACCTTTGGATTTTTTTCTGTCATATTTTATACTCACCAATCTTATTTAGGTACTTTTTCTGATATAATCATCTTTTCTAGGATTTCTTCCAAGTCTCTCACTCCTGTCTTTTCAGGCTGTAGTACTCTTTTTTTTGTATTTTTTGCAAATTAGTTCTCTTCATTACAAACTCTCTCATATTCTGTCTACTTGTGAGTATTCTAAACTCATTCTCATTTTTGAAACATAATCTTGCCAGACATATGATTCTTGCTGGGCACTTTTTCTCTATCAGTATCTTAAATATATCATACCACCGTCTTCTTGCTTCCATGTTTTCTGATGAGAAATTGGCACTTCATTTAACTGGATATCCCTTATATATTATGCATCAGTGTTCTCTTGCTGCTCTCAGAATACTCTCATTATCTTTGGCATTTGATATTCTGATTAGTGTGTGTCTCTGAGTTGGTCTAGTCAGATTTATTCAGATGGGAGTACGTTGTGCTTCTAAGATGAGGATATCTATGTCTTACAATAGGTTTGGGAAATTTTCTGGCATTATTTATTCATATAGTCCCTCTGCCTCTTTTCCTTTCTCTTCTTCTGGAACACCCATGACACGTATCTCTTGTTGTCATTTAGTTTGCTGAGACCATGTTCAATTTTTTCCATTCTTTTCTTCTTCTGTTCTTTTGTATGTTTGCTTTCAAGGCCATGTCTTCAAGCTCACCAATCCTTTCACATCTGCTTTTGTATGTCTCTAGTGTATTTTTTAGGCCAGTATAAAGAATTTATTTGGGAAATGGGGTAAACAACAGAGCTTGTTGAGAAATGGGAAAGAAAGATGGAAATACACACCAGATTTGGTGTGGGCCCCTCTAGTGTATTTTTAATTTCATTTTTGTGCCTTTCGTTCCAATAAGATACGCTATTTTGTGTATATGCTTTCAGATTCTTCTTTGTGCTCACCCAGTATCTTCTTAATATCCTTTATCTCTTTAGCCCTCTCATTGAATTTGTTAATTATATGTGTTTGAACATCTAAGATTTGTTGTCTCAAGTCCTTCATGTCATCTGGAGGCTTCTCGTTCATTTTACTGGGCCATAACTTCCTGTTTTTTGATACGGATTGTTATTTTTTTGTTGGTGTCTTAGCATCTGCCTTACTAAATGTATTTATTCTGGGTGCAGTTTCTCCATTTAATTTAGGGCATTCTTGCCCTTTCTCCCTTGGTGGTTGTGTAGTAAGAGCCAAGGATGTAGTTGGTAGTGTATGCTGAGAAGGATAACGATGGCCACGTTGCCCCAGGTAATGATGAAGCTTCTTCCACCTTTCTCCTGTGTTAGGGGTAGGGACAGAAGTGCAGTCATGTTTAATAATCTAAGTCTTGCAGGCCAAGACTGTCAGTAGTTGCCCTGAGAGAATAATGAAGCTTCACACCCCTTCTTCCCCTGCCTGGGGATGAGGATGCAGCTGCAGTGGTGGGCAAAAATCAATGCCATGCATACCCAAAACAACCACAATTGCCCAGGTAGAATGATGTAGCACCCACCCTCTCCACCCCTGCCAGGGGAGGAGGGTGGAACCTCTGGAGGGCCCAACAATCTAATCTGTGTGGGCTGAATGAACATGCATTTTCCCTGAGGGGCTGAGGGAGTACTGTCCCTTCTGCCTTTTAGGGGGTGGGGATGGACACCAGGACCTCAACATTCAGTCTGTGTAGGCCAAAAGTGCCTGCCATTGCTTGGAGAGGCTAAGGAAAGGGCAGCCCCCTCCTTTCCTTATGGGGGGTGTAGGTGGTTTTGCAGATGCCCAACAGTTCGGTTCTTGTAGGCCAAAAGTACCTGTCATTGCCCAGAAAGACTGAGGAAACACCAGTCTCTTCCTGTCCCATTACAATGTGTGGGTGGATCCACAGATGCCCAACAGGTCAATGCATGTAGGCCGAAAGTACCTACCATAGCCTAGAGAGGATGAAGAAACACCAGATCCCTCCTATGCTATTAGGAGTTGGGGGTGGATCCACATGTACCCAACAGTCCAGTCTGTTCAGGCCAAAAGTGCCTGCTGTTGCTCGCAAAGGCTGAGGAAACACCAGACCTCTCCTATCCTGTTGAAGCATGGATATGGACCCACAGGTACACACCAGTCAAGTCCATGCAGGCTGAAAGTGCCTGCCATTACCTGGAAAGGCTGAGGAAACACAACCCCACTCTATCTTACTTGGGAATGGAGCTACAGGTGTCTGGTTATTAAGTGTTTGTGGATAAAAAGCACCTGCAGTTACACAAAGAGGCTGAGGAAGCAATGAGCCTTTTTTACTTGTTGGGGGTGGGTGTGGAGCCATAGGCACCCTACAGTCAATTTCATGCAGGCCAAATGCACCTGTAGTTGCCCAGATAGGCTGAGCAAACACTAGCCCCCTCCTATACTAAGGGGGGAGGGCAAAGGTGTAAATGGAATCAAGGGGCTCAACAAACAAGTTTGAGTGGACAGAAAATGCCTGCAGTTTCCCAGAGGGGCTGAGGAAAATGGTCCCTTCTAATCCTATTGTGGGCATGGATGGAGTTACAAGTGTCCCAGTATCCAATCATGTGGTCTGAAAGCACCTTCAGTTGCCCAGAGAGGCTGAAGAAATACCTGTAGGAGTAGAGAGGTGGAGATAGAATTGAAGGTGCTCAACAAACAAGTTTGTGTGGACTGAAAGTTCCTGCGGTTGCCCATAGAGGCTGATGAAACACAGCTCATCTCCTATCCTATTGGGGTGCAGAGATAGAGCCCAAGGTGTCTGACTATTTGGTCTGTGCCAGCTGAAATCTCCTGCAGTTACCTGAGAGGGTTGGTGCAGGTCTTGCCAGTTTCCTCCCTGACAGAGTTGGTGCTGGAGCCTAAGCTAGGGCTGCAGTCCGACCTGGGTGGAAAAAGAGGTCCCTGTCATCACTGTGATTTTCAGTCAGGCCTGCTTCCCCTCATTCTGGGATCAGAGTTAAAATGGTGCCTACTGGCCTCTTTCTGACTTGGATAGATTCAAACTTTAGCTGTTATTAGGGTTATACTTTAGCCAGCTGAATTTACTAATCAGTAGCTGAAATCAGTGGCCAACCAGCTCTTCCTGCTTCATTTTTGGGAAATGGAGCTTCCAACTCCAGCCATGGAATAGCTCCCAAGGTTTCTTCTGCTGCCAGTGGAGGATGGGCACTGGCCTCCATGGCATGGAATGGTCAACTCATGCAACTTCACTGCAGATGGCCAGTTCCCTCCTTCGATTCTTTTAAGGATGTTGCAGGATGCTCTTCTGGACTCCTGGGCCTCCCAAACAGGTGTTTTAGCTAGTTCTGGGTGATTACTAACTGTCCTGTAGCTCGAGCTGACTCTTGGATCTCCTTACTCAGCTACCATCTTGCCCTTCTCCCTATAGGTGAGGGTTTTCCTCTTTGATCCTCATCTGTTATGACCAATTGAGTTTTAAAAAAATTTATTGAAGTATATCAGTCATACATAAACATACATAAACAATAAGTGTATAGTAATAGTTGTGAACTTGCAAAACAAACATACATAACATCATACAGGGACATCATACTTCACCCTACCACCAATACCTTTCATTGTGGTAAAGTCATTTTTAACTAATGACTAAAGAGCATACTCAAAATATTACTACTAACTGAAGTATTTTCCCCCACCCCACCTTATTATGATTATTTTTTAAAATATCATTTATACATGAACATACATAACCAGTAAGTATAACATCATACAGGGTTCCCATACATCAACCAACCACCAACACCTTGCATTGCTGTGAGATATTTGTTACAAATTATGAAAGAATGTCATCAAAATCTTACTACTAACTATATTCCATATATTACATTTGGTGTATTTTCCTCCCAACCCACCCCATTCTTATTTGTTAAATATATTTTTATGACAGAAGTTGTAAACTTACAAAACAATCATGCAAATGTGCAGAATTCCCACACAACACCCCTCTATCAACACAGCACACCGTGGTGGAGCATTTGTTACAGATTATGAGATAATATCATTCGATTATTACCAGGCCATAGCATACATTTGGCACACTTTTTCCATACTCTCTCATTATCAACACATTAGATCTTTGGTATAGATGCATGAATAGTACATAATCACTGTTAACCACAGTCCATAGGTCACTCCAGCTGTATTTTTCTCATGCTTCTCCATATTCTCAGCACTCTGCAATACTGATGCACATCTGCTCTAGCTCACAAAGGACACTCTTGCATCTGTACCATCAACCACAACTCTCATCCACCTATGTGTTTACTGTGCTATTTAGTCTCTAGATTATTCTCTAGCTTTCTGCCAATTGGCATTACATCCCAATACTACCATTTTCAGCCACATTCCCATTTCTAAATCAGCTGTTACTCACTATAATGAATTACCATGAACTCTGTACATTTCCACATTTTTCAGTAAAGTTAATTAAAACTTCTACGTACATTAAACATCTGTAGTCCACCTCAGTCCTCTTCTTTCTCCTTTAAGAAGCCACCACATACCACCAGGTCTTGAAAATATTTTCCTACATTTTCTTCTAGAACCTTTATGCTTCTTGCTTTTATGCTGCAGGAATGAAATGAAAACACTCTTCAGCTTAGTATTCTTTGGAGGAGGCCCCGTTTATTGGAACGCTTTCAATATATATATATGGTTGGCTATATCAGGAGGCGTGCCCTAGGGCATGCTATACGTGTAAGGGCTCAGAAAGTTTTTAGTTACACAGGAGATAATGGAGAGGCAGAAAGCTCTAACTAAGTAAAAGTGTAAAGTAAGAAAGTTCTTATTATATTCAGCAGGAACTGATAACAGCAGCTTTTTCCCAAGCAGCAGTATTTTGCTTACGCAGCAAAGCAGGTTACAAACTGTTTCAAAGTTATTTTAACTAAAGTGTTCCCACATCTACCTTTTTTGTTTAAGAAAAAAGAAGAAAAGGAAAGGGGAAAATGTATCTTGACACAGCCCCTATTACAGCTTCCCCTTTCACGGTAGTTCAAGGTAAGAAATGGGAGACAAATTTTGGCTGCGGTGAGTGGGCAGTTGTTGAAAGGCCAGGTTCCTATTTGCTACCTGGGTTCTGACCTGAGCTGTGCATGGGAAACAAAGTAGCCATGGGGGCAGTTGACTTCCCTTGATAGGGGTGAGGGTTTGAGTCTTACCTCTGTAGGTCCTTAAATTTTCTCCTGATGGGCCCCCTGCAGCTGTGCCTGTCTTAGGTTGTTCCTTCCCCAAGGAATCTTACCTGTCTCTGGCTAACCAGCCATCCTCTGGGACCAAACAGAGTGATGTGAGACTGCCAATGTTTCCATGGCCTCCATGCCCAGCACCTGCCTTGGGATTCCCATGCTTACTGGCAGGACCCCTGCTCAGGTTATAAGTTTCAGAAAAACCAGGTTTACCAGCACCTAGAAGGCTTATACAACTTAAGGAGACACAAGCAATCCCAAGTATGGGACATGTGCAAGATACCACCAGAATATGGTAATACTAGAAAAGGCAAGTGAGAAGGAAAGAAAGGAGACTTAGAGGTAAAGCTAGGAGACATAAGGCTTAAAAGTTTACTCTAGGAAAAATGATTTGTTACAAGCATGAATCAAATAAATTTTTGTTAGCTATCAGAGCCGAGCAGAGCATTTACTAAAATTAAACAACTGGTTTAATAATATTTATGAAAAACTAATTCAAAGGTGTTTTAACCAAAGGGCTCCTAAGTCTTCTCCCTTGTTGTGTTTTAGTTCTTGATCTTTGGATGTGAAAGAGAGAGATGAGGCAGCAACAAAGGCAATGAATTTTTGGTCAGCGTGATGAGCTCGAGAGTGGGCTTGATGAATTAACATAAAGATTAACAATAAAACAAGAAACATGATTATTCCAATAAGAGATATTATCCAGATTCTTATGTTTAGGCCATGAAACCAATTAGATGGATTTAACCATTATAGATTATCATTGAATATTTGAAACATGTTTTGTTGAGCAAGAAGTTGTATTTGAGATAGCTGATGTTCCAGAAGTTGCTGGAGAGCAAGCACTTCTCCCTGTAGATGGGAGGAAAAAGCCCCTTGTAAGTGGGTTTTCACTTGCTCCCAGGAAAGCTGGGAACTGTTCCAAGGGAAGGGGGCGACACAAATTTTTACATGTTCCCAATCACGAAGCAAATCTTGTCTGGTAAGTAGAACTTCTTGTTTTTTGCCTATCCAAAAAATAGATGCTTCTAATGCATCAAGTCTGGTACGAATATTATTATCTATATGAGTTTGAGTTAAAAGTTCATCAGTCACATTGGTCATAATTTGATTAACAACATGAGCTGTTTGGGCTGATTCTGTAAGGGCGACTGCAGCAATGGTGGCAGTGGCAGCTATGATAATGGCTGAAATAATAAAAGTAATAAGCCTACCAATGAATCTTTTAGGTCTAATAAGTGAGAGGGCTTTGTGAAATTTGCTATTCCTGAAGAACCTTACCTGGGGCAAGATAAGTTAACTGGGAGCCATGCTTGTGCTTGTCTTTTAAGAAGGAATATGGAAGTAATATTGAGTTGGGTTATGTTTTCATGGGATATTCAGGAAGAGAAATAAGCTCCTGGGTGCAGAAAGTAAGATTGAAGATATTATTAACAAAGCTGACACTGGTAAATGGGGTTAGAAGTAACATAAAAGGATGAGAGTTACAAATCATAACAGAGTCTATGATGTTATGGAGCAAATTTAAGCTGAAAATATTATTATTATGTGTATAATCTCCATGCAAGATGATACAGTTTAAAAAAAGGCAATCCAAGGCACCAGGTTCGAAAATGCCATGGAGATAAGAGAGATTTTGAGGTGTTAGTAATTTGCATATGAAGGATAGGCCCAGAAACACCTCCATCAGCCCAAAATACGCTATGACTAGAGGGGTTGAAAAAATTAATAGTATGATTTTTGCTAGATAAGTGTCCTTGAGGACCCCAGTTGAAAATAGTGAGATTATATAATAAAGAGGTATAATGAGGATGGAGGGTTTGACAGGGATGCCAAATGACATCGAGAGAGTTGGGGTTCTAATGAAAGTTCTGACAACAGTGATCGACAGGAGGAGGGTTGCAATTGAGAGAAGAGAATGAAGAAGAGTTAATTGAGATGGATTTAATAAAGGTGAGGTTTGCAGGTTGAAGAATTAAACTTTGGCTGATAGTGTTATGGCATGGTTGTGTCCCAGAGTTCCTTTGTTCCTACATCATTATCTTCTCCATCTGTGGTATTGAGTTGAAAAGGTGATCCTTCCAGGTCATAGTATAGCTTCACATTCTTTGCTGGCAGCCACTTACTCCTACTGGAGTAAGAACACATGCATACCCTCACCCCTACATTATAAGGTCACAGGGTCCTTTCCAAGATCTATCTCCTAACATTACTTTGTACAGAATTTTACTTGTATTTTATGACTCTCCTGATGAGGGGAGAAATATTTCTCAGCTGCAGAAAGGCTGTTTTTATTACAATTTTTAAAATTTAAGGTATATAGTGCTAGGGCTATTGTATTTCTAGGAGAGGTATCCATACTCCCCCTTTTTTGTTTTATTGTTATAGATGACATGGCATATTTTAAATATATTTAAGGCTGAGTTAAGTGGACTTTATTGGGGGTTATTTGGTGACTGGCTTGGATAAGAGAATTTTGGAGATGTTTATAAAGTTGTGTTAAAAGTGTTTTTGAGGGGGGCTGCAATGAGGATATTATTCATGTAATGATAAATACCTGCTTGTGGGGAGGCAGAATGAGTAGGGCCCAAAGTCTGAAAGACATAAAAATGACACATGGTGGGGCTATTGAGCATCCCTTGTGGCAAGACTTTCCACTGATATCTAGTTAGTGAACTTTTGTTAATAATTAAAAGAATACAAAGTAAGCAAAGGATTATTTATAAACAGGGGTTTAAATGCTATATCTTAATCTCTTATGATATATATATACATACATTTACATGCTTACCAAACCGGGGGACACACTGATATATCTGGTCCACTTTTGGCCAGAGTCCCAGATGGATACAAGATAAATGTTAATATGCATATCTAGTTTATTAAGTCTATACTGACAGTTAGAATGAAAAACAAGAATAACATAATCAAAAGATTAAATTAATATTGAACAGAGTTACTGAATGATAGATAAATAGAGCAGTTTTATATATAAACTCACCAACATCTAGCTTTCGGCTGGGAAGTTTTGAATTGAAAGTTTTGATTGAAAACACTTGTGTAGAACCCCTTTTCCTAGGGTGGGACCTTAACTGGCTTGACTAGGGACTATCATATTTACTGTGTTCATGAATAATGAACCTGATACTATAGATGTCAATTTGTGAGCACTGTATTAATTCCTGAGGAAGTGGTCAGCCTCCTCAGGAAGGAACACAACACTCCCTGGGCAGTACACTCCAAGGTTTATGCATTAGCCCTGAGAAAGTAGCATTCCCAGGGAGGAACACAACATTCTCTGGAATGCACTTTATCTGTTCTTATTTGTTACAAAACATCCTTGATGTGCCCACAGCTTTAGTTCTCATTATTTTTTCTGAAATATGAAAAGTGTTGACTAACAAGGCATTGGTTTGTTGATTAACAAAGTTTTCTGCATGATGTCTTACTTTCAGGTTTGAACAATACTCACCAAATTTTTTCCTAATACATTTGGTTTCAGGATTGTTCAAACTCAAAACAAGAGATTTACATATACATTTATTAATATATATTTATGTGTAACATACAAGTTATTAAATTACTTATGTATGCAATGTATTGTATTAAAGTTTTGATTAGTATTTAAGTATTTTATACATAATTCATAACTACAGTAGATTATATACCATCAAACAACAATAAGAATTTTAACTAGCAGACATCCAGTAAATAAACTTTTATTTCCTATGCATTTAAGATTCCTAATCAGTGAGGTTATATAGGCTAGTAACATGATTAAAATAACTTTATTTTCTCTATTTTGTATAGCTTGAGGCATAGGCAATAACAAATTATTATTTCCTGTTTGGGCTATGGGATAGCATATTAACTTGTAATCTTAATACCTGCATTGGTTCTGCTGTTAGTAATATAATTGGAACTGGGGCTGTGACTCACAGTGTTTAATTTAAACTTAGTTTATTGTTGGCTTTTTTACAGGAAGGGGAATTCAGGCTGGCTTGACTTGTTCAAGGAGATACTAAAGAAAGTTTTAGCAAGTTTCAAAACAAAATAGTAGTGACATAACTGGATATTAATGTTTGCTATTATGCACTACTCCTGGCAGCTCCTAATGGCTGCTCTCTTTTTGCAGCTATAGAGCTGCTTTTTTAGCAGAGGTGGAGAAAATCAGATGAATATGAGTTAAAGCAGCCATCTCTTGATTTTTAGGTGGAAAGATTGTTATTGTGACATATAAACATTGTTAAATTTCTGGGAATTTTATACACCTTTTAAGTATTCATATGAAGCTTTTATTCCTACAACTTTAACAGGGTTAAATAATTTCTTTTTAATTTTATAATAATTTTAAACACTTTCTATTTAAACAATCACATATTAAATAAACTCAACTATTTTATTACTTTACTTTTTACAAGGTGAAAGAACAAATCTTTTGCACTAATTTGAAATAAAAGGCTACTTTTCAGGATTTGACTTTGAGGAAGCAGGTTTGAACATTATGTTCTTTTAAAAGAGATAAGACTAGTTTTTTTAAGGAAATGATAAGGTTAAAGTACAAGAAGCTATTTTGATAAAACAGACTTTATTTTTTGTATACTGATTATTCAGGAGAAATGGTTGGTGGCAAGGCCCCAGGATGTGTAAGTCCATTGAGGGTGGTGGGCCACACTTGTGGGAGATGTTTGTGTGGGATATGGTGGGAGGTGTGGGAGGTGGGCAACATGGGAATCCCAGTGGGTTCCGTGTAATATTTTGGGCATCTAAGCACCTCTTAAAATATATTTATATATATACGTAAATAACATTTTTGTAAGCAAATGCACATATATGCATATATATTTATATATCATTTTGCAAATGTTGGTATGTATTGTGAAAATTTTTATTTTTACCCACAATAAAAAATAAATAAATAAATAAACTTTTACTAAAACAGACTAATGACTTAAGAAACTTTGGGAAAGAATAAAATTTTAACATTGTATTATTATACTATTTGACACTGAATCTTTTTAAAACTTTATAGATAGACCCATCAAATTTTATTTAACTTTGACCACAAAAATTTCTTTTCCATACACCTTCTGCATTTTCTGTATTCATTCAGGTTTTGTCCCACATTTTGCTCTTTCTTAATAACTAGTCATTTTATCTTAGGACAAAATTACTGCTTTTTCCTTAATAATAAAAACACATTCTAAACACCTTACATACATAAGTTACCAAAATAATTTTGGAAACTGTCTCCAAGCAAACCTCTTACAATATACAACTACCATTAACACTAAACAAACTTGTCAATATAATGATTCAATTTGGTTATAACTATTTTTGTTATTTCAAATTAATATCCATATTTATTTATTAATATAAGCACTTATTTAATTTTGGCCATTTGAATAGAGGTCTTTTAATAATTTTCTAATTTATCAATTTACTATTACCATCTGGAGGTATCAAAATTCACTGACACTGAACAAACAGACAAATACAAAATGAGTTACAACACATCAATAGAAACATACATCTTTGATTTTACTGCTTTTGAGAATTTTTCTGGAAACTGTGTTGCCAAGTTTTCCTACTCTTTCAGCGCTTTAATTCTATTAGCCCCCATCAGCCCTCAGCCTTATCATCATGTAGGCAGTAGGAGGTTTGCAGAGTTGCTGCCAGAATGATTTCCTTATCTTAGTTAACTCTTTGGCAGAATGTTTTCTTACTAGCATAATTACACTGACAAGGGCCTTGTTCAGCAGTTTAGGATTCTTCTGCAGTCTTGTTCTAAAACGCTTGATTGTTGTTGTTGTTGTTTTTGGGGGCTGGGTAATGGGGGTTGTTCATGGAGTTCTTGGGGGCAGTGGAGCTGGCACCCCTCTTCCCATTTCCCGTAGAAGAATGCCATTTTTATCAAATTTGGAGCAGCATTGGTTTGCCCAATGCTTTCCTTTATTACACGGAGGACAGTTAGAAGTGGGAAGTTTAACTCTGGGCTGATTTTGAGGGCATTTGTTTTTTAAATGGCTATCTTTTCCACATTTAAAACAGGTTTGGGTAGATTTAAACAAGGCTCTGAGAACCTGGACTTTAAAAAGTTTCTGTGCCTACATTTAGACAAGCTTTGATAAATTCTCCAATTGTTTGAGCAGTAGTGCGAATATTAGTCATGGCTTTTTGACCACAGATGTGAGCATTTTCATAGGCCAATTGAAGAAGCAATGTGTTCGCTGCTTCTGAGTTGTCAGTTTGACGGGTAATTGCATTTTGTAATTTATTCACAAAATCTAGACAGGATTCAGAGGCTCCTTGTCTGATGGTAGCAAAGGAGGAGGAGGCAGCTCCTCTGAGATATCTAGGCATCCCCTAGCTGCTGGAATAGGTGGTGGCAGTGGTGGTAATGGGAGGGGGGTATGTGCTGGTGGCACACATGGAGTAGCTGCATTTGTTTCTGTTTTTGCTGATGGAATATGTAGCGGAGCTAATGCCGCATGAACAAGGCCCTAAGCTGTAATAGCACTGAAAGGTATTTTTTTTTGCCTCGTTCAAACTTATGTTTTAAATTTTGTCCTATTTGTTCCCATAATTCTAAATATAAGTTCCCCTCATTGGGGAAATATGGGCAATATGTACACACCTTGTGCAACATATCTAATAGTTGCTCTTCTTTCACTTTACATTCAGCAGCTTTAAGCAATTGCTGTAACACTTTTGATTGGATCCTCTGTCCTGGGGTTAATGTATTCCCTATGTTACCTTAAAAGGCAAAGTGTTTTGCAACAAACTAATAATATTTGTTGGAAGACTGCATACAGTAGTGGTGTTACTTACCTTGGTGAACCGACTGATCTCTTGGGCGTTGATGTCCTGTAAGAGGATGATTAGGTCCAGACCACGTTTCTTCACCACGGTGCTCCCAGGGACCGTCCCGAAAACTACTTGCAGCAGGAATCTGTCCTGCAAAGTCTTGTGGGGAGCTGTCCAGCAGAGCCCACGGTGGCTCCGTATCATGTCGGGGTCACCAATTGCCACGGGAATGAAATGAAAACATTCTGCAGCTTACTATTCTTTGGGGAAGGCCCCGTTTATTGGAACCCTTTCAATATAAATATGGTTAGCTATATCAGGAGGCGTACCCAAGGACATTCTGTACGTGTAAGGGCTCAGAAAGCTTTTGGTTGCACAGGAGATAATGGAGAAGCAGAAAACTCTAAGTAACAGTGTAAAATAAGAAAGTTCTTATTGTTTTCAGCAGGAACTGCTTTTTCCCAAGCAGCAGTATTTTGCTTGTGCAGCAAAAAAGGTTACAAACGGTTTCAAAGATATTTTAACCAAAGCATTCCCACACTTTTATATTTAGGTGTTTTTTTTTTTTTTATCCATTTTGAGTTAATTTTTGTATAAGGTGTGAGAGAGGGGTTCTCTTCCCTTCTTTGGCTATGGATATCCAGTTCTTTCAGCACCATAAGTTGAATGGACTGTTCTGCCCAAGCAGGGTGGGCTTGACAGGCTAGTAAAAAATCTCTTGATCATAGATGTGAGGGTCTGTTTTAGAACCATCAATTCAGTTCCATTGGCCTATGTGTCTGTCTGTATGCCAGTACCATGCTGTTTTTACCACTGTAGGTAGGTAATATGATTTAAAGTCCAGAAATGAGAGTCCTCCAATTTTGCTTTTCCTTTTTAAGATGTTTCTGGCTATTCAGGACCTCTTACCTGTCCAAATAAATGTGCACTGTGATTTTTTCAGTCCACCTTGCTTCCCTTTGTGCCAGAGGTGAAGTTAAAATGGCAGCTACCAGCTTCTTTCTGACTTGGACAGTTTCAAATTTTAATGTTCTTAGGATTATACTTTAGTGTGCTGAATTTACTAATCAGTAAGTGAAATTGGTGCCCAACCGTCTCTTCCTCCAACATTTTTGGGAAGTGGAACTTCCAATTCCATCCATGGAACTGCTCCTGAGGTGGCTTGTACTGCCAGTGGAGGATGGGCACCTGCCTCCATGGTGTGGAGTGCTCTACTTATGAATCTTCTCTGCCATTGGGCAGTCTCCTCCTTCCATTCTTTCAGGGATATTGTAGGATGCTCTTCTGGTCTCCTGGAGCCCCCAAACAGGTGCTTTAGATAGCTGTGGGTGATTACTAACTGCCCTGTAGCACAAGCTGACTCTAGGAGATCCTTACCATGCCACCAACTTGCTGGTTGTCTCCAAATGAGTTTTATATTCTTTTACTTTTTCTAAAAGAACTTAGATTACATAAATGTTACATAAAAAATGTAGGGGATTCCCATACGCCCCACTCTCTAGCTCTCCCACATTTTCTCACATTAATATCCTTCTTTTGTGTGTACATGTGCCACAATTGATGAACACATCTTGGAGCATGGTCACTAAGTGTGGATTATCATTTACATTGTAGTTTACATTCTCTCCCACACAGTTTTTTAAAAAAATTTTACCAGGAGGTCTCGGGTATCAAACCTGTGTCCTTCCATATGGTAGATGGATGCCAAACCACTTGAGCCACATCCGCTTGCCCACACATTTTTGTAAGTTGTTACAAGATATACAATGGCCTATGTCTGTCATTGCAATGTCATTCAGGACAAATCCCAGGTCCTGAAAATGCCCCCAAATTATACCTAATTTTCCCTCTGCTTCCCCTCAGAATACCCATTAGCCACTGCCTGCACATCAATGATAAGAGTTCATTGCTAAGATCACAATAAGTCTATAGTAGAATAGCATTGTCTACTCTATTCCATCATTATCACTATCAAGGGCCCATCAATGGTCCATTCTTCTTCACTAGCCACTGCCCCTGTATAAAGGGGATTTTTGTTATCCCATTAGAGAATGTGGCAGAGCTCCTCAGGATGAGATTTCAATATTCTTTTGGTTATTGTGTGACTCTCCTTCCACTGTGATGATGTCCCATGAACACCTGAACACATTCATATGATTTATAAGTATGCCCCAGGTGAACTTCCTCCAATGCATCCCTCATCTCTGACACCGTGCACCAATGATCTTCCCCTGCCACAGTTATAACCCTTCTGTGATCCAAAACATCTTCAAAATTGAAATAAACAAAATAACTATATACAATTAATAAGAAAATGATATAATGAAGACAATTTTTAAAAATATTTTTTTATTTTTTAAAAGATACTTAAATTACATAAATGTTAAAAAGAAAATAGAAGGGATTCCCATATGCCCTGCTCACTGCACCTCCCACATTTTTCCACATTAACAGCATCCTTCCTTAGTTTGGTACATTCATTACAATTGATGAACACATTTTGGAGCATTGCCTCTAAGCATGGGTTATAGATTACATTGTAGTTTACCCTCTCTCCCACACAATTTTGTAAGTTATGGTATGATAAATAATGGTCTGTATCTCATTGCAATGTCATTCAGGACAATTCCCAAAGTCTCAAAAATGCCCCCATATTACACCTACTTTTCGTTGTCCCTGTTCTCAGAACCTCCAGTGGTCACTGTCTCCACATCAATGATATAAGTTTTTACATTGCTTGAAGCACAATAAATCTGTAGTAGAATACCAATAGGTCTACTTTAGTCCATAGTTTATCCCCCAATATTGAGGATTCTGGGATGGTGATACCCACTCCACCTTTAATTGAGAGGGGGCTTCAATCCCATAGGGCAGATGGATGGGACTGTCTTTCTTGCAGTTGTAGACACTCTCAGATCCTTGGGATGGTCATTGTCCATGATCATCTCCTTGTTAGTTGTCCTGGGTGAGTCCAATGACCTGGAGAGTATGTGTTGCAACTCCATTGAGATTCAGGGCCCAGCTGGTCCAAGGAGAGCCCAAAGATTTAAGTCTCTGGGATGTTCATCAATAGACTCTAGTATTAATTATAGGTTCAAATAGAAGGTTCGGAAGAGCCATGTGTAGGGAAATCATTACTGAGTCCAACACTGTTACACTGGGGAACATAAATTCCAATGTAGGGCCCACTGGCAACTCCTGGGCTATCTGCCTTGCTATAGTTTCTGGATGTCTCCAAGGCCCTCAGAAGCCCTGCTCTTTGAGGTAGCATTTACTTTGGCAGTCAATGAGATCCTGCTGAGACATGCATAATTGTAACCTCTAGAATGACTCCCTGATTCTCTTTTATGTCTTTTAGCCATATAAACTCATTTCCCAATTCTCTTTGATGTCTCTTAGCCATATAAACTCATTTGTCTTTACATTTTCCCCTTTTGGTCAAGGTCTTTCTTCAGTTGCATTACTAGTTGGTGCTTGGTAGTAATTCCCTCGGTTCCAGGGATTCTTATCCCTGGGAGTCATGTCCCATCCAGGGGGGAAGGTAATGCATTTATATGCTGAGTTTGGCTGAGAGAGAGGCCACATTTAAGCAAAAAGTAGGCTTTCAGGAGGTAACTCAGGCACCTTTTATACTACTCTAAGTTTCAAGTTCAAAAGTAAAGATTTATAAGTATAGTCAATCAATGGACCATCCTCCTTCACTAGTCAGTGCCTCTGTACTCGGGGGATTCTTGCTGTTCCATTAGAGAATGTGGCAGAGTTTCCCAGGATGGGAATTCAATATTCTTTCCATTATTGTGTGAATCTCCACCTACTGTGACAATGCCTATGAATAATGCCTTATATGTATGCCCCAGGAGATCTTGCTCCCATGTATCCCCCATCACTGACACCCTGCACCATTGATCCTCACCTTTCATAGTAGTAACCCATCTGTGATCGAAAAATCCTTCAAAAATGAAGCCAAGAAAACCAAATACAATTAATAAGAAAATGAAACAATAATGATAGTTTTAAAAACAAAAATTAACTTGCAAAAATTTAAAAAATTAAAAATTATTAATTAATTTAAAAAAATTTTTTTAAAATTTTGACATTGTGTCTTTCATCACTGTAAGATCTGTTGTCTTGTATGTGCATTAACATATTCTTCCATTTATTCCCCCAGTGTCTTAATTTTTCATTTTGTCTTCAAAGAAGTTTTAGGCTACAGAAAAGTCACATTCAGAGTATAGGGGATTGCCATATACCCAGCATCCTCCCCCTTTCCCCCTTTCCCCTATTAATAACATTTTTTGTGTGGATGGTACATTTGTTACCATTGAGGTACAAATATTGAAATACAGCTACTGACCACCGTCAATGTTTTACATTATGGTTCATATTTTGGACCATACACTTTTTTTTTAATTTATTTTTATTTTTTTATTTTTTTATTATGGGTAAAAATCAAAATTCTCACAATACATACAAACATTTGCAAAATGATATATAAATTTTATAAATTTTGATGAAGTTTAACATAACTTATAACCATCATTGCAAGATCATGTAGGACTCTTCCAACAGCCCCAAACTGACCCGTGTTCCATCTATTCTATTCCTCCCACCCCTCCTCTTGGGGTCCATGGCAACCAACAGACTTCATTCCTTGAAGAACAAGATTCATAGTTACTTGCAACAACATTGAGGGCTTGACATACTGGTCTGTCCTCCTCTTTTAGGCATTGCCTTTGCTCTTGAGAGTCTCCCACCCCTCTATTTGAGAACATAGCAGGACTCCCCAGAATGGGAGTACAACACCTTTCTGCTCATTATGCGTTTCTCCACCCACTGATACAACACATTATGACAAGATGAGCACTCACACACTCCCTAGAAGCCTGCACAAGTGTGCCCTTTCCTGAATGCCCCCCACATCCAACATGCTAAACATTCACTGTCCATGGCTGGCTATATTGCTAAAAGAACATTCCCAACATTGTAGTTTCAACCACATACCCGTAAATATCCAGTGTTCAACTTTTCCCTCCCCCAACCCATGTCCCAGTTCCATGGACTGTCCAACCCACCCTCCCCTCATAGCCCTGTGACAAACCAGCACTGCCCTATGCAATAATATCAATGGACCATTGTCATGCCCATCCAATGCCCAACTACATACTTCTACCTTATCATAGATTTTTCCCTATAGGTGTTGGCTCATAATCTTCTCCCTTTCTATCCCTTCTAATCCTATCTTCCAGGCTAACTCTGTGAGTTTGCTTAATTTACTTAATTCATATCAGTGAGTTCATGTAGTTTTTGTCCTTCAGAGCCTGTCTTGCTTTACTCAGCATAAGGTATTCAAGATTCAACCATGTTATCCCATGTGTTAATACTACATTCTTCCTGAGTAATATTTCATTGTATGTATATACCACAAGTTGTTAATCCATTCTTCTGTTGATGAGCATTTGAGTTGTTTCCAACTTTTGACAGCAGTGAATAATGCTGCTATGAACATTTGTGTGCACATATCTATTCGTGTCCTTGTTTTCAATTCTTCTGGGTATATACCCAACTGTGGAATTGCTGGATCATATGTCAGTTCTATAGTTAGCTTCTTGAGGAACCGCCAAACTCTACTCCACAATGGCTGCAACATTGTGCAATCCCACATCCCCTCCAACATTTGTAGTCCTCTGTTTTCTTTAATAGCCCCCAGCCTAGTTGATGTAAGATGGTATCTCATTGTACTTTTGTTTTTCATTTCCCCAATAATTAGAGATGTTGAGCATTTTTTTCATGTGCCTTTTATCCATTTGTATTTCTTTTTTGGATAAGGGTCTATTCAAATCACTTTCCCATGTTTTAAATGTGTTGGTTGTCTTTTTATGTTCAAGGTGTAGGATTTCTTTATATATGCTGGATAGTAGACCCCTATCAGATATATGGTTAACAACTAATTTCTCCCATTGAATAGGATGCCTTTTCACTTTCCTAACAAACTCTTTGAGGTGCAACAGTTTTTAATTTTAAGGAGGTCCCATTTATCTGTTTTTTTTTCTTTTGTTTCTTGTTCTTTGGGTGTAAAGTTCATAAAACCATTTTCTAATACAAGATCCTGTAGATGCTTCTCTACATTATCTTCCAAGATTTTTATGGTCTTGGCTCTTATATTTAGATCTTTGATCCATTTTGAGTCATTTTTTAAATATATTTTTTATTTTTATTATTTTTAAAAAAGGTATTTAGATTACGTAAATGTTACACAAAAATATAATGGATTCCCATATACCCTGCTTCCCACACCCACATTTTCCCAGATTAACAACATTCTTCATTAGTTGTGGCACATTTGTTACAATTTTAGAGCATTGCCACTAAGCATGGATTATAGTTCACATTATACTTTACACTCTCTCCTACACAATTCTGCATGTTATGGCAAGACATGCAATGGCCCATATCTGTCACTGCAATGCCATTGAGGAAAATTCCCAAGTCCCCAAAATGCCCCCACATTTCACCTGTATTTCCCTCTCCCTGCCCTCAGAACCTCCAGTGGCACTGCCTACACATAAATGATATAGTTTTTCCATTGCTAGAATCACAAGTCCATAGTAGAATAAAGTAAGCTCACTCTAGTCCATAGTTCACTCCCCAATTCCTGAGGACTCTGGGACAGTGCTGTCCACTTCACCTCTAATTGAGAGGAAGCTTTGATCCCATGGGGCAGATGGTAGGGACTCTCTTGCTTGTCATTGTAGACTCTCTTGGTTCCTTGGGCTGTTTGTTGACCATCATCATCTCCTTGTTAGTTGTCCTGGGTGAGTCCAGTAAACTGGCAAGTAGGTATTACAACTCTGTTGAATCTCAGGGCCCAGCTTGCATATGGACACCCCAGAGATTAAAGTCTCTTGGATGTATACTTACCAACTCCAGCACCAAGTATAGGTTCAAATAAAAGGGACAGAAAAGGCATGTGTAGAGAAGTCACATCTGAGCCCCTCTCTGTCACACTCGGGAGCACAAACTCCAAAGTAGGGCCACTGACAAGGCACCAAACTCCGGAGCTATCTGCCATGACCATAGGCCCTGGGTTTCTCCAGAGACCTCAGGATCCCCACTATTTGAGGTAGTATCTACCTTAGCCGTCTATGAGATCTTGCTGAGACATGCATCAGCGTTACCTCTCTGATGACTTCATGACTCACTTTGAAGTCTCTTAGCTATATACACTCATTTGTATTTACCCTTTCCCCCTTTTATTCAAGGTCTTTTTCCAGTTGTATCACCAGCCAGTGCTTGGTAGTAATCCCTCGTGCCAGGGAGGTTCATCCCCAGGAGTCATGTCCTACACTGGGGGAAAGGTAATGCATTTATATGCTGAGTTTGGCTTAGAGAGAGGCCACATTTGAGCAACAAGGAAGCTCTCAGGCAGATTCTCTTAGGCACTCTCCAACACTAGGCTAAGTTGCAAATTTAAGAGCAAAATTCTCACAAGCATAGTTGTCAACATCAAGGGCCCATCAATGGACCATTCTTCTTCACTAGTCATTGCTCCTGTACTTGGAGAATTGTTGCTGTTCCATCAGAGGATGTGGCAGAGCTCCCCAGGATTGGAATTCAATAATCTTTCAGTAGTTATGTGTATCTCCACCCAATGTAGCAATGTTCCATGAACATTTGAACATATTTATATACCTTATATGTATGCCCAGGTGAACTTCCTCCCATGTATCCCCCATCACTGACACCCCACCCCATTGATCCTCTCCTGCCATAGTTGTAACCCTTCTGTGATCCAAAACCTCTTCAAAAATGAAGCCAAGAATATTGCCAAATTTGATTAATAGGAAAATGAAATAAAATAATAGGTTTAACCATAGGAATTAAAATACATAATAATTTAGAGAAACTAAAACTAAAATAAAGTAAAAAAAGATTGGGGTATTAAAAAATGAAAAACATCAAAAAATAAAATTAAATTAAATAAATTATTTTTTTGATGTTTTTCCTTTCATCACTGTAATATCAGTTGTCCTGTATATACAGTGGCATTTTCTTCCATTTCTTCCCCAGTGTCTTCCTTTTTTTATATTGTCTTCAAAGAAGTTTTAGGTCACAGTAAGACCACATACAGAATATAGGGGACTCTCATATACCCAACATCCTCCCCTTTGTCCCCCTTCCCTATTAATAATCCTTTCTTAAAAAAAATACCAGACCATTTGAGAACTTTTGCAGTTGGGCTTTTTATTATTATTTTTATTTACAGGAACAATAATCTGAACATGCTTTCAACCAAATTATTTAACCAGAAAATGTGTTAAATACATTATGCTTTATTTTTGTAATATATCCAAATACTGTATTGGTGAAAATAAATAGATTAAAAAAACAATATACTTTATTTCCATTTTTGCTATCAGATCCCACTTGTATGCTTTTCTTTGTAATTCAGTATAGGTGAAAAACAAATTGAACTATAACAAGCATGTAAAATTATGCTACTGCTAAGGATCACAGATTACATTTGTTAGCTTTTCTTTTTTTAAAAAAATTATTGAAGTATATCATTCATACATGAACATATATAAACAATAAGTGTATAGTGAAAGTTGTTAACTTACAAAACAAACATGCATAGCATCATACAGGGCTTCCATACATCACCCCACCACCAATACCTTGCCTTTTTGTGAAACATTTGTTAAAAATTATGAAAGAATATCATCAAAATATTACTACAGTACTAACTATAGTCCATACCTTACATTTGCTGTATTTTTTCCCAAACTCACCCTATTATTTTTTTTATTTGTTTACTTTTATCCATTTTTATCCCCCCATTTTTGCTGGGTTTTTTGTGTCCATTCCATGAGCATTTATCTGCGACTGTTTCCTACCCTCTTTTCTCATCCTTCTCCTCCTGTCTTCACCAGGAATCGATCCTCGGAAACCCCAATGTGGGAGAGAGGCGTTCTACCTCCTGCACCACCTTAGTTCCTGGTTTTTTGATGTGTCTTATCTTGGCTTTCCCTTGTGTCACTCTCCCATTACATCATCATCTTGCTGCTTGGTTCAGCGGGGCCTGACAACACACCTGAGCTTGCAGCCTGGGGGGTCTCACCCACTTGCAGGGCCAGGTGGCGCACCCACTCACAAAGCATGGCAGTGCACCCAAGTGCGGGGTGTGCTTGGCGGCCATGTGCCTTCTGTATTTTTCTTTTTTTAATTTTTATTGGAAGGTCCTGAGGATCGAACCCAGATCCCTCCATATGGGAGACAGATGCCCAAACTTTGAGCCACATAGACCCCCCTGCTACATCGCTTAAGGTTGACCAAAGATACCTAGAGTTACAGTCATTTTCCACACAAGATGGTCTTGTAATAAATCAGGCTTGGTTTATCATCAGCATTCTAAAAACCAGACCTAGGGAGAAAAACCAAGTCTGAGGACACTTGCACGGTTTCTAATATAATGAATGTTTAACATACCCTGATTATCACAAAATCAGGATAGCGAGGATATTCACAATATTGATAATCTTTTTACATGTGGATGGTACATTTGTTACAACTGATGTATAAATATTGAAACACAGTTACCAACCATGGTCAATATTTTACATTATGGTTTACATTTTAGACCTCACACTTTCATAATTTTTGGATGAAATTTAACACAGCCTGTATCCATCATTGCACGATCATGCAGAACACTTCCATTGCCCCCAAATATCCCCTCTTCAATCTCTTCTATTCCTCCTTCCCCTTTCCCTTGGGTACCATGGGTACCACAAGGCTTCACTCCTTGAAGGACAAGATTCTTGGATATGTACAACAACGCTGAGGGCTGTACACATTAGTCTGTTCTCCCCTATTAGGAACTGCCCATGCTCTTGAGAGACACCCTCCCTCTGTTTGAGAACATATCAGGCCACCCAAGCGTGGGAGTCCAACTCCTTCCCACTCATTATGTGGGTCTTTCCCCAATGATACAGCACTCTATGACAAAAAGATCACTCACATATTTTCTAGAAGACTGTCCCGGGTGTGCCCTGTTCCAAATGCCCCCCATTCAACACCCTAAATCAGTAATGCTGCCTTGTCATATTGAAAATAGAGTTTTCTCAACATTGTAGTTTCACCAGCATACCCACTTATCCCATGTGTTCACCTATTTGCTCCCCCAACCCTCCACCCAGTTCCATGGACCATCTCACCCATACTCCCCACTCTAGCCCCCTGTCAATCTTGCACCACCCAACCCAATAGTATCCCTACATGCCTGTCATATCTCTTTGCTGCACAACTACTCACTTCCACTTTATCATAGATTTTGCCCATATGGGCATTGGCTCACAACCCTCTTCTCCCTTCCTATTTCCTGTAAACCTATCTTCCAGACTTTAGCTCTCTGAGTCGGCTCAATTTGCTTAATTCATATCAGAGATCATGTAATATTTGTCCTACAAAGCTGGGCTTGTTTCACTCAACATAAGGTCCTCAAGATTAATCCATGTTAGCCCATGTGTTAGCACTGTATTCCTTCTTACAGTTGAGTAATATTCTATTGTATATTTATACCACATTTTGTTTATTCATTCATCTGATGATGGGCATTTGGGTTGATTCCAACTTTTGGCAATAGTGAATAATGCTGCTTTGAACATTGGTGTGCATATATCTGTTTGTGTACTTGCTTTCAGTTCTTCTGGGTATGTACCCAGCAGTGGAATTGCTGGATCATATGGCAGTTCTATAGTTAGTTTTTTGAGGACCACTAAACTCCTCTACAATGGCTGGACCATTCTCCATTCCCACCAGCAGTGGATGAGGGTTCCCATTCCTTTGCATCCTCTCCAACATGTGTAGTCATCTGTTTTTTTTAATGGCCACTAGTTTAATGGGTGTAAGATGGCATCTCATTGTAGTTCTGACTTCCATTTCCCTAATAACTTGTGATGTTGAGCAACTTTTCATGTGCTTTCTAACCATTTGTATTTCTTCTTTGGAGAAGTGTCTCTTCAAATCTCTTGCCCACTTTTTAAATGGGTTGTTTGTCTTTTTACTTTCAAGATATAGGATTTCTTTTTATATGCTGGATATTAGGCTCCTATCAGATATATGGTTACTAAATATTTTCTCCCATTGGGTAGGCTGTCTTTTCACTTTCTTGACAAACTCCTTTGAGGTGCAAAAGGTTTTAATTTTGAGGAGGTCCCATTTATCAATTTTTTCTTTCACTGCTCATGCTTAGGATGTGAAGTTCATGAAACCATTTTCTATTAAAAGGTTCTGTGTATGCTTCCCTACATTATCTTCCATGGTCTTTATGGTCTTGGGCCTTATATTTAGATCTTTGGTCCATCTTGAGTTGATTTTTGTATAAGGTGTGAGATGTTGTTTCTCTCTCATTCTTTTGGATATGGATATCCAGTTCTCCAAACACCATTTGTTGAAGAAGCCATTCTCTCCCAGTTGAGTGGGCTTGGTGGCCTTGTTGAATATTATATAACTGTATATGTGAAGATCTATATCAGAGCTCTCAATTTGGCTCCATTGGTCAGTATGTCTATCTTTGTGCCAATACCATGCAGTTTCATATTTAGCTTTTCTAATTCAGTAAAAAACATGCTTTGGTAATTTTTATTGGGATTGTTTTAAATCTGTAAATCAGTTTGGTAGGGTATACATCTTGATGTTTATTCTTCCTACCTATGAATAGAGAATATTCTTCCATTTATTTAGGTCTTCTTTGATTTCTTTTATCAGTGTTGCATAGTTTTTTGCATAATAGTCATTTACATTTTTTGTTAAATTTTTTTCTAGGTATTTGGTTCTTTTAGTTGCTATTGTAAATGGGATTTTTTCTGATTCCCCCCCCTCAGATTTTCATTATTGGTGAACAGAAATGCTACTGATTTTTAAAAATTTATTGAAGTACATCACTCATACTTGAACATACCAAACAGTAAGTGTATAGTAACAGTTGTGAACTTAGAAAACAAACATACATAACATCATACAGGACTCTCATACCTCACCCTATCACCAATACCTTGCATTGCTGTGAAACATTTTAAACTAATGATTAAAAGCATCCTCAAAATATTACTACTTTTGCCCCAACCCACACTTTTATTATTATTATTTTTATATCATTTATACATGAACATACATAAACAATAAGTGTATAGTAAAAGTTGTGAACTTAAAAAGCAAACATTCATAACATCATACAGAGATCCCATACATCAACCCTCCACCAACACCTTGCATTGTCCTGAGACATTTGTTACAACTGATGAAAAAATATTGTTGAAATCTTACTACTAAGTATAGTCTTTATCTTACATTTGGTGTATTTTCCCCCCAACCTACCCTATTATTATTTTTAAAATATATTTTTATGACAGAACTTGTAATCTTACAAAACAATCATGCACATGTGTAGAATTCCCTAACAACACCCCTCTATCAACACACCACACCCTGGTGGAATATTTGTTACAGATTATGAGATAATATCATCTGAATATTAACAAGTCCACAGCATAAATTTGACACACTTTTTCCATACCCCCCCATTATCAACACAATACTTCTTTGCATAGATGCAAGAATATTTCGTTATTACTGTTAACTCCACACTATAGATCATTCCAGTTGTAGTTTTCCCATGCTTCTTCACACTCCCACCACCCTGAAATACTGATGTACATCTGCTCTAGCTCACAAAGGACACTCTTGCATCTGTACCATCAACCACTATTCTCATCCATCTCTAGGTTTACTGTACTATTCAGTCCCTAGATTATTCTCTAGCATTCTGTCAATTGGCATTTACATCCCTAGACTACCCTTTTCAACCACATTCCCATCTATAAATCAGCTGTTACTCACTATAATGTGTTACCATCAACTCTGTACATTTCCACACTTTTACAATAAAGCTAACTAAAGCTTTTACATACATTAAATATCAGTAGTCCATCTCAGTCCTCCTCTTATCTCCTTTAAGAACCCACCACCTATCACCAGGTCTTGAGGATATTTTCCTACATTTTCTTCTAGAAGTTTATGGTTCTTGCTTTTATATTTAGGTGCTTGATTCATTTTGAGTTAATTATTTATAGGGTGTGAGAAAAAGTTCCTCTTTACTTCTTTTGTTATGGATATCCAATTTTCTCAGCATCATTTGTTGAATGGACTGCTCTGTCTGAGCTGAGTGGGTTTGACAGGCTAGTAAAAAATCACTTCACCATAGATGTGAGGGTCTGTTTTTTAACCATCAATTCGGTTCCATTGGTCTATGTGTTTGTCTTTATGCCAGTCCCATGCTGTTTTTATCACTGTGGCTAGGTAATATGACTTAAAGTCTGGAAATGAGCATATTCCAACTTTGTGTTTCCTTTTAAGATGTTTCTGGCTATTCAGGACTGCTTACCATTCCAAACAAATTTGATAATCATGTTTGCCATTTTTAAAAAAATTTGCTGGTGGAATTTTTATTGGGATTGCATTGAATTTGTATTTCAATTTGAGTAGAATTGACATCTTAATGATACTTAGTCTTTCAATCCATAAGCATGGAATATACTTCCAATTATTTAGGGCTTTTTAAAATTTCTTTTAACAATGAGTTGTAGTTTTCTGAATACAAGTACTTTAAATCATTGGTTAAGTTTATGCCTGAATATTTGGGTTTTATCTGTCATATTTTATTTTCACCACTCTTGATGCTTTTAGTTACTTTTATTGATATAATCTTCATTTCCAGATTCTCTTCCAGGCCTCTCTCTCCTCTCTTTACTTTTCAGACTGTAGCACACCCTTTAGTATTTTCTGCAAAACAGCTCTCTTGGTTACAAACTCTCTCAGTTTTTGTTTATCTGTGAATATTCTGAACTTGCCCTCATTTTTCAAAGACATTCTTGCTGGATATAATATTCTTGGCTGGAAGGTTTTCTCTTACAGTATCTTAAATATATCATACCACTGTATTCTTGCCTCCACGGTTTCTTGTGAGAGATCAGTACTTAATTTTATTGGCTCTCTCTTATACATTATGCATTGCTTTTCTCTTCCTGCTCTCAGAATTCTCTCTTTGTCTTTGGCATTTGACATTCTGATTAGTATGTGTCTTGGAGTTGGTCTATTCAGATTTTTTTGGATAGGAGTACATTGTGCTTCTTGGACATGGATATCTATGTCCTTCAATAGAGTTGGGAAATTTTCTACCATTATTTCTTCAAATAGTCCTTCTGCCCCCTTTCCCTTCTCTTCTCCTTCTGGGACACCAATGACATGTATGTTTGCATGTCTCTTGCTGTCCTTTAGTTCCCTGAGACCTTGTTCAAGTTTTTCCAATCTTTTCTTCATCTCCTCTTTTGTATGTTCACTTTCAGAGGGTATTTCTTCATGCTCACTAATCTTTTATTCTGCTTCTTCAAATCTGCTATAATATGATTTCAGTATTTTTAAATTTCATTTATTGCACCTTTCATTCCCATAAGGTCTGCTCTTTTTCTATGTATACTTTCAAATTCTTCTTTGTGCTCATCCAGTGCCTTCTTAATATCCTTAATTTCTTTAGCCATTTCATTGAATTTATTGAGGAGATTTGTTTGAACATCTATGATTAGTTGTCTCAACTCCTTTATGTCATCTGGAGGCTTATCTTGTTCCTTTACCTGGACCATATCTTCCTGTTTCTTCGTGTGGATTGTAATTTTTTGTTGGTGTGTTGGCATCTGGCTTACTAAATGTATTTATTCTGGGTGCAGTTTTTCTCTTTAGTTTAGGGTTTCCTGTCCTTCTCCCTTGCTGGTTGTGTAGTAGTAGCCAAGGATGTAGTCGGTGCTATAAGTTGTGGAGACTCAAGCTACCCTCATTGCCCCAAGGACCAATGAAGATTCTCCCAACTTTCTCCTTTGCCAGGGGTACGGACAGAACCACAGCCAAGTGTAATAATCTAACTCATGCAGGCCTAGACTATAGTTGCCTAGACAGACTGATGAAGCTTCACGCCCCTTTCTCCCTTGCCTGGGTCAGGGATGGAGCTGCAGGTGTGGGCAGGAATCTATGCAGTGCAGGTCCAAGATGATCACAGTTGACCTGGTAGACTTCCAATATTCAATCTTTGCCAGCTAAATGTACCTGCATTTACCTGGATAGGCTGGTGCAGGGCCCATCAACTTCCCCCCTGCTAGAGGTGGGGCTGCAGCCTGGCTAGGGTTGCAAGCCAATGTGGGTGAAAGAAACCGGTCTCTACTGTCACTGTGATTTTCAGTCAGCCAGGCTTCCCCTCATGCTGGGGATGGAGTCAAAATGGCAGCTACCGGCTTCCTTCTGACTTGGACAGACTCAAACTTTAGCTGTTCTTAGGGTTATGCTTTAGCCAGCCCAATTTACTAATCAGTAGCTGAAATCGGTGGCCAACCATCTCTTCCTCCCCTGTTTTTGGTGGAAATGGAGCTTCCAATTCCTGCCACAGAATAGCTCCTGGGGTGGCTTGCACTGCCAAAGTAGGATGATCACCAGCCTCTGTGGCATGGCCAGTAATTTCCTGGAGAGGCTGACGCAGCTCCCCCCAGCTTCCTCCCTTCCCGAGGTGGGCCTGGGGCTTAGGCTAGAGTGGCAATCTGATCTAGATGGAAAAAAAGCCAGTCCCTACCTACACTGTGATTTTCGGTTAGCCCTGCTTCCCCTCATGTCAGGTGCAGAGTTAAGATGGTGGCCACTGGCATCTTTCTGACTTGGACAGTTTCAAACTTTAGCTGTTCGTAGGATTATACTTTAGCCCACTGAATTTACTAATCAGTAACTGAAATTCGTGCCCAACTATCTCTTCCTCCCCCCATTTTCAGAAGTGGAGCTTTCAATTCCAGCCACAGAATAGCTCCCTAGGCAGCTTGTGCCTCCAGTGGAGGATGGGCACCGGCCTCCGTGGCATGGAGTGCTCTACTTAGGAATCTTCTCTGCAGATGGGCAGTCTCCTCCTTCCATTCTTTCAAGGTTGTTGCTGGATGCACTTCTCGCCTCCTGGAGCCCCCAAACAAACAAGTGCTCTAGATAGCTGTGGGTGATCACCAACTGCCCTGTAGCAGGAACTGATTCTCGGAGCTCTTTACTCTGCCGCCATCTTGCTGATTGTCAATGCTACTGATTTTTGCACATTAATCTTATAACCTGCCACTTTACTGAATTCATTTATAAACTCTAGAAACATCGATGTAGATTTCTCAGGGCTTTCTATGTATAGGATCATGTTGTCTGCAAATAATGAACTTTCTACTTCTCCCTTTGCAATTTGGATGCCTTTTATATCATTTTCTTGAGTAAGTGCTCAAGCATATACTTCTAACACAATGTTAAATATAAGTGGTTACATTGGCCATCCCTGTTTTGTTTTAAACTTGTAGAGCAAGTTTTTAGGATTTCACCATTGAATATGATGTTAGCTCTGGGTTTTTCATATATACCCTTTATCATGTTGAGTAAGTTTCCTTCAATTTCTTTCTTTTGATGAATTTTTATCTGGAAAGGGTGCTGTAGTTTGTCAAATACTTTTTCTGCATGTATAGACATGATCATGTGACTTTTTTCTTTTGACCTGTTTATGTGGTGTAATACATTGATTGATTTTCTTATGATGAAACATCCTTGGTCACGATGTGTAATTCATTTGTTGTGTTGTTGAATATGATTAGCAAGTATTTTGTTGAGAACTTTAGCATCTAGGTTCATTAGACAGATTGATGTATACTTTTGCTTTCTTTTGGCATCTTTGGTTTTGTTATAAGAGTAATGTTGGTACCATAGAATGAGTTAAGCAATGTTCCTTCCACTTTTATTTTTTGGAAGAGTTTAAGCAGGGCTGATGTTAGTTCTTACCAGAATGTTTGGTAGAATTTTCCTGTGAAGCATCTGGTCCTGGGCTCTTCTTAGTTGGAAGGTGTTTGATGACTAATTCTATCTCGTTATTTTTGATTGGTCTCTTGAATTAATCAATTTCTTCTTTTGTCAATGTAGGCTGTTTGTGTGTTTCTAGGAATTTGTCCATTTTCTCTAAATTATCTATCTTGTTGGCACACAGTATTTTCAAAATATCCTTTTGGGAAACTCTTTATTTCTGTGGGGTCAATAGTGATATCCCCTTCCATGTTTCTTATTTTACATATTTGCATCTTCTCTCTTTTTTTCCTTTGTTAGTTTAGCTAAGGGTTTGTCTATTTTATTAATCTCAAAGAACCAGGTTTATTTTATTATTTCTAGTGCTTTCTTATTTTCAGTTTCATTTAGCTCTGCTCTAATTTTCCCTATTTCCTTCTTTCTACTTCCTTTGGTGTTAGTTTGTTTTTCTTTTTCTAATTCCTCCATGTGTGCAATTAGGTCTTTGATTTTAGCTCTTTCTTCTTCTTAAATATAGGCATTTATGGCTCTGAATTTCCCCTTTAGTACAGCTTTTGCTGCATCCCTTAAGTTTTGTGTTGTCATTTTCATTCATTTCAGGGTAGTTACTGATTTGTTTTGTAATTTCCTCCTTGACCCACTGATTGTCTAAAAGTGTGTTCTTTCACTTCCATATCTTTGTGCCTAATCTGCCTCTCTGATCCTTACTTATTTACAGCTTCATTCCATTGTGGTCAGAGAAATTATTTTGCATAATTTCAATCTTTGTGAATTCATTGACTCTTATTCTGTTGCCTAGCGTGTGGTCTGTTCTGGAGAATGATTCATATGCACTCAAGAAGAATGTATATTCCACTGCATTTGGGTGTAATATTCTGTATATGTCCTTTAGATCCATATCCTTTAATGTATTATTCAAGGTCTTTGTTTCTTTATTGATTATCTGTTGAGATGTTCTGTCTAATGGTGATAATGGTGTATTAAAGTCCCTCACCATAGTTGTGGAGTCATCTATTACTCCAGCTAGTTTTTCAAATGTTTGCCTCATGTCTTTTGAGGTACCCTGGTTAGGTGAATAAATGTTTATGCTTGTTCTTTCTTCTTGGTAGATTATCTCTTTTATTAGTATATAGTGGCCTTCTTTGTCTCTTACAATGGTTTTTCATTTAAAGTTGTTTTGTCTGATATTATTATAGCTACTCCCACTCTTATTTGTTTATTTTTTGCATGTAAAATTTTTCCAACCATTTACTTTTAGTCTCCTTGAATCCCTAGGTGTAAGGTGGGTTTCTTGTAGACAACATATAGATGGGTAATATTTTCTTATCCATTCTGACAATCTGTGTCTTTTGACTAGAGAGTTTAATCCAT
The DNA here is from genome assembly GCA_026826555.1 of Tolypeutes matacus. Classification (NCBI taxonomy): domain Eukaryota; kingdom Metazoa; phylum Chordata; class Mammalia; order Cingulata; family Chlamyphoridae; genus Tolypeutes; species Tolypeutes matacus. The sequence goes on from JAKSZT010054032.1 coordinate 661,985, forward strand.
TAACATTCAATGTTATTACTGTTCAAGGAATTACTGACATTAGACATATTTTCTTCAGGTTTATGCATGCCATATGTTGTTTTTATTTCTCTTTTTTCCTTTTAAGTTGTTCTTACACTGTCCTTCAACTCTCTCTCTCTCCTGTTTTTATCCTTTCAATCTGCAGAACTCCCTCTAGTATTTCTTGAAGGGCAAGATTCTTATTGAGAAACTCTCTTCATTTCTGTTCATCTGTGAATATTTTGAACTCTCACTCATTTTGGAATCCCAGCTTTGCTGGATTCAGAAATCCTGGCTGGAAGTTTTTTTTCTTTTTTCACCTTAACTATGTCATACCACTGCCTTCTTTCCTCCATGTTTTCAGATGAGATCCAATTGAGTTTTGATAAGCCTGCCAAGTCCACTCAACTGGGACAGAGCAGTCTGTTTAACAAATATGCTGGGAGAACCAGATATCCATATCCAAAAGAATGAGAGAGAACTGGTATCTCACACCTTATACAAAAATTAACTCAAAATGCATAAAAGAGTTAAATATAAGATCCAAGACCATAACATTCCTAGAAGAAAATGTATGGAAGCATCATCAAGTTCTTGTTGTTGATAATGATTTCTAGATTTTACAACCAAAGGCTAAGCAATGAAAGAAAAACATAGATAAATGAGACTTCCTTAAAATTAAGTACATTTGAACTTCAAAGGACAATGTCAAGAAAATGAAAAGGCATCATTCTCAATGGAAGAGAATATTTGGAAACCACATATCCAGTAAGGATTTAATATCCTGAATATATAAGGAAATCCAGAACTCAACAATGAAAAGACAACTAAATGAAAAATAGGCAAAAACTTGAATAGAGATTTCTCCAAAGAGGAAATACCAATGACTAAAAATCACATGAAAGATGTTCAACATCACTAGGTATTAGGCAAATGCAAATCCAAACAATGAGATACTATTTCACACCTATCAGATGGCTACTATTAAAAAATAACCCTGAAAACTACAAATGTTGGAAAGGATGTGGAGAAATTGGAACACTTATTCACTACTGGCAGGAATATCACATGGTTCAGCCACTGTGGAATACAGGTTGGTGATTCCTCAGGAAGGTAAATATAGAATTGCCATATGATCTGGCAATACAAATGTTAGGTAAATACCCAGAAGAATTGAAAACAGCGAGGTGAACAGACATTTGCACAGTGATGGTCATAATGGCATTATTCACAATTGCAAAAAGATAGAAACAACCCACATATCCATCAACTGATGAATAAACAAAATGAGTTGTATACATATGGTGGAATATTAGCTGTAAGAAGGAATGAAGTCCTGATGCATGCAACAACTTTGTTGAACCTTGAGGATATTATGCTGAGTGAAATTAGTCAGACACAAAAGGATGAATATTGTATGTTCTCACTAATACTAATTATATATAGTAAACAAACTCATAGAGTTAAAATGTGGAATGTAAGTTACCAGGAGATAGAATGAGGGTAGAGAATAAGGAGCTGATTCTTAATTTGTGCAGAATTTTATTTAGGTTGATTGTAAATTTTTGGAAATGGATAGAGATGATAGTGTAAATTGTTGTGAGTTTAATTAATAGCACCGAATTATGAATGTGATTGTGGTTGAAAGGAGAACTTTAGGATCCTGTATGTCTCTAGAACAAAAGCTAGAGGCTAAAACATGAGACTGTAAAACACAGAGAACTCTGTTAATAGTTCAAATATAAGAATGTTCTTTCATGTACTAGAACAAATATACGTCACTATTACAAAGTGTTAATAGGATGGTATATGGGAAAATACACCTAATGCAAACTATGGTCTATATTTAAAAGTAATATGTTAATATATTTCCAACAATTTCTTCTAGGAGATTGATAGTTCTGGAAATTTTATTTGGGCTTTTGATCCATTTTGATTTGATTTTTGTGTATGGTGTGAGATAGGGGTCCTTCTTCATTCTTTTGCAAGTGGAGATCCAATTTTCCATGCACCATTTTTTGAAGAGACTATTCTTTCCCAAGTGAGTGGTTTTTGCCCCATTGTCAAAAATCAGTTGGCCACTAATGTGAGGGTGATTTCTGAGTTCTTAATTCAATTCCAATGATCTATGTATCTGTCCTTGGGCCAGTACCATGCTGTTTTGATTACTGTGGCTTTGTAATAGGTTTTAAGATTGGGTAGTGTGAGTCTTCCAACTTCATTCTTCTTTTTCCATACTGTTTTTGTTCTTCAGGCCCCTTACCCTTCCATATAAATTTGTTGCTTTCCTCTTCCAGTTCTTTAAAGAAAGTTGTAATATTTATTGAGATTGTGTTGAATCTGTACATCATGATGGGTAGAATTGACATCTTAACAATATTTAGTCTTCCAATCCATGAATACAGAATGTCCTTCCTTATATTTAGGTCTTCTTTGATTTCTTTTATCAATGTTTTTTAGTTTTATGTGTACAAGTCCTTTCATCCTTGGTTTGATTTTTCCCTAGATATTTGATTTTTTAGTTTCTACTGTAAATGCAATTTTCCTTGATTTATTATTCTAACTGTTCATTATTAGGGTATAGAAACACTACTGATATTTGGTTATTGATGTTGTACCCAGGCACTTTGCTGAATTCTTTTACTAGCTCTAGAAGATTAGTTGTGGATTTTTCAGGATTTTCTTTATATAGGATCATGTCATCTGCAAACATGAAAAGTTTTACTCCTTACTTTCCAATTTGGAAAACTTTGATGTCTTTTTCTTGCCTCTCTGTTCTAACAAGAACTTCCAGTGAAATGCTGAATAATAGTGGAAACAGTGGGGATTCGTGACTTGTTCCTTATCTTAGAGGGAAAGAGTTCACTGTTTCACAATTAACTAGGATATTAGCTGTGGGTTTTTTATCTTATTATGTTGAAGAACTTTCCTTCTATTCCTAGAGCTCTAAATGATTTTACCAAGAAGGGATGCTCAATTTTGTCAAATACTTTCCTCCTTTCTCCATCAATTGAGATGATCATGTGTTTTTTTTTTCTTTCATACAGTTAATGTGGTTTATTACATTATTTGATTTTCTTACATTGAACCACTTTTGCATAACAGGGATAAATCCAACTTGATTATATTGTATAATTCTTTTGATGTGCTGCTGGTTTTAATATTTTGTTGAGAACTTTTGCATCAATATTTCTGAGATATTTATCTGTAACTTTCTTTCATTTTGGTAGCTTTATCTGGCTTTGGTATGATGTTGACATTGGCCTCATAGAACGAGTTAGGCTTGTTTGCTCCTCTTCAATTTTTTTGGAAGAGTTTAAGAAGAATTGGTTGTAAGTATTCTTGGAATGTTTGTTGAAATTCTCCTGTAAATCTATCTGGTCCTGGACTTTTCTTTGTTGGGAGGTTTGTGATTACTGATACAATCTCTTTACTAGTGTTTTTAGGAAACATTAGAATAAAAACTAGCTGTAGATGACAAAAAATTGAAAATGTCCATGATTCACTTATTGCTGTTTTACAAAAGTGAATGGTCTGATGAGTGTTCATAAAACATTATTTCAAGAATAACTGAAACTATGACCAATAATATTATTGTTATCTAATATCAGGCAGATCAGTACTAGGACATCTCATCGACAGTGAGGACATTGATCAATCTCTAGGAACTTTATACAATTTCTGAAATGTTTATATTAATAACAGGTTACCTATATGAAATTAACCAACAGAAGGTTAAAAACACTTTTTTTTTGCTTAAGTAAAATTTTATTGATTTTATAGATGAACATACATGAAAAATAAGCATATAGTAAAATTTCTGACTGTACAAAACAAACATGCATATCATACAAGTCTCCCATACATCAACCCACCACCATCACCTTGCATTTCTGTGATACATTTGTTACAAACTACGAAAGAACACCATCAAAGTATTTCTACTAACTATATTCCATATCTGAAAGTGTTGTAAAGTTGACTGAGGTGAAGACAGCTCAACTCTGTGATGAAAATGAGAACCACTGAGTGTACACTTTGAATGGATTGTACAATGTATGTTACTATATAACACAGGAAATCTAGTGGTAGAAGATGGACCGTAGCTAACAGGACAAATATTAGAAAATTCTCTTATCAGTCATAACAATATATCTAATACTAATACAGGGTATTAATAATTGGGTGGGTTTGGGGAAAATACACCAAAACACTTTTTTAATTTGCAATACTTTCAATGCAACTCATAACATGGAAAATGCCCCTATCAATTTTTAGCACCTCTCTTTTTACAAGGTGAAAGAACAAATCTCTTTGATTTTCCAGTGGCTCTCTGGAAAATTCTACAGACAGTATACATCAGTCAAGAGTTCTCTAGGGAAACAGAACTGACAGGAGATATCTGTAAATAGTAGGGGGTTTTATAAATTTGTCTCACATGACCATGGGGATGTACAAGTCCAAATTCCGTAGGGCAGGCTGCAAGCCAGGGACTCTGATGAAGGTCCTCAGGTGACACTGGCTGACTGAAGTAGATAGGGAAATTATCTCTCTGAATGTTGAAATCACTTCACTTTTTAAGGCCTTCAGCTGATCAGATGAGACAACACTCATTGCTGATGGCAATCTCTGCAGTTGATTGTGGATATAATCAGCCATAGATGAAATCAACTCATTGATGATTAAAGTCCACGACATGCCCTTGTATTACAATTAGCTCAGTGACTGCTTGACCAAAAAACTGGGCACCATTACCTGGCCGGTTTGACACATTAGCTTAACAAACACACAGTGTAAGATCAAGAAGAGATCATTTAGGGTTTCATTTGGGGAATATGAAATGCCAAAAAGTTCTCAGGTTTGAACATTTTGTTAAATAGGAAAATAGGTCACTGTAAAACAACATTTGGTTCCCTATTTAACAAAGAGACAATAAAATAATTCAGAATGGAAAAGTTATCGTGACTAAGAAAAACACTTAGTTCTTTTTTTAAAATAACGTGTGTGTGTCCCCCCCCCACCCCCAGGTGGTTCCCTCGTCTGTTTGCTCATTGTTTTTTTTTTTTTCAAAGTTATCACATTTATTTCATTCCTCAAGAAACAAGAATGATTTTAAAGCTTCAGCAAAAATAAGCATATCACTGACATTGGTATTGTATATAAATTATTAAATATAATTATTATGTCAAAGTTTTTGTTTTATGGTGTTTTAGTGTTAACTGAAACATGAGGCATGTTTTATTGAACTTTACTATCACTTTTTTTTTCTTTATTTTCCCCTGCCTTGGCTCCTTCATCTGTTTGCTGGTTATCTGCTCATTGTTGAAGTCCCAGGTTCAGTTCCCACTGTTTTTGTTTTTTTTTAAGATTTATTTTTATTTATTTATCCCCCACTTGCTGCTTGTGCTCATTGTGTCCATTTGCTGTGCATTTTTCTATGTCTGCTTGTCTCCCTTTGTTGGGTCATCTTGCTCACCATGCCATGCGGGCCGGCTTGCCTTCACCAGGAGGCCCTGGGAATTGAACCTGGGGCCTCCCATATGGTAAACGGGAGCCCAACCAATTGAGCCACAGCCGCTTTCCCGCTCATTGTTTGCATTCATTGTCTGCTCATTGTTTGTCTTCTTTAGGAGGCACATGGAAAAAAAACGAGGACCTCCCATGTGAGAGCCAGGGACTCAACTGCTTGAGCCACATCCACTCTCCACTTAGTTCTTTTAAAAGTGAGAAGACTTGTTCTCTAAAACAATAAAGGATGATAAGGTCAATATAAAGCACAGGATATTATTCTGATAAGATACAGAATATTTGCCTTCTAGGCAGATTACTCAGCTGAATCCTTTAAGTTTTGGTATGTTGTATTATGATATTACAACGCCTCAAGATATTTACCAATTTCCCCTTTGATTTCCTCTTTATCCCATTGGTTAAGAGTACATCGTTTAATTCCTACATTGCCATGTATTTTCCATTTCTCCATCTGCTATCATTGTGGTCAGAGAAGAGACATATAATTTCAATATTTTTTATTTATTGATACTTGATTTGTGACCTAACATATGGTCTATCCTGGAAAATGATCATGTGCACTCAAGTAGAATGTGAATTTTGTTGTTGGTAAAAATTGTTCTCATCTGTTAAGTCTAGCAGTTTTAGTGTTTTGTTCAAGTCTTGTATTTCTTTATTGATCTTCTATCTAGATTTCATATACATTTTTGAAAGTGGTGTATAAAGTCTCCTACTATTAATGTAGAACTGTCAATTTTGCCTTGCATACCTGTCAGTATTTGCTTCAGATATTTTGGGATTCTACTGCTAAGTACATATATATATATAATTTTATTGACGTATATCATTCGTACACGAACAAATATAACCAATAGTGTATAGTAAAAGTTGTGACTACAAAACAAACATGCATATCATCATACAGGGCTCTCGTACATCACCCCACCACCAACTTGCATAGTTGTGAAATGTTTTACAAGCTATGAAATAACATTGTCAAAATGTTATTAATTATACCCTTACCTTAAATTTGGTATATTTTCCCCCAATTGGCCCAGTTACTAACACTCCTATTAGTATTATACATTTGTTATATTCATGAAAGAATGTTCTCATATTTGATCTGTTAACCACAGACCATTTCTCACCACAGGATTCACTATGTTATACAGTCCCATTCTTTATACAATCAATTCAAAGTGTACAATCAGTGACTCTCATTTTCAACAGAGGTGTGAGCTACCACCTGAATTTTAAAAGGTTTTCATTACTCCAAAAAGAAAAATTCCATTCCTGTTTACACCCCCCTATAATTGTCTCTTATAATTGATATAAGATTTACTTTGCTATTGCTTCAAAAACATTACAATATCACTGTTAACTATCATCCAAAAGTTACAGCTGTTATCATTGTCCTTATATCTTAATATTCTTAAAACTTTGTAAAACAAGTATATACTTATATTTATACTATTAACCAAAATCTTCACTCACTACCAAAAACAATATGTTATACATTCCTTAGATTATTCTCTAGTTTCATTTAGGTCCAGAGATTACCGCATTCAGCCAAAATCATATTTATAAATCAGCAGTTTTAGTTATACTCACTATAATGTGTTACCATCAACTTTATTTCCACACTTTTACAATAAACATTATTAAAAATACTGCATACTAAGCCTCAGCAGAGTTGTGGCGCATACTCTCCAGTTCATTGGACCCACTCAGGACAACTAACAAGAAGGTGAGGATGGACAACCACCATACCAAGGAAATGAGAGAGCCTACAATTGCAAGCAAGAGAGTCCCATCTATCGGCTGTATGGGATCAAATCTCCCTCTCAATTACAGGTGGAGTGGACATTGCCTTCCCAGAATCCTCAGGATTCAGGAATGAACTATGGACTAGAGTGGACTTACTGGTATTCTACTATAGACTTATTGTGATTCTAATAATGGAAGAAACTACAACATTGATGTGGAGGCAGTGGTCACTGGAGGCTCTGAGGGCAAGGAGAAGGAAAAACAGATGTAACACAGAAGCATTTTTGGGACTCGGGAATTGTCCTGAATGACATTGCAATGACAAATACAGGTCATTATATATCTTCCCATAACCTACAGAATTGGATGGGAGAGAGTGTAAACTACAGTGTAAACTATAATCCATGTTATGGCAATGCCCCAAAATGCATATTTTTAAAAATTCTGCATACATTATGCATTAGCTCCCATCCTCAATCCACATTCAATTTCCCAATAATCTATACTCTCAAGTTTACCTCCATGAGTTTACTCATTGTATTTAGTTCATATTATTGAAACCATACAATACTTGTCCTTTTGTGGCTGGCTTATTTCACTCTACAATACCCTCAAAGTTCATCCAAGTTGTCATATGCACCTCAGTTTCATTTTTTTCTTTCAGCTAAATACTATTCTATTGTATTTATATACCATATTTTGTTTATCCATTAATCAGCTGATGGACCGTTGGGCTATTTCCATATTTCAGGAAATGTGAATAATGCTGCTATGAACATTGGTGTGAAAATGTCAGTTCGCATCCTTGCTTTCAGTTTTTCCTTTTCAGCAATTTCCAACGAGATTGCTGGATCATAGGGCACGTCAATATTCAGCTTCTTGAGGTACTACCAAACTGTCTTCCACAGAGGCTGCACCATTCTACATTCCCACCAAGAGTGAAGAAGTGTTCCTATTTCTCCACATCTTCCCCAGCACTTGTTGTTTTCTGTGTTTTTTTTTTTCAAATGGCCATTCTATAAGGTGTGAAATGGTATCTCATTGATGGAGTTTCAAAGGCCATGACTACTGACAATAAGCAGATCACTTTGGAATGTAGGAGACACCCTGGAATGTAGGAGATAAGAGCCTAGTCTCATGATAATGAGACAGGATCTTATAGTAGCTGGGTGGGGAAACATCCTGAGCTTCTATTGAGTATTTTGTATGTTAGATAAGATTTACAACATCTGCTACATGCAGGAATGTAAACCCTTCAAGAATGTAAACTGTCACTTATCTATTGATTCAAAAACCAAATAAAAGCCACGCCTCTATGGTGTGGCTGGGCTCTTCTCTCCATATCTGACAGAGGGTCCCCTGATCCCAGTTTTTCTTCTCTTTGTCTTATTCTTTCTTTCTCATCCGCAGCACCGTTTTCAGGGACCTTGCCAACATCTCATTGTAGTTCTGATCTGCATTTCCCTAATAGCTAGACATGTTGAATATTTTTCCTGTGTTTTTTTGGCCATTTATATTTCCTCTTAGAAAAATGTCTATTCAAGTCTTTGCCCATTTTTAAATTTGGTTGCTTGTCTTTTTATCATTGAGCTGTATGATCTCTTTATGTAACATTGATATCAAACCCTTATCAGATATGAGGTTTCCAAATATGTTCTCCCATTGAGTACACTGCCATTTGACTTTCTTAACAAAGACTTTTGAAGAAAAAAGTGTCTAAGTTTGAGGGTGCCATTTATCTATTTTTCTCTAATTTCTCATGCTTTGGGTGTAAGATTTAAGAAACTACTACCTACCACAAGATTTTGAAGATGTTTCACTACATTTTCTTTCAGGAATTTTATGCTGGTAGCTTTTATATTATTTAGGTCCTCTAGCCATTTGAGTTAATTTTATACAGAGTGTGAGATAGGGTCCACTTTCTTTCTTTCAGCTATGGATGTCCAGTTCTCCCAGCATGATTTCTTGAATAGAGTGTTCTGGCCCAGCTGGGTGTGCTTCACAGCCTTGTCAAATATTACTTGACTGTAGATGTGAGGGTCGATACACCTATTGCAGTACTATGCTATGGTAATTGTTACCAATGTAAATAAGTAATATGCTTGAAGTCAGAAAGTGAGAGTCCTCCAAATTAGTTTTCATGTTTAAGATATTTTTGGCTATTCGGGGTCCCTTAGCCTTCTACATGAATTTGATAATTGACTTTTCCATTTCTGCAAAGAAGGCTGTTGGGATTTTTATTGAGATTCCGTTGAATCTGTAAATCAGTTTGGCTAGAACTGACGTCTTAACGATATTTAGTCTTTCAGTCCATGAACACAGAATATCCTTCCACTTATTTAGGTTTCCTTTGGTTTCTATTAACAATATTTTGTAGCTTTCTGAATACAGGTCCTTTATGTCCTTGGCTAGGTTTATTCCTAAATATTTGATTCTTTCAATCGATATTATGGATGGATTTTTTTCTGATTTCCTCTTCAGAGTGCACATCAGTAGTGTATAGGAATATTATTGATTTTTGCCTATTAATCTTGCATCCTGCCACTTTGCTGAAATCGCCAATTAGTTCTAGTAACTTTTTTGGTGATTTTGGGGGATTTTCTAGATATAAGATCATATCATTAGGGAATAGAGAAAGTTATACTTCTTCCTTTTCTATTTGGGTACCTTTTTTTCCTTTACTTTGCCTAATTGCTCTAGCTAGAACCTTAAGCACAATATTGAATAACAGTGTTGACGTTGGTCATCCTTGTCTTTTACCTGATTTCAGCAAGAAAACTTTCAGTCTTTCATCATTGAATACAATGTTAGCTGTGGGGTTTTTATTTAACATGCTGAGAAAGCTTCCTTCTATTCCTATCTTTGGAGTGCTTTTACGAAGAAAGGATGCTGTGTTTTGTGAAATAAGTTTTCTGCATCAAACGAGAGGAACATGTGGTTTTTCCACTTCAATTTATGAAAGTGGTTTTTCACACTATTTGATATTTTTGTTTTGAACCACCATTGCATACCTTGGATAAAACCCTCTTGATCATGGTGTATAATTCTTTTAATGTGCTTTTGGCTTCAGGTTGCAAGTATTTTGTTGATATTTTTACTTTTATTCATTAGAAAAATTGGTCTGTAATTTTCTTTTTTAGTAGTAACCTTACCTGGTTTTGGTATTAGGGCAATTTTGGCTTCCAGAATGAGTCTGGCAGAGTTCTTCCTGTTCATTTTTTTTTGGAAGAGCTTGAGCAAGATTGGTATTAGATCGTCTTTGAATGCTTCGTAAAATTCACCTGTGAAACTATCTGGTCCTGGGCATTTCATCTTTTGGAGGTTTTTGATGACTGTTGCAATCTCCTCACTTGTGATTGGCTTGTTGAGGTCTTCTGTTTCTTCAACGGTCAATGTAGGTTGTTCTTGTTTTTCTAGGAATTTGTTCATTTCATCTACATAGTCTAGTTTGTTGGAGTACAGTTTTCAATGTATCCTTCTATGAACTCTTTTATTTCTACAGGGTCAGGGTTAATATACCCCCTTCTCATTCCTGATTTTATTTATTTGCATCTCTCTTTTTTTTCTTTGTCAGTCTAGCCAAGGGCTGGTCGATCTTCTCAAAGTACCAACTTTTGGTTTTGTTGATTCTATTGTTATTTGTTTCCAATTTCTTTTTTTTTTTCTCTGATCTTTATTGTTTTTTTACGTTGGCTTCATTTGAAATTAGTTTTTTGTTGTTTTTCTAGTTCCTCCAGGTGTGTAGTTAGGTCATCAATCTTATCTCTTTCTTCTCTTTTAATGTACGTACAGACAGATAAAAATTTCCCTCTCAGAACTGCCTTTCTTGTAACCTTTAGATTTTGATATATTGTGTTATTTTCATTCATTCTGAAATATTTACTGATTTCTCTTGCAATTTCTTATTTTACCCACTGATTATGCAAGTGTTGGTTAATCTCCATATATTTATGAATTTTCCCTTTTCTGTCCGTTATTGATTTCCAGCTTCTTTCCATTATGATCAGAGAAAGAGGTCTGTATAATTTCAATCTTTAAAAATTTACTGTGCCTTGTCTTGTGACCCAACTTATGATCTGCCCTGGAGAATGATCCATGAGCTCTTTAAAAGAGTGTGGGTTGTGGTGGGAGGTGTGGGAGGTGGGCAACATGGGAATCCCAGTGGGTTCCGTGTAATATTTTGGGTAATCTAAGCACCTCTTAAAATATATGTATATATATATATAAATAACATTTTTGTGAGCGAATACACATATATGCATATATATTTATATATCATTTTGCAAATGTTTGTATGTATTGTGAGAATTTTGATTTTTACCCATAATAAAAAAAAAAAAAGAAAAAAAAAAAAGAATGTATATCCTGCTGTTTTGGGGTGTTATGCTCTATAAATGTCTGTTAGGTCTATTTCTTTTATCATATTATTCAAAGTCTCTGTTTCCTTATTCTTTCCCTCTGCAGAAGTTCTATCCAATGCTGAGAGTGGTGTATTGAAGTCTTCAACTATTATTGTAGATACATCTATTGGTGCCTTCAATTTTGCCAGTGTGTGCCTCATGTATTTTGGGGCACCCAGGTTAGGGGTTTAAATATTTAGTACAGTTATTTCTTCTTGGTGAATTGGCCCTTTTATTAATATATAATGACTTTCTTCATCTCTTATAACAGTTTTGCTTTTAAAATCTATTTGTTATATTTTAGTATCATTTCTCCAGAACCTTTTTGGTTACTTTTGGCTTGGAATAACTTTTTCCAACCTATCACTTTCAGCTTTATCGTGCCTTTACTTCTGAGGTGAGTCTCTTGTAGACAGAGTCAGATGTAGACATCTATATAGATGGCTCATATTTTTATCTATTCTGTCAGTCTATTCCTTTTAATTGTGCAAAAATTTAATCCATTATTGTTCAATGTTATTACTGTAAAGTAATATTTACATTGTTCACTTTATCCTTTGGGTTTCCAAAGGATATTTTACTACGTCTGTTTTTTTACCCTTTAAGTTACACTTTCTAATTATCTTCATTTCTACACTCTTCTACAGTCTCATCCTTATCTTTTCCTTTCAGGCTGTATCATTCTCTTTGGTATCACTTGTAAATCTGGTCTTTTGATAACATAGTCTGTCCGTTATTGTTTCTGTGAAGGCTTTAAACTCACCCTCAATTTTGCAGAACAGTTTTGTCAGATAAAGAATTCTTGGCTGACAGTTTTTCCTTTTCAGTACCTTAAATATATCACATCACTTTTTTCTCTCCAACCTGGTTTCTGATGAGAGACCATCACTTCATCTTACTGAGGTTCCTTGTCTGTGATGCATTTGTTTTTCTTGTGCTGCTTTGAGAATCCTCTCTTTATCTCTGATATTTGTCATTTTGAACATTAGGTGTCTCAGAGTAAGTCTATTTGGATTTGTTCTATTTGGGATGCATTTTCCTTCTTGGATATTTATATTTATGTCTTTCAGAAGGGTTGGGAAGTTTTTGGTCATTTCCTCAAATATTCTTTTTGCTCCTTTCCATTCTCTTCTCCTTCTGGGACACTGATAATACATATATTTGTATATTTCGTGTTGTCATTCAATTCCCTGAGACCCTACTCCATTTTTTACATTCTCTTTTCTTTCCGTTTTCCTGTCTTTTTAAGTTCAGATACTCTGTCTCCAATTTACTAATACTGTCCTTTATCAGTTCAAATCTGCTGTATATGCCTCTAATGTATTTTTTAATCTCATCCATTGTGTCTTTCATTCACTTACTTTTCTTTTTTTGCTGGCTTTGAACTTGTTCTTTATACCCAGTGTCTTTTTTTTTTAACAAATGAATTTTATTGATACATATTAATAAAGCACACAATTCATCTGAGTGTACAATCAATGTTATTTGCTATAATCACATAATTGTGTGTTCATCACTTCAATCATTATTAGAAATTTTCATGATTTCAGTAATTATAATAATAAACTAAAAACGAGCAAGAAAATTCCTCATTTCTCAATCTTTCTATGCTTCTCCCACTGTATATAGCTGCTGTTTCTGGCAATTCTATCCAAAGTGTATAAACAATGGCCTTTAGTATAAGCACAATGTTGTACATTCATCATCTCAAAAATTTTAGAACAATTTCATTACTCCAAAAATAAAGACTCCACACTCCTTAGCGTTCCTTTTTCAGTATAACCACTAATCTACATTCATCTTTATAACTTGATTTATATTTTTATTTTATATAAGTGGAATCATACAATATATAGTACTCTGTGTCTTGTCTCCTTCACTTAGTATAATGTGTGATTTTTTTTACTGATATTAACATTTTGTGCTTTTAACGCACATTTATTCAGCTTCAAAGGAAAACGGTCATATATGCAATTCTACCCATATTCATAGTTAACAAAATATATTTATATTTCACATAATATATTTAGTTCATAATAGGGCAATCATACTGTATTGTCCTTTTGTGTCTAACTTGCTTCACTCAATATGCCTTCCAGGTTCATCCATGTTGCCATATATTTCATATCTTCATTTCTCCTTAACATTACATAATATTCCATTGTGTGTATGCTCCACAATTTATTTATCCATTCATCATTTCATGGACACCTGGGTTGCTTCCAAATTTTGGCCATTGTGAATAACACTGCTATGAATATCAGTGTGCAGATATCTATATTCCTGTCACTGCTCTCAGTTCTCCTGGGTATATTCCTAGCAATGGTATTGCCGGGTCCCATAGCAAGTCTATATTCCACTTACTTAGGAACTGCCAAACAGTTCTCCACAGTGGCTGTACCATTCTATGTTCCCACGAACAGTGAATAAACATTCCTATCTCTCCACATCCTCTGCAACATTTACAGTTTTCCAATTTTTTAATAGCGGACAGTCTAATAGGTATGAAATGATATCTCATTGTAGTTTTTTTTCTTTTATAAAGGATATTTATTTAGTGTAAAATTTTACAGTTACAAGGCCCTAAAGAGTCCAACTCAAGTTTGCTTTCTCACCAAAGTCAGCTACCATGTGTTGAAGCAAGATAACAGGCAATCTCTTCCTGGTCTCTCCTTCCTTCTTTCTCTTAAGACTCAGTGGGCCAGGCCACTTCTGATCTCAGTTGTAGGCTCAGTTGTAGGAATCGTCTCTCAGGGATTCCTATATCAGACTGGCATAGGGCTCATTTTTTTCCAGGCTTGCTCAGCTGCAAAGCTACTCAAATGCAAACTATTAGGTAAATGGATCAGCTCTCTCCCGGGCCCCAGGATCAAACATGACAGAGCCCACTCCTCTTCTTATAACTTCTTCTGTGTGTCTTCTTGAGTGAGTGTCCATTTATTTATTTATATTTTAAAGATATTTAGATTACACAAATATCACATAAAAAATATAGGGGATTCCCATATGCCCTGCTCCCCACACCTCCCATATTTTTCCACATTACCAACATCTTTCATTAGTGAGGTACATTCATTGCAATTGATGAACACATCTTGAAGCATTGCCACTAAACATGGATGAAAGTTTACATTCTCTCCCACCCAATTCTGTAGGTTATGGCAAGATATATAATGGCCTGCATCTGTCATTGCAATGTTATTCAAGACAATTCCCAAGTCCCAAACGTGCCACCATAGTACACTTGTTTTTCCTTCTCCCACAGGAGCTCCAGTGGTCACTGCCTCAACATCAATGATATAATTTCTTCCATTGCTAGAATCACAAGTCTATAGTAGAATACCAGTAAGTCTACTTTAGTCCATAGCTCATTTCCCATTCTTGAGGATTCTGGGATGGTGATGCCCACTGCACCTCTAATTGAGAGGAGGCTTTGATCCCATGGGGCCAGTGAATGGGACTCTCTTGTTTGAAGTTGTAGACTCTCTCGGTTACTTTGTATGGTAGTTGTCCATCATCACCTCCTTTCAAGTTGTCCTGGGTGAGACCAATGAAGTGGAGAGTAGGTGTTGCCATTCCGTTCAGATTCACGGCCCAGTTGGCACATGGGCAGCCCAAAGATTTAAGTCTCTAGGACTTACATATACCAACTCTAGTACTAATTGTAGGTTCAAATAGAAGGACAGAAGAGCCATTTGTAGGGAAACCACAACTGAGTCCAACTCTGTCACACTGGGGCACATAAGTTCCAAAGTAGGGACAATTGGCAAGGCACCAAACTCCTGAGGTATCTGCCCTGACTATAGTGTCTGGATGTCTCCAGAGCCCTCAGGAGCCCCACTATTTGGAGTAATATCTACTTTAGCAATGAGATCCTATTGAGATGTGCATAAGTGTAACCTCTGGAATGACCTCCTGAATCACTTTGAAGTCTCTTAGCCATATAAATTCATTTGTCTTTACATTTCCCCCCTTTTGGTCCAGGTCTTTTTCCATTTGCATTGCTAGTTGGTGCTTGGTAGTAATCCCTTGGTGCCAGGGAGGCCATTCCCCAGGAGTCATGTTCCACTCTGAGGGGAAGGTAATGTATTTATATGCTGAGTTTGGCTTAGAAAGAGACCACAATTGAGCAAAAAGGAGGCTCCAAGGAAGCAACTATTTTGCACCCTATAATATTAGGCAAAGTTTCAATTTCAAGAGTAAAGAATCATATGCACAGTCATCAATATCAAGGGCCCATCAATGGACCATACTCTTTCACAATGACTCCTTCACTAGTCATTGCCCCTGAACTCAGGCTTTTCTTGCTGATCCATTAAAGAATGTGACAGAGCTCCCCAGGATGGGAATTTGATATTCCTTTGGTTATTGTGTGAATCTCCACCCACCGTGAGGATGCCCCATGAACATTTGAATAAATTTATAGGTCTTATATATATGCCCAGATGAGTGTCCTTCCATGTATCCTATATCACTGACACCCCACACCAACGATCCTTGTCACAGTTGTAACACTTTTGATCCAAAACTTCTTCAAAAATGAAGTCAATAAAATAGCCAAATACAATTAATAAGAAAATGAAATAATAATGATAGTTTTAAAAATAAGAGATGAAATAGAAAAAAATTAAAAATTAAAAATAAAAATTTGGGATAATAAAAAATAATGAAACAATATATAATTTTTTGATATTTTACCTTTCATCACTGTAAGATATGTTGTCCTATATGTACAGTGACATTGTTTTCCATTTATTGCCCCAGTGTCTTACTTTTTTCATTTTATCCTCAAAGAAGTTTTAGGTTACAGAAAAGTCACATACCGAATACAGGGGACTCCCATATACATCCTCCCCGTTTCCCCACTTCCCGTATTAATAACATTTTATATGTGAAAGTTACATTTGGTACAACTGATGCACAAATATTGAAACATAGCTATGAACCATGGTCAATGATTTACATTATGGTTTATATTTTGGACCATACACTTTTGTAAACTTTGATGCAATTCAACATGGCCTGTATCCATGATAGCAAGATCATGTATAACACTTCCATTGCCCCCAAAATGCCCCCTGTTCCATTTAATTTATTCCAACCTCCTCCTCCTCTCGGGACCCATGGCAACCAACAGGCTTCACTCCTTGAAGGAAAAGATTCATACTTATTTGGAACAACACTGAGGGCATGACACACTGGCCTGTCCTCCCTTATTAGGCACCGGCCATGCTGTTGAGAGACTCCTGCCCCTGTATTTGAGAACACAGTGGGCCTCCCCAGGATGGGAGTCCACCACTTTGCCACACATTATGAGGGTCTCCACCCACTGATATAATGCACTATGGCAAGACGAACACTCACACACTCCCTAGAAGCCTGCCCCAGGTGAACCCTGTCCTGAATGCCCCCGGCATCCAACACCCCAAACCTGCAACCCTCACTTGCCATATTGCCAAAAGAGCATTCCTAAAATTGTAATTTCAACCATGTACCAACCAATCCCCAGTATTCACCTGCTCCCTCCCCCAACCCTCGACCTAGTTCCATGGACAGTCAAATTCACCCTCCCCAACCCATGCCCTAACAAACCAGCACCAGTCAACCCAACACTATCATTACACCAGTGTCATGCCCCTCCACTGTACACCTAAACACTTCTACCTTATCATAAATTTTGCCCATATGGGCATTGGCTCGCAATTTTCTTCTCCCTTTCAATTTCCTGTAAATCTATCTTCCAGACTCTAGCTCTGTGAATCTGCTCAATTTGCTTAATTCATATCAGTGAGGTATATAAGATTTGTCCTTCAATGCCTGGCTTGCTTCACTCAACATAAGGTCCTCAAGATTCATCCATGTTATCCCGTGTGTTAGCACTGTATTCCTTCTTGCAGCTGAGTAATATTCCATCGTACGTATATTCCACAATTTGTTTATCCATTCATCTGATGAAAGGCATTGGGTTGATTCCAACTTTTGGCAATAGTGAATAATGCTGCTACAAACATTGGTGTGCATATATCTTTTCTTGCCCTTGCTTTCAGTTATTCTGGGTATATACCCAGCAGGGGAATTGCCAGACTGTATGGCAGTTCTATAGTTAGTTAGTTTTCTGAGGAACTGATAAACTGTCCTCCACAGTGGCTGCACCATTCTACATTGCCACCAAGAGTGAATGTTGATTCCCATTCCTCCACATTCTCTCCAACACTTGTAGTCCTCTGTTCTTTTAATAGCCGCCAGTGTAATGGGTGTAAGATAATATCTCATCTAGTTTTAATTTGCATTTCCCTAGTAGCTAGTGATGTTGAGCATCTTTTCATGAGCTTTTTAGCCATTTGTATTTCTTCTTTGGAGAAGCCTCTATTCAAATCACTTGCCAATTTTTAAATTGTGTTGTTTGTCTTTTTATTTTTGAGGTGTAGAATTTCTTTATATATGCAGGATATTAGGCCCCTATCAGATATACGGTTACCACATATGTTATCCCATTGTGTAGGCTGACTTTTCACTTTCTTGACAAACTCCTTTGAGGTGTCAAAATTTTTAATTTTGAAGAGGTCCCACTTATATTTTCTTCATTGCTCATGCTTTGTGTGTTCATGAAAACATTTCCTAATACAAAATCCAGTAGGTTATTTCCTATATTATCTTCCAAGGTCTTTATGATCTTGGGCTTTATATTTAGATCTTTGACCCTTCTTGAGTTAACTTTGTACAAAGTGGGAGATAGTGTTCCTCTCTCATTCTCATGGATATGCTACCCAGTTCTCCAGGCAACATTTGCTGAAGATGCCATTCTCTCCTAGTTGAATGGGCTTAGTGGCCTTGTCGAATATCAATTGATGGAATATGCAAGGATATGTATCAGAACTCTCAATTTGGTTCCATTGATAAGGATGTCTATCCTTGTGCCAATACCATGCAGTTTTGACCACTGTAGTTTTGTTGTATGTTTTCAAGTCAGGTAGTGTGATTTTTACAATTTCATTTTTCTCTTTCAATATGTTTTTAGCTATTCAGGGCCTCTTGCCCTTCCAAATAAATTTTATAGTTGGTTTATCCAATTCAGTAAAAAAATGCTGTGGTGATTTTTTGGGGGGATTGAATTAAATATGTAGATCAGTTTGGGTAGGATAGACATCTTCATGATGTTTAGTCTTCTTATCCATGAACAGGGAATATTCTTCCATTTATTTAAGTCTTCTTTGATTTCCTTTAACAGCATTGTGTAGTTTTCTGCATGTCACTTACATCTGCAGTTAAATTTATTCCTAGGCATTTGACAGTTTTGGTTGTAAATTGGATTTTTTCTTGATTTCCTCTTGTAAATTGGATTTTTTCTTGATTTCCTCTTCAGATTGCTCACTATTGGTGTACAGAAATGCTAGTGATTTTTGCACATTAATCTTACAATTTGTGACTTTAAAGAACATATTTATAAGATCTAGGAACTTTGTTGTTGATTTCTCAGGGTTTTCTATGTATAGGATCATATCATCTGCAAATAGTGAAATTTTAACTTCTTCTTTTCCAATTTGGATGCCTTTTATATTTTTTTCTTGCCTAAGTTCTCAGGCAAGTACTTGTAACACAATATTAAATAGGAGAGATGAAAATGGGCATCCTTGTCCTATTCCCGATCTTGGAGCAAAATCTTTTAGGATTTCACCATTGAATATTATGTTAGCTGTGGGTTTTTCATATATACCCTTTATTATGTTCAGAATGTTTCCTTCTATTACTCTCTTTTGTAGTTTTTTTAATCAGGAAAGTTTGCTGTATTTTGTTGAATGCTTTTTCTGAATCTATAGAGATAATCATGTGGTTTTTTCTTTCAATCTTTTTAAGTGGTGGATTACATTGATTTCCTATGTTGTACCATCCTTGCATACCAGGGATGATACCCACTTGGTCATGGTGTATAACTCATTTGATGTGCTGTTAAATATGGTTATGAAGTATTTTGATGAGGATTTTAGCATCTGGTTTCATTAGAGAGATTGGTCTATTGTTTTCATTTTTTGTGGCAGCTTTCTTCGGCTTTTTGGTGTTAGGGGGATGTTGGCATCATAGAATGAGTTAGGCAATATTCCCTCAACTTCCATTTTTTGGAAGAGTTTAAGCATGATTGTTGTTAGTGATGAATATAGGATGACCAAATACCTGAAAGTAAATTGTTTCTCTCCTTGTTGCTAGGATACAAAGGACAGAATTACATGTAAATTAGAAGATAATGATATTCAACCATTCTTGGTGCCAAATTCCAGTTCTTGTGGTCTAGAATATCCTGTTGAAGCAATGAAGTATGAAAACCAGCTTCAACCAGTTGGCCAGACCTGCACAGAAACAGCCCTTTACTGTCTTCACTTCAACTTTCTTAATTAACATAGCAAATTTCCCACCCAGGCATAGAGTTATCTGCCCCTTTTTTGATCATGCAATGTATGTGCAAGCATGATTTCCTGAACATACTAATCATACAATTATATAACTAGCTATGTTTGTTCATCCATATGCATAAAAGCTAATGCATAGTCAAACAAATCCTAAGTAGTAACTTAGGTATTTAAGCAAAAGTAAAATCACAGCATGGGGTGTTGGGTGTGAGTCACTTTAAACCCACCTTGGCTCCTGTCTACAGACATAATAAATGTAAGTTCTGTCTAACTCCAGTTTTAAAGTTTTTTCTCTGGTTATCCCCAAAGGCCCAGCTTTGGAGCTTAACAAATTGACTACTCCACTGGTATTAAAATAACTAAATAAATTGATAACCAGAGAATGCTTTCAGGGTGGATTGTGGAGGCGGTTGTCTGCGCCAGGGCATTCTGGACTCCAGCAGCCACTGGGGATTTTCCCGAGGACTTCGGGATTACCTGGGGTGGAGTCCCTTTCCAGCCACAGATGGATCAATTTATGAGAGGTTAAGACAGAGAACCAGTTTTTCTCCTTCCCTTCGGTGAGCTCATTCTTTTATTTATTACTTCTCTTTGTTTTTTTCTTCTAACTGACCACAAGTTAGCATTTGGTTTCAGTTTTGCCATTTCTCTTAGGCATTGGCTAACTGCAAGTTAGCATTTGGCTTACCTTCACTAAGGTAGTGAAGAAGGTTTGGTGGTAGTTGGGAGAGGTTTTGTGGGTTTGAGTCTCACTCCCTCGCTCCCTTAAAGGGGAAGCCCACTACCTTTTGTGCCTTTGTTTTGGCGCTCTCTCTCTCTCTCTCTCTCTCTTTCTGACACCATGGGGAATGAGTGCTCACCACTAAGATGCATCCTGAAAAACTGGTCTAAATTTGGGGAATCTGGGTTACAGAAGCATAAATTATTTTCTAGTAATGAAATTGAACCTAAATATAAGTTAAATAACAGAAAATTTTAGCCAAAGATATTGGTCTTTGACTTTTAACACTATATTGCAAATAAATTTGTTTTGTAAACAGCAAGACAAATGGGCAAAAAGTCCCATATGTTCAAATCCTCTTTAAGTTGTGGAAAAATAAAGAATCTCAAAAATTGTGAGTTAATGCTGTGTGAGTCCCCTTTAGACCCAGTCAAAGATCTTAAAAGCAATAAAAATGAAAGGTGTGAAATGATGGAAAACTAAAAAAAAACCATACCAAAGTAGTAAGATTTATAAGTCAAATTAGTAAACTTTATGTTTCTTTTGTTGTATCTTAACTCTTTGTGTTTGTCTGTTTGTTCAGTGTATATTTTCATACTTCTAGATAGTAATAGTAAATTAACAAAAATTCTTAAAAGAGCTCTATTCAAATGGCAAAAAATTCAAATAAACACTTATGTTAATATATAAAGCAGAAAGCCTGTTTTATCAAAATAGCTTTTTTGTACTTTAATCTTATTGTGTTCTGAAACTATAAAACAATTAATAGCCTTTTTGGGGTTATTGGGGGGTGCTGGAAACCTTTCATCCCTCATTTAGCTCAAATATGTATGCATTAATCAGAAAAGGTTGTACATGGGAATGGAGGACCCCCAGCAAGCTGCTGCTTTTAAAAAAGTAAAGAGAGTAATAACACAGACTCAAGCATTAAAGGGGGGGTAGACCCTAACTGACCCTGTGAATTGAATGTAGCCAGCACCAATATTAACTTTGGGTAAGCTTTGTGGAAAGGCAACATTCTAAGCAAATACCCCTTGGTTTTGGTCCCAATTGTGGAAGGGGGCCAAATTATGATGTAGCCCCTTAAAAAAGCAACTGTGTACAACATACCACAATACTACACCTCAATGCATGTATCCATTGGCTAGTATCCAGTCACACTGAAAACTACCATCCCTATCCAGGGGTGGATTGCAATTACTAGAAACAAAACAGGAACAATGTATAATTGTGGGCTACCCTCTGTGGAGGAAAGATCTGTAAAAAAAAAAAAAAAACAACATCTGAAACCCCTGCCAGCAATGATATGTAACTGTCTATCATGTCCCTGCCCACTCCTCTAACACCCCTCTTGGGAATGTTGAGGCAGATACCCTCACAGAGATATCAAACCATGCCATTGAAACTTGAGAAGTAGCAGAGCAACTCTACAAGAAAAAGCAGACATCATGGCTACCAGACCCTGTGGCAGCAGTTCCAGCTACCTGTTACATCACCCATGAGTTTACATCATCCATAAGTGTTATATCACCCATGAGTGTCCATCATGTTCACTCCAATAACTGCAACAATTACCTCACCAGATAGAACATATTGGCCAGGCACAGATTCCAGTAGCACGATGTCAAGTGGATTACATTGGCCCCCTCCTGCTCTTGGAAGGGGCAAGATACGCTTTCACTACCACAAACACTGCCACAGAACTCTTGCAACCAATAAGCTACTATTGAAAAAACTCCATTTACTGGTCACCTCACACGGTCTTAGGCTATGAATCAAAATATTATTTAAATTTTCCACCTTATAACCCCACTGGTGCAGGTCTTATAGAAAGAATGAATAGCTTTTAAAAGAAGCAAATTAAAAGATGCTAAAAGATCTTTACAACAATAAACTAAGAAACTGACTCCAACCTTGACCTGTTTAAATTCAACACCTCAGGTTACAGTCCCTGCTCCAATTGAAATGCTAATAGCAAGACCAATGCAAACGTTGAGAAGATGAATTAAAAAACCAGTAGCCCTACAACCCAAATGGGGAAATAATAATAATCTGTTGTTGCCTTTGCCTCAAACCATAAAAATTAGAAAAATAAAGTCACTTGGCAGTGGTGCTGGCCTATGCAGCCTCACTGGTTAGGAATCTTTTTTTTTTTTTTTTTAATTTATTTATTTTTTATTGTGGGTAAAAATCGAAATTTTCACAATACATACCAATATTTGTAAAATGATTTATAAATATATATGCATTTGCTTACAAAAATGTTATATATATATATATATATATATATTTAAGAGGTGCTTAGATTACCTACAATATTACATGGAACCTACTGGGATTCCCATGTTCCCCACCTCCCACACCTCCCACCACATCCCACACAAACATCTCCCACAAGTGTGGCCCACCACCCTCAATGAACTTACACATCCTGGAGCCTTGCCACCAACCATAGACCACAGTTCACACCGTAGACCACACTCTCTCCCACTCAGTTCTGAGTGGTGTGTGCTGATTTAAAATGGCATATATATATATTTAAGGCATTTCTTTTGCTTTTTTCCCCATTTTTTTGAATGTCCCAATCCACTAATTATATTTTGTTTTGTTTTATTTTTATTATTTATTTTTATTTTTATTTTTATTTTTATTTTTATTTTTATTTTTTTCCTGAGTTTCCTTATGTTTGTCTCTTGCATGTAAGCTTATCATTAATGTTTCTTTTTCCTATTAAGTGTATTTGATTATTTTATGGACTTCGTGTTCATGGAGGATTTGGATCACAGAAAGGTTACAATGGGTACTGCAGGGGATTATGGATGGGGGGTGTCTGGGAGGGGGGATTCATGGGAGTTAGTTCATCCGAATGTACATGAAAGATATACAAAATTGTTCAAAAGATCAAAAGATGGGGCATGGTCACAATGGGTGGACAATCACACAATAAATGAGGGAATCTGAATTCCTAGTCTGGAGAGCTCTGCCACAGTCTCCAAGAGAGCAGCAATAGTTCTCTGAGTGCAGGGACAGTGTCTGTCAAAAGAGGATGACCCACTGATGAGTTCTTTTTATTGATGACTACCCTTGTGAGTCTTTGCTCTTGTAAAAGAGACTTAGCTTGCTGTTGTGGGGTGCCTAAGGGTTGCCACCTGGGAGCCTCCTTGTTGCTCAAATGTGGCCTCTCTCTAAGCCAAACTCAACATATGAATGCATTACCTTCCCCACAACGTGGGACATGACTCCCAGGGATGAGCCTCCCTGGCAACGAGGGATTAATACCAAGTGCCAACTGGCAACACAACTGGAAAAAGACCTTGAATAAAAGCGGGAAAAGGTAAAGACAAATGAGTTCAAGTGGCTAAGAGACTTCAAAGAGAGTCGGGAGGTCATCCCAGAAGCAACTCTTACGCACACCTCAGTAGGAGCTCATATAAGGTCTAAGTGCCTATCACCCCACACAGAGGGGCTCCTGAGAGCTCTGGAGACACCTAGGTCCTATATAAGGGGGGATAGCCCCAGAGACTGACACCTTATCAGTGGGCTCTATTTTGGAATCTGTGTTCCTGAGAGTGACAGAGTTGGACTCAAATAAGTCCTCCTTGCACATGGTTCATCAGTCCCTTCTATTCAAACTTAGATGTGATGCTGGAGTTTTTAGGTATACTTCCAGAGACTGAAGCCTCTGGCCTACCTATGTGCCAGGTGAGCATGGAATCTCGGTGGAGCTGCAACTCCTACCCTACAGATTAACGGACTCATCCAAGTCACCTGGCGAGGAGACAATGATGGGCAACGGCCAGCCCAGGGAATGGAGAGGGCCTGCATCTACAGGCAGGATCATCCCACCCACCATATCCATGGGATATAAGCCCTCTCTCACTTGGAGGTGGAGTCGACATCACCATCCCAGTCCCCTCAGGATTGGGGGAAGATCTATGGACTAGAGTGGACTTGATGGTATTCTGTTGTACACATATGGTGATTCTAGCAATGGAAGAAATTATAACAATGAGGTGGAGCCAGTGGCCACTTGACACTTTCTGGGCAGGGAGGGATGTGCAGTTGAAATACAGGGGCTTCTTTACGATTTGGAGGTAGTCCTAAGTACCGTTGTGGCAATGGATGTAGACCATTTTAAATCAGCACACACCACACAGAACTGTGTGGGAGAGAGTATGGTCTACGATGTGAAATGTGGTCTATGGTTGGTGACAAGGCCCCAGGATGTGTAAGTCCATTGAGGGTGGTGGGCCACACTTATGGGAGATGTTTGTGTGGGATGTGGTGGGAGGTGTGGGAGGTGGGCAACATGGGAATCCTGGTGGGTTCCATGTAATATTTTAGGTAATCTAAGCACCTCTTAAAATATATTTATATATATATATATAAATAACATTTTTGTAAGCTAATGCACATATATGCATATGTATTTATATATCATTTTACAAATATTGGTATGTATTGTGAAAATTTTGATTTTTACCCACAATAAAAAATAAATTAATTAAAAAAAAAAAGATCAACACGCAAAAATCAGTAATGTTTTTGTACACTAGTACTGAACAAACTGAGGAGGAAATGAGGAGAAAAATTCCATTTTCAATAGCAACAAAAAGACTCAAATACCTAGGAGTTAATTTAAGCAAAGAAGTACAGGATCTATAAGCAGAAAAGTATAAAACAATGCTAAAAGAAATTTTAAAAGACCTAAACAAATGGAAAGACATTCCGTGTTCATGGATTGGAAGAATATATATCGTGAAGATGTCAATCTTGCCCAAACTGATTTATAGATTCAATGCAATACCAATCAAAATCCCAACAGCTTACTTTACAGAATTAGAGAAGGCAATTATCAAATTCATCTGGAAGGGTAAGTGCACCCGAATAGCCAAAAGCATTCTAAAAAAGAAGAGCAATGTGGGAGGAATTTCACTGCCTGACCTTGAAACATATTACAAAGCTACAGTGGTCAAAACAGCATGTTACTGGCATAAAGATAGACACATCGATCAGTGGAATAGAATTGAGAATCCAGAAATATACCCTCACCTATACAGTCAACTGGTTTTTGACAAACCTACCAAGCCCATGCTAATGGGAAAAAACAGTCTCTTCAACAAATGGTGTTGGGAGAACTGGATATCTATAACCAAAAGAATGAAAGAGGATCCCTATCTCACCCCCTATACAAGAATCAACTCAAAATGGATCAAAAATCTAAATATAAAAGCCAGGACCATAAAACTACTAGAAGAAAATGTAAGGAAACATCTTCAAGACCTTGTAGTAGGTGGTGGTTTCTTGGACCTTACACCCAAAGCACGCGCAACAAAAGAAAAAGTAGATAAATGGGACCTCCTCAAAATTAAACACTTTTGCACCTCACAGGACCTTGTCAGAAGGGTGAAAAGGCAGCCAACTCAATGGGAAAAAATATTTGGAAATCACGTATCTGATAAGAGTTTAATATCCAGGATATATAAAGAGATGTTACAACTCAACAATAAAAAGACAAATGACCCAATTAAAAATAGGACAAAGACTTGAATAGACATTTCTCCAAAGAAGAAATACAAATGGCAAAAAAACACATGAAGAAATGCTCAACATCACTCATGATTAGGGAAATGCAAATGAAAACTACAATGAGATGTCATTTCTTACCTATCAGAATGGCCACGATTAAAAAGACAGAGCACTACAAGTGTTGGAGAGGATGTGGAGAGATAGGAACACTTCTTCACTGTTGGTGGGAATACAGGATGGTACAACCACTATGAAGGACTATTTGGCAGTTCCTAAAGAAGTTGAATATAGACTTGCCATGTGACCCTGCAATACCACTACTGGGTATATACCCAGAAGAACTGAGAGCAGTGACACGAACAGACATCTGCACACCGATGTTCATAGCAACATTATTCACCATTGCCAAAAGTTGGAAACAACCCAGGTGTCCATCAACAGATGAATGGATAAACAAACTGTGGTCTATTCACACGATGGAATATTATGCAGCTGTAAGAAGAAATGAAGTCATAAAGCATATGGCAACATGGATGAACCTGGAGGACATTATGTTGAGTGAAGCAAGCCAGACACAAAAGGACAAATACTGTATGAATGCGTTACTATGAACCAAATATATTTTGTAATATATTGTTTGATTCAAAAAAAGAAACTTTATATGTATCCATTACATTTAATTGAGAAATGTATATATTTATTCATCTGTGTTTACTTTTTAGTTTTTAATTGTTTATATTTTCAATTATTAAATGTACAAAATAAAGTTTAAAAAATGTTAAAAAATAAAAAATAAAAAAATAAAATAAAATAAAATGGCCTACATCTGTTGCCACAACGGCACTCAGGACACCTCCAAATCCCGAAAAAGCCCCTGTAATTCAACTGCACATCCCCTCCCTGCCCTGAAAGTGTCCAGTGGCCACTGGCTCCACCTCACTGTTATAATTTCTTCCATTGCTAGAATCACCATATGTGTATAACAGAATACCATCATGTCCACTCTAGTCCATAGATCTTCCCCCAATCCTGAGGGGACTGGGATGGTGTTGTCCACACCACCTCCAAGTGAGAGAGGGCTTATATCCCATGGATATGGTGGGTGGGATGATCCTGCCTACAGATGCAGGCCCTCTCCATTCCTTGGGATGGCTGTTGCCCATCGTTGTCTCCTCTCCAGGTGACTTGGATGAGTCCATTGAGCTGTAGGGTAGGAGTTGCAGCTCCACCGAGATTCCACGCACACCTGGCACATAGGTAGGCTAGAGGCTCCAATCTCTGGAAGTATACCTAAAAACTCCAGCATCACATATAGGTTTGCACATATAGGTTTAAACCCATGGGAAACAAGAATCACCCAAAACATTATTATTACAGTATTTGTATTATTATTATAGTATTACAATATTATAGTATTTGTAAACACCTTTTAAAGATGAGTGGAAGCTTTTCCCTATGGCACAAAATAGCATTTAATAATAGCTAAGTTCTTACTCCAAAAAATCATCCCGAGGTTTGGACAGTCCCAAACAACTCAGTCAGATAATGAACCTGCTTTTATTTCAGCTATAATACAAAGTTTCAACCAATGTCTCAGAATTAAATAAAAACTGCATGCAGCCTAGAAACGTGAATTATCAGGAAAGGTAGAAAAGATAAACTATACTTTAAAAAAAACCTTAAATAAAATTTGTCAAGAAACACAGTTAAAATAAACAAGAAAACTTAACCTAGCTCTCCTTTAGGTCAAAGTGGCCCCTAGAAGAGGAATTGAGTTAAGTCCTTTCAAGCTTGTGTATGGAAGGCCCTTTCTAAGCAACCCGAGGGAAAAACCCAAATTCCCAATAACCTTAGAGGTTATTGCAGTTAAGAAAGCTCTTCACCACCATGCATGCTATGCAAATACGTACCTAAAATACCCAACTAACCAACCTCTCCACCTCTTCTTAGTTGGGAATCAGGTTCTTTTAAAATTATAAAAAAACGAACACCTTGAAAATCACCTTAAACCTAAATGGGAGGGACCTTACACAATACTATTTATCTCTCATTCTTAAGTTACAGAGAATCAAGTCCTAGGTCCATCATACCAGAGCAAAACCTTACTACTTATCAGATCTAGCAAATAAAAGAAGTCCTAAACCAAAAACCATGCCTGAAGTAAAATATGAAGTGGAGCTGGTTAAAAACTATGTTTCCTATACCCAAAGAAAAAATTCTACCAGATACTAATTCTATTTTTTCTCTTACAGAACCTACCAACAACTAGCCCTCAGGGAAGATACTAATCATCCCTCACACCTGTTTGTCTGATTTTCAAATCATCCAAAACCTCTATAATAGAACCAAGTATTGGTACTGTGTAAATTTGTACAATCAATATCAAGTAATGCCTGAACCAACTTTACTGTGGAACACTTCAGTTAATCTACACCTTGAAAGCAGTGGCCAGCAGAGCCTACTTAAACAAAACTCAACAGACTTTTGTAAAAGCAGGCCCCAAAACATATAACACCACAAATAATTTTAAAAAGCCAATTAATCCCATTGTTTACCTTTTTAAGATCACAGCATTCACCGAGACTGCAGCTGCATCCTTATAGATAGCCACCAATCTCTCCAAAAAAGTGAAAACATTAAAAACTAAAGAAAAAAACCAATAACCTCATAACACAAGGAAATAACTTCTCCTTCTAGAACCTGTCCAGCTTCACCAAGTGGTTGCTCCCTTTCATTAATTATTATCTTAATTCTTTTGCGGTTGCACCCATACTCATATCAAACATACAACTCTTTATTTAAAAACAATTGCAAACTCTAACAAACTAACTTTTCCTTCTCAAACCACCCTTTTACTGTAGTTTTCTAAAAAATCAATGCCCATAGTGTCAGTAGCAAGTAGTTACAAAAGATCTGAGCTTCTTCTCTTTCCCCTGTGATAAGAATATCGCCAAAAACTAGAAAAAGGGAATTGATAAATATAGGATAAACGGATACCTGAAAATAACTTGTTTCTCTCCCTGTTGCTAGGATACAAAGGACAGAATTACATGTAAATTAGAAGATAATGAGATTCAACCCATTCTTTGTGCCAAATTCCAGTTCTTGTGTTCGAGAATATCCTGTTGAAGCAGTGAAGTATGAAAACCAACTTCCACCAGTATGCCAGACCTGCGCAGAAGTAGCCCTTTACTGTCCTCACTTCAACTTGCTTAGTTAACATAGTAAATTTCCCACCCAGGCGTAGAGTTATCTGCACCTTTTTTGATCATGCAATGTATGTGCAAGCATGATTTCCTGAACATACTAATCATACAATTATATAACTAGCTATGTTTGTTCATCCATATGCATAAAAGCGAATGCATAATCAAAGGAAATGTTAAGTAATAACTTAGATACTTAAGAAAGAGTAACATTGCAGCACAGGAGTTGGGTCTGAGTTGCTTTAAATTGACCTTGGCTCCTGTCTGCAGATATAATAAATGTAAGTTCTGCCTAACTTTCATGTTAAAGTTTTTTCTCTGGTTATCCCCAAAAGCCCAGCTTTGTAGCCTAAGATTAGTTCCTTGTAGAATGTTTGGTAGAATTCAGCTGTGAAGCCACCTGGTCCTGGGCTCTTCTTAGTTGGGAGGTCTTTGATGACTAATTCTATCTTGTTACTTGTGATTGGTCTATTGAGTTAATCAAATTCTTCTTTTGACATTGTAGGCTGCTTGTGTGTTTCTAGGAATTTGTCCATTTCCTCTAAATTATCCATCTTGTTGGTATATCATTTTTCAAAGTATCCTCTTATGATACTCTTTATTTCTGTGGGGTCAGTGGTGATATCCCCTTCCTCGTTTCTTATTTTATGTATTTGCAGCTTCTCTTTTTGTTCTTTGCTAGACTAGCTAACGGTTTGCCAATTTTATTAATATTCTCAAAGAACTAGCTTTCGGTTTTGTTTATTTTTTCTAGTGCTTTCTTATTTTCAATTTCATTTAGTTTAATCTTTGTTATTTCTTTCTTTTTACTTCCTTTCTGATTTGTTTGTTGTTTTTTTACTAATTCTTCCAGGTGTGCAGTTAGGCCTTTGTTTTTAGCTCTTTCTTCTTTTTTAATGTAGGCATTTATGGTATGAATTTCCCTTTCAGTACATCTTTTGCTGCATCGCATAGGTTTTGAGACATTGTGTTGTCATTTTCATTCATTTCAAGGTAGTTACTGATTCCTTTTGAGATGTCCTCCTTGACCCACTGTTTGTCTAAGAGTGTGTTGATTAACTTCCATATCTTTTTGCCTAATCTGGTTCTCTGGCCCTCACTGATTTCCAGCTTCATTTCATTGTGGTCAGAGAAATTACTTTGTTTAAGTTCAATGTTTCTGAAATCATTGAGAGTTGTTCTGTTGCTTAGAATGCGGTCTATCCTGGAGTGTGCACTAGAGAAGAATGTGTATACTGCTATATTTGGATGTAATGTTCTGTATATGTCTATTAATTCCAGGTCCTTTAATGTATTATTCAAAGACTTTGTTTCTTTATTGATTCTCTGTCAAGATATTCTGTCCAATGGTGATAAAGGTGTATTAAAATCTGCCATCTCTTTCCCCACTTAGTTTTTCCAGTGTTTGCCTCATGCATTTTGAGGCGCCCTGGTTAGGTGCATAAATTTTATGACTGTTCTTTCTTCTTGATAAATTATCAATTTTATTAATATATAGTGTCCTTCTTTATCTCTAAGAGTAGTTTTACATTTAAAGTCTATTTTGTCTTATATTATTATAGCTACACCCACCCTTTTTTGATTATTTGCTTGTAAAATTGTTTTCCATCCATTCACTTTCACCTTCCTTGCACTCCAGGGTTTAAGGTGGATTTCTTGTAGACAGCATAGAGATGGGTCATATTTTCTTATCCATTCTGCCAAGCTGTGTCTCTTGATTGGAAAGTTTATCCATTAACATTCAATGTTATTACTGTCAATCCATTAACAGTAATGTTATTACTGTTACATTAGCTATATTTTCTTTAGGTTTATGTATGCCACACATAGTTTTTTTCTTTTTATCTTTTTATGTGTTCTTACACTCTCCTCCAACTCTCTCACTCTCCTGTTTTTTTTTTCCCTTTTGACTTGTAGAACTCCCTTCAGTATTTCTTGAAGTTCAGGTTTCTTATTGACATACTTTCTTAATTTCTATTTATCTCTGAATATTTTGAACTTTCCCTCATTTTTGAATGCCAGCTTTGCTGGATAGAGAATTTTTGGATGGAAGTGTTTTTCTTTTAGCTCCTTAACTATATTATACCACTGCATTCTTGCTTGCATGGTTTCAGATGAGAAATCAGCCTTTAATCTTATCGAGCTTTCCTTTTATGTGATTGCTCTCTTTTCTCTTGATGATTTCAGCATTCTCTCTTTGTCTTGAGCATTGGAAAATTTGCTAAGTATATGTCTTAGAGTAGGCCTGTTAGGATTTATACTGTTTGGAGTACACTGCACTTCCTAGACATGTATGTCCATATCCCTCAATAGGGTTGGGAAATTTTTAGCCATTATTTCCTGCAATATTCCTTCTTTCCCTTCTCTTCTCCTCCTGGGATGCCTGTAATGCTTACATTTGTGCATTTCATGTTGTCATTCAAATCCCTAATTCCCTGCTGAATTTTTTCTATCTTTTTATATATCTGTTCTACTATCTGTTTGATTTCAGATGTACTGTCTTCCACATTACTGATTCTTTCTTCTGCCTGTTCAGATCTACTGTTATTAGCTTCCAGTGTATTTTTTATTTCTTGGATTGTGCCATTCATCACCATCATATCTATTATCTTTTTATGTATGTTTACAATTTCTTCAGTATGTTCTCCCAGTGTCTTCTTAATATCTTTAATCTCTTCTTTCATATCATTAAGTTGGTCCATGATATTTGTTTGGACATCTCTGATTAGTTGTTCCATGTTCTGTATCTCGTCCTGGTTTTAAGTTTGTTCACTGGACTGGGCTATGTCTTCCTGTTTCTTAGTATGGATTGTAATTTATTGTTGGTATATGGGCATCTGTTTGTCTTGATGGGTTTATTTAGTTGATTACCTTCTCTCTATTTTTGGTATTGGTTTATTGTTGCTTTTGTGTATGGTAAGGTTTCACTTTGAGAGTTCATTCTTCCTATTTTATTTCCTTGCTGTCTATGTTCCCTTGAAAGAAAAAAAAATTACTACCAGATAAAAGGAAAGAGATAGGAAGAAATAAAGAATAATAATAATAACAATAGTAAAAGTTTTTAGAGGAACCATACAAGACCTTGGAAATTGACAAATTCACATGAGTAATAAATACAGAAGAATAAGATTTAAAAAGTGGAATAGAAACAATGTAACAAGAAATAGAATAGAGAAATATAAATACAATGAAATAAAAGGCTGGAATGGTGAGAAGAGGGGGAAAGAAAAGAGAAAAGGGAGAAACGAAAGAAGTAAAAAAAGAAAGTAAACAGAAAAAAGGAGAGAGAGAGAAATAAAAACAATAAAAATTGGAGACCAAATAAAAGAGATGAAATGAATGAACAACAACCAAAACCAGCAGATAAAAAGATGAAGGAGGAAAACTAGCATAACCTAAATCTATAAACAAAATAAATAAAGGAAAAAAAAAAGAAAAACAGAGAAAGAAATTAAGGGGAAACACAACAAACAAGAAACAAGACTGCAATGACTTGTTTAAAAAAAAAGAAGACAGAAGAAAATAAATAAAAATTTAAAAAATGAAAATAAACACAGGAAAACTGCCTTCTTTCTTAGACCCCTAAGGATGTAATTCTTCTCTTTACTTAGGTGGCTGGATGTAACAGCTTGCCTGAGGATATCCCCCTACCCTCTCCCTGTTGAGTTGGGATCTTTTCATATATTCAAGGGGGGGGGGCAGCTGTCTAAATTCACTGCAAAGAAATCACTCTGCACACTCCCAGACACCTCTTCCTCACAGGGAATCTGTCATCACACTCCTGTAAGGAGTAGGGAGGCAGCAGCTCCACCTAGGCTATCTGCCCTGAAGGTGGAGTATGTGTACTCCTTCCAGCCACTGAGGTAAGCAACCCATGATTTTCCTCTGGCCTCCCTATCTGTCCAGCACCCTCATAGATGACTCAAAGCATCTCCCCGTTCTATATATATCCAAAGGAACAGGCAGGGAAGAAGACATCTGCTCTCCTCTTAGTTAGATACAATTCATCAGGAGTTTTACCTTTACTTAATATTTCAGGGGTGCAGGAGGGGAGCCCTTTCCTGGTGGCTGGGTGCTTTAATAACTCACCATTAGTTGTTTTGACTTCTTCATCTCTCTGACCTTCACTCTCCTGGGAGTTGTGAAGCAGTATCCTGGTTTGCTGTACCTCAAAGCAGGTCCACAAGGCAGCCTCTGGCTCTTTCTCTGTTGTTTTAGTGAGAGCTGAGCCTTATCTGCTTAACCCGTCAGCCATGTTCCCACAATACTTAATGTGCTTCTTAATGTTGCAGATGACTAGGAGTCTTGATTTACTACTTTTAGCAGGTGTATATTTAATACATTTACCTGTGGATATGGTGTGTGTTTATAGGCTACCATGGATCTGCTTTGATCCACATGATTATCTTTCTCAATGGCTGGCATATGACAGCTTTTTATTCCCTTGTTCCACACATAATTTTTGTGTTTATACCATGTATCAAACACTATTTTGTGTACTGTGGATATAGTAATGTAGAAGACAGCCTCCTTACATAGTAGTGTGGGAGATTGATAATTAACAAATATATATTACAATATAGTTATATATAATAGTAAATGTTATGAAGAATAATAAGTCAAGATAGAGAAATAGAGAGTAACCTCATTTTTATTTGAATTGCAGAGTCAGGGAAAGGTCTGTTGAGAATGCATTGGCTCTGCAGCTCTGGCTCCCATTACAAGAAGCCAGATGCCCACTTCCTTCTTGGACCTTTTATCTGCTACTGCTCATTTTCACTTCTAGCCTCTACAGAAAAATCCTGAGTCATGGTGCCTTTGGAAAAGTGGTAGAAGACAGAGCTCTGACTTGCAAAATAGTGGCAATGAAAATACTAAAAAGTTATATTTCTATTACTTTGGAGGACATAGAGAAACATATTCAAGGATGATCTGGGTCTGGGCTTATAGAAATCTAATAAGTAAATGACATGAATTTGAAGTAGTAGGGAGAAGTAACTACAACCAAATCCACCCTCATTCAACCCACGTGTCCCCGAAAATATCAGCCACGGACACATGAGCCAATTACCATGGAAAGTTGTTTGTCAGCCTATTCTTCTCTTGGGGTCTAGCTACCTAAAAACAGACTTAGAGATTTTAGTTATGGCTAAGGTGTTTAACCACCAGAATGCATAGTTGGTCTTCAATTGCATCAGTTGACGTAGATAATATAGAAAAGTTCCAACTGGATTCTCCACTGCTCAGTATAATCCCAATGTTGCATAGACAAAATTGTATATATTTAATCATCCCCATGCCAGCCAGACTCTCCACAAATGCCAGGGCACAGGTTCCACCCTCTCAGAGAACATTGGTGTCAGCATATTATCTGAACAATATGGCAAAAGTCCCAAACTCTCCAAGCCCATGAGTAGACTCACCCTTCCCATGCCACATAGATGAGTAGACCTGCTCTCTTGGCCTGAGATGTCTTCTGTCAAGACTTCAGCTTCCACTGTTCTGCCTTTGAAGTTGTTTTTCCTTCAGTTTCCTTTTAGTCCAGAATGGCAGTGATTCCATTCACACAAATTAAACAAAAAACCTGTCAGCTTTGCATATAGTACAAAGGGGTCCAAATCACAAAAAAAAAAAAAAAAAAAAAAAAAGGAACTTTCTACACAAATTTCTTGGATAACAGCATTTCCAATCTTTACTTGCACTGAAGTGGCTGACTGGTTCTATGTTCAGTTAAAGCCCCACATGGGAATCCCCTATAAACTGTGTGTGACTTTCTGTAACTTAAAGCTTCTTTGAAGATAAAATGAAAAAAATAAGACACTATGGGAATAAATGGAAGGAAATGTAATGTCATATAAGAGAACAGATCTTACAGCGTTGAAAGACATAACACCAAATTTTTTTGAATTTCACTTTTAAATTATTTTTTATTATTTCAAGTTTTGTAAATTTTTGTATTTTTATTTGTCATTTAAAAACTATCATTTCATTTTCTTATTAATTTTATTCAGTTATTTTGTTGACTTCATTTTTGAAGAAGTTTTAGATCACAGAAGGGTTACAAATGTTGCAGGTGATGGCAGGGTGTCAGTGATGGTGAATGCACGGTACAAAGTTCACCTGGGGCATACCTATAAGGCATTTGAATGAATTCAGTTGTTCATGGGGCATTTGTCTTGGTGGGTGGAGATCCACACAATAACCAAAAGAATATTGAATTCCCTTTCTGGAGTTCTGTCACATTCTATAATGAGACAGTAAGAATCCCCCAAGTACAGGCAGTGACTAGTGAAGGAGGATGGACCATTGATGGGACCTTGATATTGAAGACTGTACTTATGACCTTTTCCTTTGAAATTGAAACTTAGCCTAGTGGCATAGGTTGCCTAAGAGTTAACTCCTGAGAGGTTCCCTCTTGATCAAATGTAGCATCTCTCTAAGACAAAATTCAGCATATAAATGCATTACATCCCCCCCAGTGTGGGACATGACTCTCGGGGATGAGACTCCCTGGCACCGAGGGATTACTACCAAGCACCGACTAGTAATGCAACTGAAAAAAGACCTTGATCAAAATGGGGAAAAGGTAAAGACAAATGAGTTTATATGGCTAAGATGCTTCAAAGTGAGTCAGAAGGTCATCCCAGAGGTTACACCAATGCATGTCTGAGCAGGATCTCATTGACTGCCACAGTAAATGTTGCCTCAAATAGGGCTCCTAAGGGATCTGGATACATCCAGACACTATAGGCAGGGCTAACAGCTCCAGAGTTTGGCGCTCTGCCATTGTGCCCTACTTTGGAATTTATTCTTCCCACTGTGACAGAGTTGGACTCAGTTGTGGTTTCCTTACATGTTGCTCCTCTGCCCCTTCTATTTGAACTTATAGTTAGTACTAGAGTTGATAGGTTTATGTCCAATAAACTTAAATCTTTGGACTTTCCATGTGTCAGTTGGGCCCTGAATCTCAACAGAGTTGCAACACCCACTCTCCAGTTCATTAGACTTACACAGGACCACTAACAAGGAGATGATGATGGACAATGACCATCCCAAGGAACAGAGAGAGTTTACAACTGCAAGAAAGATAGTTCTATCCATCTGTCCCTTGGGATATAAGCCCCTTCTAAGTTAGAGGTGGAATGGGCATTACCATCTCAGAAACCTCATGATTGGGGAATTAACGATGGACTAGAGTAGACTTATTGTTATTCTACTATAGACTTATTGTTATTCTAGCAATGGAAGAGCTTTTATCATTGATGTGGAGGCAGTGGTAATCGGAAGTTCTGAGGGGAGGGAGAAGGAAAAAGAGGTGCAATATGGGGGCATTTTTGGGACATTGGAACTGTCCTGAATGACAATGCAATGACAGATACAAGCCATTATATATCTTGTCATAACTTATAAAATTGTGTGGAAGAGAGTTTAAGCTTTAATGTAAACTATAATCCACACTTAGTGGAAATGCTCCAAAATGTGTTCATGAATTGTAACAAATTTACCACACTAATGAAGGATGTTGTTAATGTGAGAAAATGTAGGCGAGGTAGGGAGTGGGGCATATGGGAATTACCTACATTTTTTAATGTAATATTTATGTAATCTTAGTATCTTTAAAAA
Source organism: Tolypeutes matacus (assembly GCA_026826555.1). Classification (NCBI taxonomy): domain Eukaryota; kingdom Metazoa; phylum Chordata; class Mammalia; order Cingulata; family Chlamyphoridae; genus Tolypeutes; species Tolypeutes matacus. The sequence goes on from JAKSZT010054032.1 coordinate 699,141, forward strand.
ATATAAAAGTATATAACAAAATAAGAAGGAAAAAAAAAAAAAGTCCACACATGAAACACTATTGTCTTGGACTCTCTTTCCAGAAGCTCAGAATTTTCCAAATAGGGATTGTGGAAACATGGTCATTGGGTTAGACAGATAAGGCACAGCTTTCACTAAAACAATGGAGAAAGAGACAAAGGTTGCCTTGGGGACCTGCTTTGGAGTATAGCAGGCCAGGACCCTGCTTCACAATGTCCAGGTGAGTGTGGGACAGAGAGAAGAAGAAGCCAAAACAGCAAATCCGAGTTATTAAAACTCCTGGCCACTGGGAAGGGCTCCCCTCCCCCACCTCCAGATATTAAGCAAGGGTAATACTCCTGGCAAACAGCATCTACTAAGAGGAGAGCAGATATCTTCTTCCTTGCCAGCTGCTTTGGATATATATAGAATGAGAAGGTGCTCTGAGTCATCTAGGAGGGTACTGGGAAGATAACAAAGCCAAAGGAAAACCGTGAGTTGCTTGCCCCTGTGTCTGGAAGTGGCACATATACCTCTCCCACAAGGCACATAGCCTAGGTGGAGCCACTGACTCCCTACTCTGAGGGGTGTGAGAGCTGATTCCCTAGGAGCAAGAAGGGTCTGAGATGGTGGAAAGTAGTTTCTTCATGGTGAGTTTGGCCAGTTGAGCCCCCTTTGAATATCAGAATGGATCTCAACTTGACAAGGAGAGGGGAAGGAGATCTCCGTAGGTAGCCTGTCATGCTCAGCAGCCCAGGTAAAGAGAGGAATTTGATTAGAAAGGAGGCAGGGACAGGCACCTAATCAGTAGGACCCTGGCAAACTGCAAGGAATCTAACCTGCTTGAAGAAAAGGAGGTGGATAGCCTTCTGAAAGGCTCACTAAATTAAGGAGAAAAGTTAGCACAGTGGAAGAACCCCTGCCTTACATATATGAAGCCCCTGGTTCGATTCCCACCTCTTCTGAGAGAAGTGATTCACCAGGTTATTGGGCACCCGGTGAATCTTTATGACAGGGAACACATAGATATTCTCTTAATATTCTCTTTTCTTGGATTTTTTTTTCAGTTTCCTTTAAAAATTTTTTCCTTATTTTACTCAATAAAACCCAATTCAAACCTGGCAGAGGGCAGGCTGCAAGGTGATTAATTGAACACCAGCAGCCTGAGACTATCCTTAGGAGTCTAAAAGGGAAGGATATTTTTCCATGTTTATATTTGTTCTTTGTTCTTTTTCTTCTTTCCTTTTTTCAAAAAATGAGTTGCTGCTGTATTGTTTCTTGTTTTTTGTGTTCCCCTTCCTTTGTTTCTGCATTTTTTTGCTTTTGTTTACTGATGTTTTCTACCTTTGCTATTCCTTTTCTCTCCTTCATCTTTCTATCTTATGTTTTCTGCTATTGTTCTTTCATCCCACCTCTTTTTGTTTGGTCTTCAGTTCTACATGTTTTTATTTCCTTCTCCCTTTTTCTCTGTTTTCTGTCTTTTTTACTTTTTTCTTTCTCTCTTTTATTTATTCTCTTCCTCTCTTCTCATCATTCCCACATTTTAATTCATTCTATATATTTTTCTCTATTCTGTTTCTTGTTTCATTGTTTTTATTCAACATTTTAAATCTCATTTCTCTGTATTACTTACTTGTGTTAATGATTCATTTTCCTGGTCTTGTATGGCTCCTCTCTTACATTTTACTACTATTATTACTATTATTCTTTTCCTCTTCCTATCTCTTTCCTTTTATCTGGTCCTAATTATTTTTTCAAAGGAACATAGACAACAGCAAGGAAATAGAATAAGAGAAGTAAAGTGTTAAAGTAAAACCTTATCACACACAGAAAAAGAACAACAAAATCAAATGCTAAAGTAGAGAGAGAAGCAAATCAGCTGAATAAACCCATCAAGATAAACAGATGCTTAGACACCAACAAAAGATTACAAGCCATACTAAGAAAGAGGAAGACAGGGCCGAGCCCAATGGTTAAACAAAAAACCAGGAGGAGATACAGAACATGGTACAACTAATCAGAGATGTCCAAACAAGTATAATGAATCAACTTAATTAAGTGAAAGAGGAGATTGTGGATATTAAGAAGATACTAGGAGAACATACTGAAGAAATGGAAAACATGCATAAAAGCATCACAGATATAATGTTGATGAATGGCACAATCCAAGAAATAAAAAATACATTGGTAGCACATTATAGCAGGTTTGAACAGGCAGAAGAAAGAATTAATGATTTGGAAGACAGTACATCTGAGATCAAACAGATAGTAGAACAGATAGATAAACAGATAGAAAAAAATCCAGCATGGACTTTCAGATTTGCATGACAATATGAAATGCACAAACATATGCATTTATAGGCATCCCAGAGGGAGAAGAGAAGGGAAAGGGGACAGAAGGAGTGTTAGAGGAAATAATGTCCGAAAGCCTCCCAACCCTATTGAGGGAGATGGACATACATGTCCAGGAAACACAGGGCACCCCAAACAGTATAAATCCTAGCAGGCCTACTCCACGACACTTACTGGTCAAATTTTCCAATGCTCAAGACAGAGAATACTGAAAGTTGCAAGAGAAAAAAGATCCATCACATACATGGGAAGCTCAATAAGATTAAGTGCTGATTTCTCATCTGAAATCATGGCAGCAAAAAATGTAGTGGTGTGACATAGTTAAGGTGCTAAAAGAAAAAAGAATTCCAACTAAGAATTCTCTATCCAGCAAGGCTGGCATTGAAAAATGATGAAGAGTTCAAAACATTCACAGATAAACAGAAATTAAGAGAGCTCATCAATAAGAAATCTGCCCTTCAAGAAATACTACATGGAGTTCTGCAGGTCAAAAGGAAAACACAGAAGAGATAGAGTTGGAGGGGACTGTAAGAACAACTAAAAAGCTAAAAAGAGAAATAAAAACAATGTAAGGCTTACATAAACCTAAAGAAAATATTGCTAATATAAATAATTAATTGACAGTAATAACATTGAATGTTAATGAATTAAAGTCACCAGTCAAGAGACACAGATCAGCAGAATGGCTAAGGAAATATGATCCATCTCTATGATGTCTACAAGAAATCCACCTTAGACACAGGGATGCAAGGAGGCTGAGAGTGAATGGTTTGAAAACAATTGTACAAGCAAACTCCAAACAAAAAAGGGTGGGAGTACCTATATTAATATCAAACAAAATAGAGTTTAAAGGAAAAGTGTTGTATTTTACAAAGAAGGACACTATATATCAATAAAAGGGATAATCTATCAAGAAGAAAGAACAATAATAAACATTTATGCACTTAAACAAGGTGACTCAAAATACATGAGGCAAACGCTTGAAAAACAAATTGGAGAAATAGATGCCTCTACAATTATAGTGGGGGAATTTATCTTTTAAAATATATTTTTCTTTATTTTTAAAAGATACTTAGATTACATAAAATGCTACATAAAAAATATAAGGGATTCTCATATGTCCCACTCCCCACACCTCCCAATTTTTCCCACATTAACAACTTCTTTCATTAGTGTGGCATATTATTGCAATTGTTGAACACATTTTGGCGCATTGCCACAAATGCATGCATTATACTTTACATTGTAGTTTACACTCTCTCCCACTCAATTCTGTAGGTTATGTCAGGATATATAATGGCCTGTATCTGTCATAGTAAAGTCATTCAGGACAGTTCCAAGTCCTGAAAATGCCCCTATATTACACCTCTTTTTCCCACTCCCTGGCTTCAGCACCTCCAGTGGCCACTGTATTCACATCCATGATATAATTTCTTCCATTACTTGAATAAAAATAAGTATATAGTAGAATACCAGTAAGTCCACTCTATATTTTTTCCCCAATCCTGAGGCATGGGTGTCTCTCGAGAGCATGGGCACTCTCTAAAATGGGAGGAGAGATCATGTGTCAAGACCTCAGTGTTGTTGCAAGTAACTATGTATCATGTCCTTCAAGGAGTGAAGCCTGGTGGTCGTGGTGGGCCCCGAGGGGAAAGGGTGGGAGGCATAGACTAAATGGAAGAGGGGCTATTTAACAGGCAATGAAAGTGCTCTGCATGATCTTGTAATGATGGATACAGGCCATGTTAAATTTCAGCAAAAATTTATAAAAGTGTAAGGTCTAAAATGTAAACCATAATTTAAACCATTGACCCTGATTAGCAGCTATATTTCAATTTTTGTACATCATTTGTAACAAATGTACCATCTACACATAAAAAGATTTTTATTATGAGAAGCGGGAAAAGGGGGAAGATGTTGGGTATATGGGAATCCCCGATACTCTGTATGTGAATTTACTGTGACCTAAAACTTCTTCGAAGACAAAACTTAAAAAAGTAAGACATTGAAGAAGAAATGGAAGAAATTGTTCCTGTACATACAGGACAACAGATATTACAGTGATGAAAGGCAAAACATCAAAAAATATTTTTAAATTTTTCATTATTTTTTTAATACCCCAATTTAAAAATTTTAATTTAGTTTTAGTTTTTCTAAATTATTATGTATTTTATTTCTTATGTTTAAACCCATCATTATTATTTCATTTTCCTTTTAATTGTATTTGGTGATATTCTTGGCTTCATTTTTGAAGAAGTTTTGGACCACAGAAGAGCTACCACTGTGGCAAGGGAGGATCATTGGTGTGGGGAGTCAGTGATGGGGGATACATGGGAGGAACTTCATCTCGGCATACACATAAGGTATATAAATGTGGTCAAATATTCATGGGGCATTGTCACTGTGGGTAGAGATGTACACAGTAACTGAAAGAGTATTGAATTCCCATCCTTGGGAGCTCTGCCACATTCTCTGATGGAACAGTAACAATCCCCCAAGCACAGGGACAATGACTAGTGAAGGATAGTCCATTGATAGGCCCATGATATTGATGATTATGCTTATGATTCTTTGTAATTTTTTTGCAATAATAAATATTTTCATTTTTTAAAGTTTGTATATATAATAATGCCAGTAAATAATAAAGAAAAATGAAAAGTTGAAGTAAAAAAAGGAAAATAAATAAAATTACTATTTTAATTACATTAACATACTTTTCATTTTGTAATGAATATTTTCAAACAAACAACAAAGTTAAAGGAACTTTTCATTGAATACGTTTATGGCCACCATGTAGATTTTACCAATAACATTTTACTATCATTGTTTTATTTCAAAACTATGCATGAATCTATTCCTGTATCCATCCATCAACTTTAATTTTTGTATTTAAATGAAATTTTTAATTTTAAAATATTTTCATATTTACAGAAAAGTTGCAAAGATCATACAAAGAGTTCACACATACTACACACCCAGCATCCCCTACTATTTATTGAATATATTTTTAATTTATTTTTAAAAGATACTTAGATTACATAAAATGCTACATAAAAAATTATAAGGGATTCCCATATGCCCCACTTCCCAAACACCCTACTTTTCCCCACATTAACAACTTCTTTTATTAGTGTGTCACATTCATTGCATTTGATGAACACATTTTGAAGCATTACCAGTAAGCATGGATTGTTTACATTGTAGTTTACACTCTCTCCCACTCAATTCTGTAGGTTATGGCAGGATATATAACGGCTGGTATCTGTCATTGCAGTGTCATAGAGGACAATTCCAAGTCCTGAAAATGCCCCCATATTACACCTCTTCTCCCTCTCCATGCTTTCAGCACCTCCTCTGGCCACTGACTCCACATCAATGATATAATTTCTTCCATTGCTAAGATCACAATAAGTCTATAGTAGAATACCAGTAAGTCCAGTCTAGTCCATATTTTATTCCCTAATCCTGAGGATTCTGGGAAGGTGATGCCCACTCCACCTCTAATTGAGAGGGGGCTTCAATCTCATATGGCTGATGAATAGGATTCTCTTGCTTGCAGTTCTAGAATTTCTCGGTTTCTTGGTGTGGTGGTTGTCCATCCTCACCTCCTTGTTAGTTGTCCTGGGTGAATCCGAAGAACTGGAGAGTAGATGTTGCAACTCTGCTGAGGCTCAGGGCCCCACTGGCATATGGACAGCCCAGAGATACAAGTCTCTTGAACATACACCAACCCACTCAAGCACTAACTACAGGTTCAAATAAAAGGCAGAGATGAGGCATGTGGAGAGAAGTCACATGAGAGTCCCACTTTCTTACACTCGTGAGCACAAACTCCAAAGTAGGGTGCAATGGAAAGGCACCAAACTCTGGAGTTATCTGCCATGACCTTAGGACCTGAGTGTCTCCAGAGCCCTCAGGAGTCCCACTATTTAGAGCTGTATCTGCTTTGGTAGTCTATGATATACTGCTGTGACGTGCATAAGCATTACCTCTCTGATGTCCTCCTGATTTACTTTGAAGTCTCCTAGACATATAAACTCATTTGTCTTTAACCTTTCCCCCTTTTATTCAAGGTCTTTTTCCAGTTGCATCACCAGCTGATGGTTGGTAGCAATCCCTCGGTGCCAGGGAGGCTCATCCCTGGGAGTCATGTCCCATGCTGCGGTGTAGGTAATGCATTTATATGCGGAGTTTGGCCTAGAGAAATTTGACATTTGAGCAACAAGGAGGCTCCCAGGAGTTAAATCTTAGGCAACTTACAGCACCAACATAAGTTGCAATTTCAAGAATAGAGACTCATAAGCATAGTCATCAATATGAAGGGCCCATCAATGGACCATCCTTCTTCACTAGTCATTGCACCTGTACTTGGGGGATTGTTGCTGTTCCATTAGAGAATGTGGCAGAGCTTCCCAGGATAGGAATTCAATATTCTTCTGGTTGTTGTGTGAATCTCTACTCACTGTGGCAATGCCCCATGAACATTTTAACACATTTCTATACCTTATATTATGACCAGGTGAACTTCTCATATATCCCCCATTACTGACAGCACACACCAATGATCCTCCCCTGCTACATTTGTAACCCTTTTCTGATCCAAAATTTCTTAAAAAATGAAGCCAACAATATCACCAAATACAATTAATAAGAAAATGAAATAATGATAGATTTAAATATAAGAAATAAAATACATAATAATTTATAAAAACTAAGACTTAAATAAAGTAACAAAATTGGGATATTAAAAAATAATGAAAATATTTTTTAAAAAAGCAAAACAGAAATAAAATAAAATAAAATTTTTTGACATTTTGCCTTTCACCACTGTAATATCTGTTGTCCTGTATGTACTGTGGTATTTTCCTCCATTTCTTCCCCAGTGTCTTACTTTTTTTCATTTCGTCTTCAAAGAAGGTTTAGGTGACATACAGAATATAGGGGACTTACATATAACCAACATCTTCCCCCTTTTCCTCCTTCCCATATTAATAACTTTTTAACAGATGGATTGTACATTTCTTACAACTGATTTACAAATATTGAAACATAGCTGCTAACCATGGTCAATGGTATACATTATGGTTTACATTTTAGACCTTACACTTTTTAAAATTTTTGATGAAATTGAACATGGACTGTATTTATCATTGCAAGATCGTGCAGAACACTTCCATTGCCCCTAAAAACCCCATCTTACATCTTTTCTATTCCTCCCCCCCCCCTTGGGGTACTCATTGATTGCCAGGCTTCACTCCTTGAAGGACAAGATTCATAGATACTTGCAACAACACTGAGGCCTTGACATATTTTTTTGTCCTTCCCTATTAGGAACCACCCATGCTCTCAAGAAACACCCTCCCTTCTGTTTGAGAACATATTGGGTCTCCCTGGGATGGGAGTCCAACTCCTTCACACTACTTGACTTTAAAACATACTTCAAAGCTACAGTGGTAAAAAAAAAAAAAAAAAAAAAAAGCATGGTATTGGCACAAGGATAGACATACTGACCAGTTGAACTGAATTGAGAATTCTGACATAGATCCCCAAATATACAGTCACCTGATATTTGACAAGGCCACCAAGCCCACCCACCTGAGAGAATAGCCTTTTCAACAAATGTTGTTGGAGAACTGGATATCCATATCCAAAAGGATAAGAGAATGATACCACCTCACTCCTTATACAAAAATTAACTCAAGATGGGTCAAAGATATAAATATAAGAGCCAGGACCATAAAGCTGCTAGTAGTTAATGTCTTGTAGCATCTACAGGAGCTTGAAGTATGAAATGGTTTCATGAAATTTATACTTAAAACATGAACAATGAAAGAAAAAATACATAAATGAGACCTCCTCAAAATTAAAAATCTTTGCACCTCAAAGGAGTTTGCCAAGAAAGTGAAAAGGTAGCCTTCTCAATGGGAGAGAATATTTGGAAACTATATATCTGATAAGACTTAATATCCAGCATATATAAAGATATCCTAAACCTTGAAAATAAAAAGACAAAAAACCCATTTATAAAATGCATATGATATTTGAATACACACTTCTCCAAAGAAGCAATATAAATAGCTAAAAAGCACATGGATGAGTCCATTGAGCTGTAGGGTAGGAGTTGCAGCTCCACCAAGATTCCATGCACACCTGGCATATAGGTAGGCCAGAAACTCCAGTCTCTGGAAGTATACCTAAAAACTTCAGCATCACATATAGGTTTGAATAGAAGGGACTGATGAACCATGTGCAGGGAGGACTTATTTGAGGTGGGCAACATGGGAATCCCAGTGGGTCCCATGTAATATTTTGGGTATCTAAGCACCTCTTAAAATATATTTATATATACACATAAATGACATTTTTGTAAGCAAATGCACATATATGCATATATATTTATATATCATTTTGCAAATGTTGGTATGTATTGTGAAAATTTTGATTTTTACCCACAATAAAAAAAAAAAAAAGCACATGGAAAGATGCTCAACATTACTGGGTATTAAGGAAATGCAAATCAAAAGAACAATGGCATTATCTTACACCCATTAGACTGCCGCCTATGAAAAACATAGAGGATTACAAATGGTGGAGAGGATGTGGAGGAATAGAAACTCTTATCCGCTGCTGGTGGGAATGTAGAATGGTGCAGACATTGTGGAGGACAGTTTGGTAGTTCCTCAGGAAGCTTACTATAGAACTGCCATATGATCCAGTAATCCCACTGCTGGGTATATACCCAGAAAAATTGAAAGCAGGGACACGGACAGATCCATGCACACTAATGTTCATAGAGACATTTTTCACTATTGCCAAAATTTGGAAACAGCCCAAATGTCAATCAACAGATGAATGGATAAACAAATTGTGGTACATGCATATAATGGAATATCACTCTGTTGTAAGAAGGAATGCAGTATTAATATATGGGATAACATGGATGAATCTTGCAGACCTTATATTGAGTGAAGCAAGCTAGGCACTGAAGGGCAAATATTACTGGACTTCACTGATATGGATTAAGCAAACTGAGCAGAGTGACAGAGTTAGAGTCTGGAACAAAGCTTTACAGGAGATAGAAAGAGAGAAGAAGATTGTGAGTCAACGTCCATATAGGGAAAATCTATGATAAGGCAGAAGGGTTTATTTGTGCAGTGGATGGGAGTGACAGTGGTGCATTGATACTATTATGGTGGGAGCTGGTGGTCTGTAAGGTGGGTAGAGTGTGAAGTGTGTATTAAACTGTCCATGGAATTGGGGGAAAGTTATGGGAGGGAGCAGGAGAACTCTGGGAATTTATGGGTATGTGGTTGAACCTACAATGCTGGGACCATGGGTGATAGGGAGGGAAAAATAGAATAGATAGAAAATGGGATATATTTGGAGCGATGGAATTGTTCTAAATGATCTTGCAAGGATGGATACAAACCATGCCAAACTTCATCAAAATCTATAAGTGCACAGTCCAAAATGTAAACCACAATGTAAATCACTGACCATGGTTAGTAGCAATATTTCAGTATCTGTACATCAATTGCAACAAATGTACCATCTACATGAAAAATGTTATTAATAGGGGAATGGGAAAAAGGTAGAGGAACAGGGTATATGGGAATCACCTATATTCTGTATGTGACATTTCTGTAACCAAAACTCCTTTGAACCAAATGAAAAAAAAATTGACTCTGGGTGAATAAATGGAAACAAATGACACTGTACATACAAGACAACAGATCTTACAGTGATAAAATACATAATGTTAACAAATTTTTCATTTTCATTTTTTTATTTCTATTTTTTCATTATTTCAAACTTTAAAATTTTTTTTTGTATTTTATTTGTTATTCTTAAAACCATCCTTATTATATCATTTTCCTATTACTTGTATTCAGTTATTTTGTTGGCTTCAATTTTGAAGAAGTTTTGGATCACAGAAAGGTTGCAACTGTGGCAGGGGAGGAACATTGGTGTGGTGTGTGAGAGAGGTGGGATGCATAGGAGGAGGTTCACCTGGGGCATACCTATAAGGGATATGGATATATTCAAGTGTTCATGGGGCATTGTCAAAGTGGGAGTAGATCCACATAATAACCCATAAAATATCAAATTCCAATCCTAGGGAGCTCTGCCACATTCTCTAATGGGAGAACAAGAATCCCCTGAATACAAGGGCAGAGACTAGTGAAGGTAGATGGACCATTGACAGGCCCTTGTATGTGATAACTATATTTATGAATCTTTACTTTTGAAATTGAAACTTAGCATAGTATTATAGGGTGCCTAAGTGTTACCTCCTGAAAGACTCCTTGTTGCTCAAATGTGGCCTCTGTCTAAGCCAAAACTCAGCATATAGATGCATTACCTTTTCCCCAGTATATGATGACTCCTGAGGATGACATTCCCTGGCATGGAGGGATTACTACCAAGCACCAACTGGCAATGCAACTGGAAAAAGACATTGACCAAAATGGGGAAAGTGTAAAGACAAATGAGTTTATATGGCTAAGAGAATTCAAAGTGAGTTGGAAGGTCATTTCAGAGGTTACACTTATGCACATCTTAGCAGAAACTCATAGACTGCCAAAGTAAATATTACCTCAAATAGCGGGGTTCCTAAGGGCTCTGAAGATATCCAGACACTCTAGGCAGGGCAGACAGCTCAGGAATTTGGCACCCTGCTAGTGGGCCCTACTTTGGAATTTATGCTCCTCAGTGTGATACAGTTGGACTCAGTTGTGTTTTCCCAACATATGCCTCTCCTGTCCCTCTATTTGAACCTATAGTTAGTACTAGAGTTGAAAGTTGTATGTCCAAGAGACTTAAATCTTTGGGCTGTACATGTGACAGTTGGACCCTGAATCTCAACAGACTTTCAATACCTACTCTCCTATTCACTGGACTTACCCAGGACAACTAACAAGGAAAAGATGACTGACAATGACCATCTCAAGGAACAGAGACAGTGTGCAGCTGCAAGTAAGAAAGTCTCATCTATCTGCCCCATGAGACCTAAGCCTCCTCTCAATTAGAGGTAGAGAGGGTATCACCATCACAGTATCCTCAGGATTGGGGAATGGATGATGGACTAGAGTAGACTTACAGTTGTTTTACTCAAGACTTGTTATTATCCTAGCAATGGAAGAAAGTTGAACAGGGATGTGGAGGCAGTGGCCACTGGAGGTTCTGAAGGGAGGGAGAGGGAAAAATAGGAGTAATTTGGGGGCATTTTTGGACTTGGGAATTATCCTGAATGACAATTCAATGACAGATAAAGGCCATTGTATATCATGTAACAACTTGCAAAAATGTGTGGAAGAGAGTGTAAACTGCAATGTAACTATAATCATCACTTAGTGGCAATACTCCAAGACGTGTTCATCAATTGTGACAAATGTACCACACTAATGAAGGATGTTGTTGGTGTGGTAAAATGTGGGAGTGCTAGGAAGCAGGGCATATGGGAATCACCTATATTTTTGTGTAACATTTATGTAATTTAAGTTTCTTTTTTATTTATTTATTTTATTTTTTAAAAGATACTTAGATTACATAAATGTTACACAAAAAATTTAGGCACTCCCATATGCCCCACTCCCCACACCTCCTATACCGTCCCACATAAACATCCTTCATTAGTGTGGTACATTCATTGCAATTGATAAAAGCATCCTGGAGCTTTGCCATTAAGCATGGACCATAGTTCACTTTGTATTCTATACCCTCTCCCACACAGTTCTGCATGTTGTGTGATGATATAAAATGGCCTATATCTGTCGTTGCAATGTCACTCAGGACGATTCCCAAGTCCTGAAAATGAACCCATATTACAACTGTTTTTCCCTCTCCCTGCCCCCAGAGCCTCCAGTGGCCACTGGCTCCACATTAATGCTGTAATTTCTCCCATTGCTAGAATAACAATGTCTATAGTAGAATACCAGTAAGTCCACTCTAGTCCATAGCTCTTCCCCCAATCCCAAGGATTCTTTGATGGTGACATCCACTCCACCTCCAATTGAGAAAGGGCTTATATCCCATGGGGAAGATATATGGGACTATCCTGCCTGCAGCTGCAGACTCTCTCCATTCCCTGGGATGGCCGTTGTCCATCATCATCTCCCCACCAGTTGTCCAATTAGCTGTAGAGTAGGTGTTGCAACTCTGCCGAGGTTCCGGGCCCAGCTGGCACACAGACAGCCCAAAGACTCAAGTCTCTGGATGTACACCTACAAATGCCAGCAACAAGTATAGTTTTAAATAGAAGGGACAGATGAGCCATGTGCAGAGAAGACATAATGAGTCCAACTCTGTCACTCTCAAGAACACAAACTCCAAAGTAGGGCCCACTGGCAAAGCACCAAATTCTGTAGCTATCAGCCCTGACCATAGGACCTGGGTGTCTCTTTTTTTATTATTTTTAAAAAGTAAAAAATTATATTAAAAAATATAAAAGAATTTTCCAAATCATCATTTTCTTGTTTCTTTGTGTTCAGTATTTCACTTCTGAGCTTATTCTGTTCCTTTTGCATTTTACTATAAGCTGCAAGGAGAAACTAGGCTGTACTTTCCTTACTTAGCTTGAAAATCTCCTCAGCTAAATATCAAAATATATTACTCTTAACTTCTACCTTCCATATGACTCAGAATTCAATATTGCCAAGTTCTCTGCCACTTTGATACAATTACTGTCTTTACTCTAGTTTCCAAGAATATGTTCATTTCCTTCTAAGGCCTCATTGGAAGTTACTTCAACATTTATATTTCTATCAACAGTCTCTTCAAAGCAATCTAGGCCTTTTCTTTCAAATACTTCAGAATTCTTCTAACCTCTACCCATTACCCAATTCCAAAGTCACTCCCACATTTTCATATTTGCAATAGCAGCACCCCACTTTCCTAGTACCAACATATGTTTGTTTCCTAGGCTGCTGAATCAAATACCATGAAATGGGCTGGGTTAAACAATGGAAACTTATTTTCTCATGGTTCTGAGGCTCGGAAAATGTCCAAATTAAGGCATCATCAATGGAATGCTTTCTCCTTGATGATTGTAGTATTCTGGGGCTGGCTGCTGGTGATGCTTGGTTCCTCTGTCTAATGGCAAGGCACTTGACAGCATCTCCTGGTCTCTTCACTCTCTTCTGAGTTCAATTTCAGCTTCTTGCTTCCTGTGGCTTTCTCCCTCTGTTTTAATTTCATTCCACTTATAAGAATTTAAGTAATAGTATTAAGATGCATCCTGACTGAGGTGGGTTATACCTTAACTGAAGTAGCTTCATCAAAAGGTCCTATTTACAATGGGTCCATACATATAGGAATTAACTAAATTTAAGAATGTGTTTTTTCTGTTATGCATACAGTTTCAAACAACCACCACCATAAAGTGAGGAGATTAGAAGCCACCTTGTAAATATTGCCTTGTTGCTCTCTGAAATTGTCACATAAGCTGGATCCATAAATGCTAAGTTCATTTGGCCCAAGTCAGGGGTCAAAACAGGGTATAGCTAGTCATAAATGGCTTCTTAGAAGAAAATAAGAAGTTGGGACCTTCTATGGCTTGAAAGAGAAGGGTTGTTGGGGTTGGGGGAGGTGGCTACCATGAACAAGGTTTTAGAGGTAATATGGCCCAACCAGGTAAGTTGCCATAGCATCTGCTAAGAATAGTGTATGGTAAGATCAGGGACAAGTCAACTTCACATGAAGACACTAAACTTTTAAGCTGTGGCCATGTGTTTAAAAAATTAAATCCTGAGAGCTTTCTTGGTAGTTATGTGATATATAACCCCATTGCCTAGCATAGTGTGTTGCACATAGTATATGCTCAATAGAAATTTCTTGATTGAAACACTTAATTATTCAGGTATAGAATCTTTGAGCTTCTTAGGCCAGGAATGCTATTAGCAGGTCTTTATTTTTCCCAAAAAGGGTTTAGAAAAACAATAGGCATAGCTATATCCCTCTTCTTTCCCCTTTCCCATTTTATCTTGGACCTGTCCTGTGTAAGCAAAAACGTAACTCCTGACTCATAAGTCAAGATTTCCAGATGTACCTCAGACATCTTCTGCTTTTCATCATAGGGTAGTAGCACATAGAACCATTCATTGGATGAGTGGGTCCTATAGAGACTATTAAGTCCTAACAGGGTCCAAAAGTATAATTGAAACCCAAGGAGGGTAGGGCTCTGCTCGAGCTTACATAGCCAATTAATAGAAGAGCTGGAAATTCAGACTATCCATCTGATGATCTCTTTATGTCAAGATGTTACATGTATTAAAAATATTGGTAGTAAAAATCACCCATACAAAACCCTGGTTAACACCCCTTTTCTATCTTAATCTGTGAAATGATAAGTTCAGAGTCTTCTGACTGTGTCACCCACTTGCTGTGTGGAAGAAAGTCATTCATACTTTTCTCTGGACTTTAGTACTTTGGTTTCCTTGTTTCAGTTTTTAAACAATTTTGTTTTCAGTATCATATATACAACTAAAAGTTTCCCATTTTAACCACTTTCAAGTGTACATTCAATGGTATTAAGTACATTCACAGTATTGTGCTACCATCACCAAAATCCATTACCCAAACATTTTTATTACCTCAAACAGAAACTCTTCACATGTTAAACAATAAGACCACCTTCCTCTCATGCACCCCCATCCTCTGGAAACCTGTCGTCTACTATCTAGGTATTTAATAAAAGTAAGAATATACAATATTTGTCTCTTTGTGGTGTTGGGCTTATTTCACTCACCTTGATGTCTTCAAGGTTCATCAATGTTGTAGCATGTATCAGAAATTCCTTTGTACAGCAAATAATATTCCATTGTATGTATATAGCACACTTTATCCATTCTCCTGTTAATGGACAATTGGGTTGCTTCCACATTTTAGCTATTGTGAATAATACTGCTAGGAACTTTGGTGTACAAATATCTGTTCAAGTCCTTGCTTTCAATTCTTTGGGGTATATACCAAGAGGTGGGAGTGCTGGGTCTTAGGGTAATTCTATGTTCAACTTTTTGAGGAACCACAAAACTGACTTCCAGTGTGGCTGAATAATTTTATAATCCCACTAGCAATGTAGAGGTGTTCAAATTTATCTGCATCCTCACCATTTGTTATTTCCTGTTGTGTGTGTGTTTTACATCCTAATGACTATAAAGTGGTATCTCATTGTGATTTTGATTTGCATTTTCCCTGATGTTGAACATCTTTTCATGTGCTAATTGGTTATTTGTATCTCTTCTTTGGAAAAATGTCTATTCAAGTATTTCACCCATTTTTATTTTGGCTATTATTTATTTTGCTGCTGAGTTGTAGCAGTTCTTTTTATATTCTGGACACTTCATTTTTTTGTAATAATAATTTTATATTTAGAGAAGTTTAGGTTTATATTTACAGAAAAATTATACCAAAGCCATAGGGAATTCCTATATAACACCCCCTACTCACCCACACACATACACATAGTTTCCTAACATCTTACATTAGTTTGGAACATTTGTTACAATTGGTGAACCAAAACTGAAACATTGACACTAACTAAAGTCTATAGCTTACATTATGGCTTACATTTTGTGCTGTACAGTTCCATAGGCCTTGACAAATGCAAAATGTCATGTTTTGATTATTTCAGTATCATACAGAAGAATATCAGTGCCCACTGTCCCAAATATGTGCTGTGATACTTCCCCCACCCTTCTGAACCCCTTGCAACCACTCTCTTTATATCAATGTTACAGGTTCTTCTGTTAACACAAAATAATAACTATAATAACAATAAATCTACTTTGGTCCATGGTTACACTCCTCCCTTATGTTTGTTCATTCCTCAGTCTTGAGGGGTTTGGAATGATGTCCACTAGGACTGCTTCAGGCTGAAAGGGGACATAGATATTTGGGGCATATGGAAGGAATTGCTTTGCTTGCAGTTGTAGATACTCCTGTTTTTGGGGATGGCACTTGTCCATCATAATCATTTTGTAGTTTGTCCAGGGCAAGCACAAAGAACTGGAGAGTAGGAGTTGGCTCCTAGTCTGCTGGGATTCAGGGTTCCAATGGCCTAAAAACAATTGGAAGATTTAAGTCTCTAAGAGATATATTTAATGGGTATTGTATTAGTTAGGCTTAAGGGGTGCTGATGCAAAGTACCAGAACTCTGTTTGCTTTTATAAAGGGTATTTATTTGGGGTAGAAGCTTACAGTAACCAGGCCCTAAAAAGTCCAACTCAACGTACCATAAGAGGTACTTTCTTAACCAAAGTCTGTTGCCATGTGTTGACAAAAATGGCAGGCAATGTTTGTGAGGATTCAGCCTTCCTCCTTCCTCTTAAGGGTTCATGGTCCCAGATTCCTCCAATCTCAGCTGTAGGCTGGCATAAGGCTCATCTCTTTCCCCAGGGCTCATTTCTTTCTGGGCTCAGCTGCTCTGGTCTCTTCACAAAGTCAGCTGTAGACTATCAGGTTCATCTGTCTTCCTGGATCTGTGTTTATGGAGCACTTTCTCTTCCTGCATATCTGCTTCAGTGTGTCTACTTCTATGTGAGAGTCTGTTTATCAACCCAGATTCAGACTCAATGCTGAATCACACTCTAAGTATGTGGTTGAATCAAAGCTCTAATCTTAACATTATTTAATCAGACGTCTCAGCTGAATCTAATAAAATCAAAGGGTATCACACCTAGAGAAACAGACCAGTTTACAAACATAATAAAATATCTTTTTTGGAATTTGTAAATAATATCACACTGCTACAGGTGTATTGAGAATTATAAGTTCAAATAAAAGGAGTAGAAGAATCACAAGTAGAGGAATTATAAATAAGTATAACTGTTATATTTGGGAAATAGATTATCAAGCATTCCCAAATAGGGTCCTAAAAAGGGGTATTGATTTCATGAGTCTGTGTGCCTTGCCTCTGGGTATCCAGAAGTCCCTAGAGCCCTATGGAACACTCTTGTTTGAGACTTTGTTTACTGTGGCAGTTAGTGAAATCTGCCTAAGACCTGAATAAGAGTAACATCTAGAATGACCTACTGACTCACTTTGAAATCTTTTAGCCATAAAATCCCTTTTTTATTTAATGTTACCCATTTTGATCAAGGTAATTTTCCAAATGCATCACTGGTTAGCACTTTGTAATAATCCCTCAGTGCCAGTGAGGCTCATCCCTGGGAGTCATGCCCCATGTCAGGGCTATGGTATTGTGTTTATTTGTTGTGTTTGGCTTAGAGAGAGGCCATATTTGAGTAACAAGGAAATTTTCAGGAGGCAACCCATTAGCATTAATTATAATTAAGGTAAGTTTCATTTTTACAGGAATAAGGCTCATAAGTACAAGAATTAAGATTGAGGACTAAAATGTAAACTATATTCCATGGTTAGTAGTAATGCTTCAATATGTGTTCACCAATTGTAACAAATATACCACACTAATGAAGGATGCTGTTAATGTGGTAAAATGTGAGTTGGGGAGGGGGTGGGATATATGGGAATCCCTTATATTTTTTATGTAATATTTATGTAACCTAAACCTTCTTTAAAAATAAAAATAATTTTAAAAAAAGATTGAGGACTTGGCATATAGGCCTGTTTTCTTTTCTTAGGCATGGCTTATATATTTCTGAGAATTTCGACATTTTATATGAGAAAGGAGCAGGGCTTCCCCAGGGTGGATGTTTAATATTTTGTTATCTATCTATTGTGTGGGCATCTACCTAATGAGAAATTATACCTATGACCACATGAACATATTCATATCCCACAGAAGTATGTTTTAGGTGCATTGTCCCCATATATCACTTCACTATCAACACCCTTTTCTTGTGACATAATTTTGTGATGGATCCCAAAGGAACATTCTAATATTTATATTCTTAACTACAGTCCTTGACAACCCCAGAATTCACGGAGTTGTAGAGTTGCCCATTTTATCCCCTACCTTTCCTTGTAGTCTCATGGATGAACCAAACTTTCCCTTTCAACCACATTCACACTCACACTTCAGTGGTGTAAATTACAATCATATGGCTGTGCCACCATCACCTGTGTCCATTTGAAACTATTACAATCAACCTAAATATAAATTCTGCACAGATTAAGCATCATCTCACCAATTTCCACTCCTATTTTATCTCCTGGTAACCTAATTTCCAGACTCAACATCTCCCTGTCTGTTAACTGTCCTCAGTGAGATTATGCAATATTTGTCATTTTGTGCCTGGCTTGTTTAACTCAGCATAAGGTCTTTGAGGTTCAGCCATGTTTTCACATGTATCAATATTATTAATCTCCTCAAAAACCAGCTTTTGGTTTTCTTACTTCTTTCTATTGGATTTTATTATCAATTTCATTTATTTCTTCTCTAGCCTTTTTTTTTTTTTTCATTATGTGAGCCTTGTGTTTTATTTTTTTAATATACTTTATTTTTTTAAAGGAAACATAGATTACATAAAAGTTACACACAAAATATAGGGGATCAGCATATGCCCCACTCCCTAGCCCTCCCACATTTTCCTGTATCAGCAACATCCTTCATTAGTGTGGTATAGTTGTCACAGTTGGTGACAAAATTCTTCCATTGCTGGAATCACAAGTCTACAGTAGAACAACTGCAACTCTACTCTAGTCCTTCATCCATTCACCAATCCTGAGGATTCTGTGATGGTGATGCCCACTGGTCTCTAATTGAGAGGGGGCTTAGGTCCTGAGGGGCAGATGGATGGGACTTTCTTGATTGCAGTTGTAAACTCTCTCTGTTCCTTGAAATGGTTGTTGTCAATCATCTTCTCATTGTTAGTTGTCCTGAGTGAGTCCAATGAAGTGGAGAATAGGTGTTGCAAGTCTGTTGAGATTCAAGGCCCATCTGTCACATGGACAGCCCAAAGATTTAACTCTCTTGGACATAAAAATATCAACTCTAGTACTAATTATAGCTTCAAATAGAAGGGTCTGAGGAGCCATGTATAGGGAAAACACAACTGAGTCCAACTCTATCAAATTGGGGAGCATAAATTCCAAAGTAGGGCTCACTGGCAGGGTGCCAAACTCCTGAACTCTCTGCCCTGCCTAGAGTGTCTGGATGTCTCTAGAGCCCTCAGAAGCCACACTATTTGAGGTAATATTTACTTTGGCAGTCTATAAGTTCCTGCTGAGATATGCATAAGCATAACCTCTGAAATGACCTCTTGACTCACTTTGAAATCTCTTAGCCATATAAACTCATTTGTCTTTACCCTTTCCACCATACGGTCAAGGTCTTTTCCCAGTTACATTGCCAGTTGGATATTAGTAATAATCCCTCCGTGCCAGGGAGACTCATCCCCGGGAGTTATGTCCCATGCTGGGGGGAAGGTAATGCATTTATACCCTGAGTTTTGGCTTAGAGAGAGGCCATATTTGAGCAACAAGGAGGCTTTCAGGAGGTAATGCTTAGGCACTCTATAATACTATGCCAATTTTCAATTCCAGAAGTAAAGATTCATAAGTACAGTATTCACAATAAAGGCCCCATCAATGGTCCATCCTCCTTCTTTAGTCTCTGCCCCTATATTCACGGGATTCTTGCTCTCCCATTAAAGAATGTGGTAGAGCTCCCAAGGATGTGAGTTAGATATTTCTTTGGTTATTGTGTGGATCTTCACCCACTGTGACAATGCCCCATGAAAACTTGAGCATTTATATGCCTTATAGGTATGATCCAGGTGAACCTCCTCCCATGCATCCCACCTCTCTGACATCCCTCACCAATGATCCTCCCCTGCCAAAGTTGTAACCCTTCCATGATAGAAAACTTCTTCAAAATTGAAGCCAACAAAATAACTGAATACTATTAACTGGAAAATGTTATAATAATGTTGATTTTTAAATAATGAATAAAATAAAAAATATTTAAAAGTTTGAAATAAGGAAAAAATATATATATAATTAAAAATTTTTTAACATTATGATTTGCTTAATTCATATCAGTGAGGTCATGTAATATTTGTCCTTCAGTGCCTGGCTTGTTTCACTCAACATAAGATCTTGAAGATTCATCCATGTTATCCCATGTGTTAATACTGCATTCCTACTTACAACTGAGTAATATTCAATTGTAAGTATATAACACAATTTTTTTATCCATTCATCTGTTGATGGGCATTTGGGTTGTTTTGAACTTTTGGCAATAGTGAATAATGCTGCTATGAACATTCTTGTGCATATATTTGTTCGTATCCCTGCTTTCAGGTTTTCTGGGTATATACCAAGCAGTGGAATTGCTGGATGCTATAGCAGTTCTATAGTAAGCTTCCCAAGGAACCACCAAACTGTCCTCTACAATGGTTGCACCATTCTACATTCCCACCAGCAGGGATAATTGTTCCCATTCCTCCACATCCTCTCCAACACTTGTAGTGCTCTGTTTTGTTAATAGCTGCCAGTCTAATGGGTGTAAGATGATATCTCACTGTAGTTTTGATTTGTATTTCCCTAATAGCTAGTGATGTTGAGCATCATTTCATGTGCTTTTTAGCCATTTGTATTTCCTCCTTGGAGAAGTGTCTTTTCAGGTCACTTGCCCATTTTTTAAATGGGTAGTTTGTCTTTTTATGTTCAAGGTGTAGGATTTCTTTATATATGCTGGATATTAGGCCCCTATCAGATATACGGTTCCCAAATATTTTCTCCCATTGAGTAGGCTGCCTTTTCACTTTTATTTATTTATTTATTATTGTGGGTAAAAATCAAATTTTTCACAATACATACCAAAATTTGTAAAATGATATATATAAATATATATGCATATATGTGCATTTGCTTACAAAAATGTTATATATATATATATATATATATTAAGAGGTGCTTAGATTACCTAAAATATTACACGGAACCTACCGGGATTCCCATGTTCCCCACCTCCCACACCTCCCACCACATCCCACACAAACGTCTCCCACAAGTGTGGCCCATCACCCTCAATGGACTTACACATCCTGGGGCCTTGCCATCAACCATAGACCACAGTTCACATCGTAGACCACACTCTCTTCCACACAGTTCTGAATGGTGTGTGCTGATTTAAAATGGCCTACTACATCCGTTGCCACAACAGCACTCAGGACAACCTCCAAAGTCCCGACAAAGCCCCTGTATTTCAACTGCACATCCCCTCCCTGCCACAAAAGTGTCCAGTGGCCACTGGCTCCACCTCACTGTTATAATTTCTTCCATTGCTAGAATCACCATATGTGTACAACAGAATACCATTAAGTCCACTCTAGTCCATAGTTCTTCCCCCAATCCTGAGGGGACTGGGATGGTGATGTCCACTCCACCTCCAAATGAGAGAGGGTTTATATCCCATGGATATGGTGGGTGGGATGATCCTGCCTGCAGATGCAGGCCCTCTCCATTCCCTGGGATGGTCGCTGCCCATTGTTGTCTCCTCGCCAGGTGACTTGGATGAGTCCATTAAGCTGTAGGGTAGGAGTTGCAGCTCCACCAAGATTTCAAGCACACCTGGCACATAGGTAGGCCGCAGGCTCCAGTCTCTGGAAGTATACCTAAAAACTCCACCATCACATATAGGTTTGAATAGAAGGGACTAATGAACCATATGCAGGGAGGACTTATTTGAGTCCAATTCTGTCACTCTCAGGAGCACAGATTCCAAAATAGAGCCCACTGATAAGGCATCAGTCTCTGGGGCTATCCCCCCTTATATAGGACCTGGGTGTCTCCAGAGCTCTCAGGAGCCCTTCTGTGTGGGGTGATATGCACTTTGTTGTTCTATGAGCTCCTATTGAGGTGTGCATAAGCATTACCTCTGGGATGAACTCCCGACTCTCTTTGAAGTCTCTTAGCCACTTGAACTCATTTGTTTTTACCTTTTCCCCCTTTTATTCAAGGTCTTTTTTCCAGTTGTGTTGCCAATTGGCACTTGGTATTAATCCCTTGTTGCCAGGGAGGCTCATCCCTGGGAGTCATGTCCCACATTGCGGGGATGGTAATGCATTCATATGCTGAGTTTGGCTTAGAGAGAGGCCACATTTGAGCAACAAGTAGGCTCTCAGGTGGCAACTCTTAGGCACCCCATAATAGTAAGTTCAGTTTCAGTTACAAGAGCAAAGACTCATAAGTGTAGTCATCAATAACAAGAACTCATCAGTGGGCCATCCTCTTTTGACAGACACTGTCCCTGCACTCAGAGGACTGTTGCTGCTCCCTTGGAGAATTAAGCAGAGCTCTCCAGGCTAGGAATTCAGATTTCCTCATTTATTGAGTGATTGTCCACCCACTGTGACCATGCCCCATCCTTTGATCTTTAGAACAATTTTGTATCTCTTTCATGTATATTCAGATGAACTTACTCCCATGAATCCCCCCTCCCAAACACCCCCCACCAATAATCCCCTGCAGTACCCATTGTAACCTTTCTGTGATCTAAATCTTCCATGAACATGTAGCCCATATAATAATCAAATACTCTTAATAGGAAAAAGAAACAACAATGATAAGCTTACATGCAAGAGACAAACATAAGGAAACTCAGGAAAAACAAACAAACAAACAATCAAACAAAAAACAAAATATAATTAGCGGATTGGGACATTCAAAAAATGGGGAAAAAAAAGTAAAAGAAATGCCTTTAAAAAAAACTTTTCACTTTCTTGACAAACTCTTTTGAGGTGCAAAAGTTTTTAATTTTGGGGAGGTCCCATTTATCTACTTTTTATTTTTTTGCTCTTGATTTGGGCATAAAG
The DNA here is from genome assembly GCA_026826555.1 of Tolypeutes matacus. Lineage (NCBI taxonomy): Eukaryota > Metazoa > Chordata > Mammalia > Cingulata > Chlamyphoridae > Tolypeutes > Tolypeutes matacus. Next base: position 722,231 of record JAKSZT010054032.1, read on the forward strand.
ATCATGAAAATATATCTTAATACAAGATTATATAGATGCTTCCCTACATTATCTTCTAGGAGCTTTATGGTCTTGCTCTTATATCTTTGATCCATTTTGAGTTAATTTTTATATAAGGTGTGAGGTGGTATTCCTCTCTCATTCTTTTGGATATGGATATCCAGTTCTGCAAGCACCATTTGTTGAAGAGGCTTTTCTCTCCAAGTTGAGGGGGCTTGTTTGCCTTTTCAAGTATCAGTTGACTCTATATATGAGGATCTATATCAGAACTCTGAGTTCAGTTCCATTGATCAGTAGTATTTCTATCTTTGTGCCAATACCATGCAGTTTGGACCACTATAGCCTTGTAGAGTGCTTTAAAGTCAGGTACTGTGATGCCTCTGATTTCATTTTTATTTTTCAATATATCTTTAACTATTTGGGGCCCTTTGCCCTTCAAACTAAATTTCATAGTTAGCTTTTCCAATTCAGTAAAAAATGCTGTGGTAATTTTTATTGGGATGGTGTTACATCTGTAGATCAGTTTGGTAGGGTAAATATCTTAATGATATTTATCTTCATATCCTTGAACAAGATATATACTTTCATTTATTTAAGTCTTCTTTGATTTCATTTAACATTGTTGTGTAGTTTTCTGCATAGAATTCATTTACATCTTTAGTTAAATTTATTCCTAGATATTTGATTCATTTATTTCATATTGTAAATGGGATTTTTTTCTTGATTTCCTCCTCACATTCCTCATTATTGGTGTACAGAAATTCTACTAATTTCTGCATATTTATCTTATAAGCTGCCACTTCACTCAACTCATTTATAAGCTCTAGAAGCTTTGTTTTAGATTTCTCAGGGCTTTCTGTGTATAGGATCATGTTGTCTGCAAATAGTAAAATTTTTACTTCTTTTTACTTTAGATTCCCTTTATATCTTTTTCTTGCCTAAGTTCTCAAGCAAGAACTTCTAACACAATGTTAAATAGGAGTGGTGAAAGTGGGCATCCTTGTCTTGTTCCTGATATTAGAGGGAAAGATTTCAAGATTTCACCACTGAATATGATGTTAGCTGTGGGTTTTTCGTATATACCCTTTATCATGTTGAGGACATTACCTTCTATTCCTGACTTTTGCAGTGTTTTTATCATGAAATGGTGCTGCATTTTATCAAATGCTTTTTCTGCATCTATGGAGATGATCATGTGATTTTTTTCTTTGGATCTGATTATGTGGTGTATTACATTGATTGATTTTGTTTTTATGTTGAACCATCCTTGCATATCATGGATGATACCCACTTGGTCATGGTGTATAATTCTATTGATGTGTTGTTGAATATGATTAGCAAGTACTTTGTTGGGGATTTTAGCATCTAGGTTCATTGGAGAGATTGGTCAATAGTTTTCCTTTCTTGTGGTGACTGTTTGGCCACAACAGTCATAGAATGAGTTAGGCAATCTTTCCTCCACTTCCATTTTTTGGAAGAGTTTATGCAGGATAGGTGTTTTTTTCTTTCTGTAATGTTAGGTACAATTCACTTGTCAAGCCGTCTGGCCCTGGGCTTTCCTTAGTAAGGAGGTTTTTGATGATGAAGTCAATCTTGTTAGTTGTGGTTTGTCTGTTGAATTCATTAATTTCTTCTTTCATCAATGTAGGCTGCTTGTTTGTTTCTAGGAATGTGTCTGTTTCCTCTAAGTTGTCTATCTTGTTGGCATACAATTTTTCAAAGTATCCTCTTATGATACTTTTTATTTCAGTGGGGTCAGTTGTGATATCTCCTTCCTCATTTCTTATTTCATGTATTTGCATCTTTTCTCTTTTTTCTTTCTTAATATATCTAAGGTCTGTCAATTTTATTAATCTTCTCAAAGAACCAGCTTTTGGTTTTGTTTATTTTTTTCAGGTGCTTTCTTATTTTCAATTTCATTTAGTTCTGCTCTAATCTTTGTTATGTCCTTCTTTCTACTTTTGGGATTAATTTATTATTTTTTTTCTAATTCCTCCAGATATGAAGTTAGGTCTTTGGTTTTAGCTCTTTCTTCTTTTTTAATATAGGCGTCTATGGCTATGAATTTCCATCTTGGTACATCTTTTGCTGCATCCCATAGGTTCTGACATGTTGTCTTGTCATTTTCATTCTTTTCAAGGCAGTTACTGATTTCTTTTGCAATTTTCTCCTTTACTCACTTTTTGTTTAAGAATGTTGTTTAACTTCCATATCCTTGTGCCTAATCTGGTTTTCTGTCCCTTACTGATTTCCAGCTTCATCCCACTGTGGTCAGAGAAATTACATTGTATAATTTCAATCTTTCTGAATTCATTCAGTGTTGTTCTGTGATCTAGTATGTGTTCTATCTTGGAGTATGATCCATGTGCACTCAAGAAGAATGTATATCCTGCTGTATTTTGATGTAATGTTCTGTATATGTATATTAGGTTCAGGTATTCTAATGTATTCCTCAAAGTCTTTGTTTCTTTATTGATTCTCTGTTGATATGTTCTGTCTAATGGTGATAATGATGTATTAAAGTCTCCCTCTCTAATTGTACAGGCATCTATTTCTCCACTTAATTTTTCCAATGTTTGCCTCATGTATTTTGAGGCACCCTGGTTAGATGCATAAATATTTATGATTGTTCTTTCTTCTTGATAGATTATCCATTTTATTAATATATAGATAGTGTCCTTCTTTGTCTCTTACAACAGTTTTGCATTTAAAGTCTATTTTTTCAGATTTTAGTATAACTGCGCATGCCCTTTTTTTGTTATTGTGCATTTGTAAAATTGTTTTTCACCATTCATTTTCAGCCTCCTTTCATCCCTAGGTCTAAGGTGGGTTTCTTTTAGATAACACAGATGGGTCATATTTCCTTATCCATTCTGTCAATATGTGTCTTTTGACTGGTGAGTTTAATCCATTATCATTCATTGTTATTACTGTCAAGGAATTACTTAAATTAGTTATATTTTATTTAGGTTTATATATGCCATATGTTGTTTTTATTTCTCTTTTTATATTTTTAGTTATTCTTACACTCTCCTCCAACTCTCTCTCTCTTGTTTTTTCCTTGTGACCTGCAGAACTCCCTTTGGTATTTCTTGAAGTACAGGTTTCTTATAGGCATACTCCCTTAATTTCTGCTTATCTGTGAATATTTTGAACTGTCTCTCAATTTTGACTGCCAGCATTGCTGGATAAAGAATTATTGGATGGAAGTTTTTCTTTTAGCACCTTAACTTTGTTATACCACTGCCTTCTTGCCTCCATGATTTCAGATAAGAAATAAGCACTTAATCTTATCAAGCTTTCTTGTGTATGATGGATTTTTTTCTCTTGCTGCTTTCAGTATTCTCTCTTCATCTTGGGCATTGGACAATTCGACTAGTATATGCCTCGGAGTAGGTTGGTTAGGATTTATACAGTTTGGGTTGCACTGCACTTCTTGGACACGTATGTTCATCTCCCTCAGCAAGGCTGGGAAGTTTCCAGCCATTATTTCCTCCAACACACCTTCTGTCCCCTTTCCCTTCTCTTCTCCCTCTGTGATGCTTATAATGTTTATGTTTGTGCTTTTCATTTTGTCATTCAAATCTCTAAGTACCTGCTGGATTTTTTCCTCTCTTTTTATCTATCTGTTCTGCTATCTGTTTTATTTCAGATGTACTGTGTTCCACATCACTGAATCTTTCCTTTGCCCATTCAAATCTACTGGTACATGCTTCAAGTGTATTTTTAATTTCTTGGATTGTGCCGTTCACCACCATTATATCTGTTATCTTTTTATGTATGTTTACAATTTCTTTGATATATTCTTCCAGTGTCTTCTTAATATCCTTAACTTCTTCCTTCACTTCATTAAGTTGATTCATGCTATTTGTTTGGACATCTGATTATTTGTTTCGTGTTCTGCATCTCCTCCTAGTTTTTAGTTTGTTTATTGGACTGGGCCATGTCTTCCTATTTCTTAGTATGGCTTGTAATTTTTTGTTGGTATCTTGGCATCTGTTTATTTTGATGGGTTTATTCAGTTGATTAGTTTCTCTCTCTACTCTAGAGTTTTGTTTTGTTGTTGTTTTTTTGTGTGTGGTAAGTTTTCACTTTGACACGTCATTCCTCTTTTTTTCTGTTTCCTTGCTGGTGTCTATGTTCCCTTGAAAAAAATTTTAGGACCAGAGAAAAGGAAAGAGATAGGAGGAGAAAAATAATAATAGTAACAATAATAGTAAAAGGTAGAAAAGGAACTGTACAAGTCCTAGGAAAATGAATAATTGACATAAGAAGTACAGAGGAATAAGATTTAAAATATTTAATAGAAACAATGTAACAAGAAACAGAATAGAGAAAAATATATAGAATGAATTAAAAGGCTTGAATGATGGGAAGAGATGAAAAGAATAAAAAAAGAAAACAGGAAAAAGGAGAAAGAGAGAAATAAAAACAAGAAAAATGTAAAACAAACATAAAGAGGTGGAATGAAAGAACAACAGAAAAGAGAAGATAGAAAGATGAAGGAGAGAAAAGAAATAGCATAGGTAGAATAAATTGGTAAATGAAAAAAACAATCAGGGAAAAAAGGAAGGAGAAACATAACAACAAACAATACAGCAGCAACTTGTTTTATAAAAAGGAGGTAGAAATTTTTAAAAAGAACAAAAAAAACCACACAAAAATAATCATGGAGAAACATTCTTCCCTCTTAGACCCCTAAGGATATACTCAGGCTGCTGGTTCCCTTCAATCAATCACCCTGCAGCGTGCCATCTGCAGGTTTTGACACCAGTTTTCGTGAGTAAAAAAGGAAATTTCAAAAAAGGAATAATTTTTTAAAAACTAAGAAATCCATGAAAAGTTAATATAAAGAGACTGTCTATATGTTCCTTGTAAAGTTTCAGCTCGATGCCTGATAACCCGGTGGGTCACTTCTCTAAAAAGTGCTGGGAATCTAACCAGGGACCTTGTATATGTAAGGCAGTAATTCTTCCACTGAGCTAAACTGTCTCCTTAGATTATTTAGCCTTTCAGAAGGCTATCCAGCCCCTTTCCCTCCAGCCAGCTATATTCCTTGCAGTTTGCCAGAGTCCTTCTGATTAGGCACCTGTCCCTGCCTTCTCTCTAACAAAATTCTTCTCTTTGCATGGGTGGCTGGGCATGACAGCCCACCTGAGGAGATCCCTCTCCCCTCTTCCTGTCGAGTCAGGGTCCGTTTTGATATTCAAAGGGGGCTCAGCTTGTCAAACTCATTGTGAAGAAATCACTCTCCACCCTCCCAGACCCCTCTTGTTCCCAGGAAATCAACCCTTACACCCCTCCGAACAGGGAGTCAGTGGCTCCACCTGGGATATTTGCCCTGAGGGTGGGGTATATGTGCCAATTCCAGCCACAGGGGCGAGCACCTCATGGTTTTCCTTTGTCTTCTTTATCTTTCCTATTCCCTCCTAGATGACTCATAGAACCTTCCCATTCTCTATATATCCAAAGCAGTTGGCAGCGAGAAAGACCTCTGCTTTCCTCTTAATGCAGTTCACCAGGAGTTTTACCCTCACTTAATATCTGGGCTGTGGAGGAGGGGAGTCTTTCCCAATGGCGGGGATGTTTAATAGCTCACTATTTGTTGTTTTGGCTTCTTCCTCTCTCTGTCTCTCACTCTCCTGGGCATTGTGAAGCAGTGTCCTGTCCTGCTGTACCCCAAAGCAGGTCCCCAAGGCAGACTTTATTTCTTTCTCTGTTGTTTCAATGAGAGCTGAGCATCTGTCTAACCCAATGGCCGTGTTCCCATAATCCCTTCTAGTCTTGTTATTTCTTCCCTTTTTGTTTGCTTTGAGATTGGTTTGTTGTTCTTTATCTAATTCCATCCAATATGCAGTTAGGTCTTTGATTTTTGCTCTTTCATCTTTTTTAATGTAGGTATTTAAGGCTATAAATTTCCCTCTCAGCACTTCCTTCACTGCATCCTTGATGTTTTATGTTGTGATATGTTTTGATATGTTGTGCTCTCATTTACATTCATTTTGAGATATTTATTGATTTCTCTTGCAATTTCCTCCATCCACTTGTTGTTTAAGAATGTGTTTACTTCTACATACTTATGAATTTTCCAGTTCTCAACTTATTATTGATTTCCAGCTTCATTTGGTTATGGCCACAGATAGTGGTTTGTAGAATTTCAATCTTTCTTAATTCGTTGAGACTTTATCTATCACCCAACATGTGGTCTATCCTGGAGAATGACCCATGAGCACTCAAGAAAAATGTATATCCTGCTTTTTGGGGTTTGGTGTTTAGCATATGTCCATTAGATCTACTTCCTCTAACATAGTATTTAAAATCTCTATTTCTGTATTGATACTTTCTGTATACATTCTATTTTTTTAATGTGGTGTATTGAAGTCCCCCACTTTGATTGTATAGGTGTCTAATTCTCCCCTTTGCTTTGCCAAAGTTTGCCTCGTGTATTTTGGGGCACCTTGGTTAGGTGCATAAATATTTATGATTGTACTTTTGTTTTGATTGATTGCCCCTTTTATTATATATAGTTTCTTTCTTTTGTCTTACAACAGTTTTGCATTTAAAGTTAATTTTGTCTGATATTAGTGTAGCTACACCAGCCCTGTTTTGGTTACTGTTTGCATTGGAATACATTTTCCACATTTTCACTTGAAACCTATTTGTGTCCTGTGTCCAAGGTGAGTCTCTTGTAGACAGCATATTTTTAAATTCATTCTGCCTATGTCTCTTAATTAGGGAGTTTAATCTGTTAATATTCAATGTTATTAATGTAAAGGCAGTATAACATATAAAAACCACTTATTCTTTTGGTTTACATGTTATGTATTAATTTCATTTCTATTTTTACTCTTTTAGTTACCTTTACTAATAGCCTGCCTTTCTACACTCTCCTCCAACCCTCTCTCTGTCTTTTCCTTTTAACTTGCAGAACACCCTTTAGTATTTCTTGAAAGGCAAGACTCTTGCTGATGAATTCTCTCAGTTTATCTTTATCTATGGATATTTTATCTCTCTTTAATTTTTGAAGGACAATTATGCTGGATACAGAATTCTTGGGGGGTAGTTTTTTTCTTTCAGCACCTTAACTATGTCACACCACTGTCTTCTCACCTCCATGGATTCAGATGAGAAATCAGCAATTAATCTTATTGAGTAACCCTTATATTTGATGGAAATATTTTCTTTTGGTGCTTTCAGGATTCTTTCTTTACCTTTGGCATTTGACAATCTGTTTAGTATGTGTTTCAATGTAGATCTGCTGTATTTATTCTGTTTGGAGTATGCTGCACTTCCTGGACATATACATCAATGTCCTTCACAAAAGTTTGGAAATTTTGGGCCATTATTTCCTCACACACTCCCTTTGCCACTTTTCACTTTTCTTCTCCCTCTGGTACTTCCATAAAGTGTATGTTTTTGTGTTTTGTTTGTTGTCATTCAATTTACTATGTCCCTGCTGACATTTTTCCATTTACTTATCTATCTGTTCCATTATTTGTGTGACTTCAGATGTTCTATCTTCCACTTCACGAATTCATTCCTCTGCCTGTTCAAATCTGCTGTTGTATGATTCTAGTGTATTTTTAATTTCTTTCACTGTGCCTTTCATTACTATAAGATCTCTTATTTTTCTGTATGTTTTCAATTTCTTCTGTATGTTCAACCAGTGTCTTCTTAATATCCTCTATCTCTTTCTTCATCTTATGGAATAGATTTAGGATATTTGTTTTGACATCTTTCATTAGTTGTTCTATATTCTGGGTTTCCTCCTGCTCTTTAGTTTATTTATTTTACTGGGCCATATTTTCCTGTTTCTTAGTGTAGCTTTTAATTTTTTTCTGATGTCTAGTCATCTGTTCATCTTGAAGGGTTTATTCTGTTGGTCAGTTTCTCTCTCTAGCCTAGGGTTTATTTTTTTTTAGCTTTCTGTTAAGGGTCTTCTTTGACAGTTGGTTCCTCTTATTCTAAATTGTTAGAATTGACCGTGTTGAAAAAAAAATAGAACAAAAAGAGAGAAAAATAATGAAAACTATTTATTAAAAATACAGAAATGAAAAGAAAAATATAAAAATAAATATATATAAATAAAAAATAAATAGAAAATAAAAAGCAGAAAAAGAAAAAAGAAGAAAAGAATTATAGGAAACATTAAAAAATGAAGGAAAAAGAGGAAAAAGGAGAAATAAAATAAAGGCAAGATGAAAAGAGAAATAAAACAAATGAAAAATAAGGAGGCCTCCCTCTCATGTCACAGGTTACTGGCTAGGCTCCTCCTTGTTGGCCACCCATGTCTAACAATCAACTACCCCATGGGCTCCCTCTCCATAGGTACCAAGATGGGGAGTGATGGAAGAAGAATGAAAGAGATAGAAAAAAACAACAACAACCTGCCTCTCAGGTCACCAGTGATCAGTTAGGCTCTTCCTTGGTTGGTTGCCCATGCCTGCCAATCAGTCACCCTGCTGCACAACTTTATGCTGGTCCTGGGAAGAGGAAATGGAGAAAAATAATATAAAATAAATAGGCTTCCCTCTCAAGTTTCCAGCATCTGGCTAGGTCCTCCCTCACCGGCTGAATTTCTCTGCTGTCAGCTACTCCTCTGCTGCACATCTGGGCATCCATACACTCCCCTGATTTCTCCACAACTTGCTGCTCACCTGATGTCTGGCTGAGCACTCCATCACCAGCAAGATCTACCCACAGTTCTCCTCTCCCTTGTTGCCTCTCCCTGGTGTGGAAGATTTTGGTTTTTTTGAAGTTCAATTTATCTATTTTTTCTGTTGTTGCTCATGGTTTTTTTTGTTTGTTTAATTTTTTAAAAAAATCACTGCCAAATCAAAAGTTATGAAGTTTCTCACTATGTTTTCCTCTAAAAATTTTATCATTTTAGCTCTATTTTTAGGTCCTTGATCCAATTAAATTTGTTGATTTGTGTGTGTTTTTTTGTATATGGTATGAGGTAAGGGTCTAACCATTCTTTTGCAAGGGGATATCCAGTTTACCCAGCACCATTTGTTGAAGAGACCATCCTTTCCTAATTAGTGTACTTGAAATCCTTGTCAAAAATCAGCTGGATAGATGTGTGTGGGTTCATTTCTGGACTCTCGATTTTAATCCATTAGTCTATAGGTCTATCTTTATGCTGGTACTATACTGTTTTGATTACTGTGGGTACTAATAAGTTTTGAAGTCATTAAGTTTGAGAACTCCAACTTTATTCTTCTTTTGCAAAATTGATTTTGCTATTTGGTTCCCCTTGTGATTTCATATGAATTTGGGGGTTGGCTTTTTCATTTCTGCAAAATAGGCTGCCAGAATTTTGAATGCTATTGCATTTAATCTGTAGATCACTTTGGGTACTATTGACATCTTAACAATGTTAAGTCTTCCTATCCACGACCACAGGATGTCTTGCAATTTATTTAGGTCTTCTTTAATTTCTTTCAACAGTGCTCCTTAATTTTCATTGTACAAGTCTTTCATGTCTCACAACAATGCAAGGTGTTGGTGGTGGGTTGATGTATGGGATCCCTGTATGATGTTAAGCATGTTTGTTTTGTAAGTTCATAACTTTTACTATACACTTATAGTTTATGTATGTTTATGTATGAATGATATACTTCAATAAAATTTTAAAAATTATACCTAGATATTTTATTCTTGTAGAAGCTATTGTGAATAGAATGGTTTTTTCTTTTTTTTCTTTTTTTTTTTTAATTATGGGTAAAAATCAAAATACTCACAATACATACAAACATTTGCAAAATGATATATAAACATATATGCATATATGTGTATTTGCTTACAAAAATGTTATTTATATA